>OY284473.1:18539671-18608564 GCA_958336335.1 Dilophus febrilis
TGAAGAAAATTCGTTTTGAAAACGAATTTTTCATGGAAAAAATCATACCAATAATTTACCATCAAAACTTATAATACATGAAATGTAAAAAAAAATTGAAGAAAATTCGTTTTGAAAACGAATTTTTCATGGAAAAAATCATACCAATAATTTACCATCAAAACTTATAATACATGAAATGATAAAAAATTATTGAAGAAAATTCGTTTTGAAAACGAATTTTTCATGGAAAAAATCATACCAATAATTTACCATCAAAACTTATAATACATGAAATGTAAAAAAAAATTGAAGAAAATTCGTTTTGAAAACGAATTTTTCATGGAAAAAATCATACCAATAATTTACCATCAAAACTTATAATACATGAAATGTAAAAAATTATTGAAGAAAATTCGTTTTGAAAACGAATTTTTCATGGAAAAAATCATACCAATAATTTACCATCAAAACTTATAATACATGAAATGATAAAAAATTATTGAAGAAAATTCGTTTTGAAAACGAATTTTTCATGGAAAAAATCATACCAATAATTTACCATCAAAACTTATAATACATGAAATGATAAAAAATTATTGAAGAAAATTCGTTTTGAAAACGAATTTTTCATGGAAAAAATCATACCAATAATTTACCATCAAAACTTATAATACATGAAATGATAAAAAATTATTGAAGAAAATTCGTTTTGAAAACGAATTTTTCATGGAAAAAATCATACCAATAATTTACCATCAAAACTTATAATACATGAAATGTAAAAAAAAATTGAAGAAAATTCGTTTTGAAAACGAATTTTTCATGGAAAAAATCATACCAATAATTTACCATCAAAACTTATAATACATGAAATGATAAAAAAAATTGAAGAAAATTCGTTTTGAAAACGAATTTTTCATGGAAAAAATCATACCAATAATTTACCATCAAAACTTATAATACATGAAATGATAAAAAATTATTGAAGAAAATTCGTTTTGAAAACGAATTTTTCATGGAAAAAATCATACCAATAATTTACCATCAAAACTTATAATACATGAAATGATAAAAAATTATTGAAGAAAATTCGTTTTGAAAACGAATTTTTCATGGAAAAAATCATACCAATAATTTACCATCAAAACTTATAATACATGAAATGATAAAAAATTATTGAAGAAAATTCGTTTTGAAAACGAATTTTTCATGGAAAAAATCATACCAATAATTTACCATCAAAACTTATAATACATGAAATGATAAAAAATTATTGAAGAAAATTCGTTTTGAAAACGAATTTTTCATGGAAAAAATCATACCAATAATTTACCATCAAAACTTATAATACATGAAATGTAAAAAAAAATTGAAGAAAATTCGTTTTGAAAACGAATTTTTCATGGAAAAAATCATACCAATAATTTACCATCAAAACTTATAATACATGAAATGTAAAAAAAAATTGAAGAAAATTCGTTTTGAAAACGAATTTTTCATGGAAAAAATCATACCAATAATTTACCATCAAAACTTATAATACATGAAATGATAAAAAATTATTGAAGAAAATTCGTTTTGAAAACGAATTTTTCATGGAAAAAATCATACCAATAATTTACCATCAAAACTTATAATACATGAAATGATAAAAAATTATTGAAGAAAATTCGTTTTGAAAACGAATTTTTCATGGAAAAAATCATACCAATAATTTACCATCAAAACTTATAATACATGAAATGATAAAAAATTATTGAAGAAAATTCGTTTTGAAAACGAATTTTTCATGGAAAAAATCATACCAATAATTTACCATCAAAACTTATAATACATGAAATGATAAAAAATTATTGAAGAAAATTCGTTTTGAAAACGAATTTTTCATGGAAAAAATCATACCAATAATTTACCATCAAAACTTATAATACATGAAATGTAAAAAAAAATTGAAGAAAATTCGTTTTGAAAACGAATTTTTCATGGAAAAAATCATACCAATAATTTACCATCAAAACTTATAATACATGAAATGTAAAAAAAAATTGAAGAAAATTCGTTTTGAAAACGAATTTTTCATGGAAAAAATCATACCAATAATTTACCATCAAAACTTATAATACATGAAATGTAAAAAAAAATTGAAGAAAATTCGTTTTGAAAACGAATTTTTCATGGAAAAAATCATACCAATAATTTACCATCAAAACTTATAATACATGAAATGATAAAAAATTATTGAAGAAAATTCGTTTTGAAAACGAATTTTTCATGGAAAAAATCATACCAATAATTTACCATCAAAACTTATAATACATGAAATGTAAAAAAAAATTGAAGAAAATTCGTTTTGAAAACGAATTTTTCATGGAAAAAATCATACCAATAATTTACCATCAAAACTTATAATACATGAAATGTAAAAAAAAATTGAAGAAAATTCGTTTTGAAAACGAATTTTTCATGGAAAAAATCATACCAATAATTTACCATCAAAACTTATAATACATGAAATGATAAAAAATTATTGAAGAAAATTCGTTTTGAAAACGAATTTTTCATGGAAAAAATCATACCAATAATTTACCATCAAAACTTATAATACATGAAATGATAAAAAATTATTGAAGAAAATTCGTTTTGAAAACGAATTTTTCATGGAAAAATCATACCAATAATTTACCATCAAAACTTATAATACATGAAATGTAAAAAAAATTGAAGAAAATTCGTCTTGAAAACGAATTTTTCATGGAAAAAATCATACCAATAATTTACCATCAAAACTTATAATACATGAAATGATAAAAATTATTGAAGAAAATTCGTTTTGAAAACGAATTTTTCATGGAAAAAATCATACCAATAATTTACCATCAAAACTTATAATACATGAAATGTAAAAAAAATTGAAGAAAATTCGTTTTGAAAACGAATTTTTCATGGAAAAAATCATACCAATAATTTACCATCAAAACTTATAATACATGAAATGTAAAAAAAAATTGAAGAAAATTCGTTTTGAAAACGAATTTTTCATGGAAAAAATCATACCAATAATTTACCATCAAAACTTATAATACATGAAATGATAAAAAATTATTGAAGAAAATTCGTTTTGAAAACGAATTTTTCATGGAAAAAATCATACCAATAATTTACCATCAAAACTTATAATACATGAAATGATAAAAAATTATTGAAGAAAATTCGTTTTGAAAACGAATTTTTCATGGAAAAAATCATACCAATAATTTACCATCAAAACTTATAATACATGAAATGATAAAAAATTATTGAAGAAAATTCGTTTTGAAAACGAATTTTTCATGGAAAAAATCATACCAATAATTTACCATCAAAACTTATAATACATGAAATGATAAAAAATTATTGAAGAAAATTCGTTTTGAAAACGAATTTTTCATGGAAAAAATCATACCAATAATTTACCATCAAAACTTATAATACATGAAATGATAAAAAATTATTGAAGAAAATTCGTTTTGAAAACGAATTTTTCATGGAAAAAATCATACCAATAATTTACCATCAAAACTTATAATACATGAAATGATAAAAAATTATTGAAGAAAATTCGTTTTGAAAACGAATTTTTCATGGAAAAAATCATACCAATAATTTACCATCAAAACTTATAATACATGAAATGTAAAAAAAAATTGAAGAAAATTCGTTTTGAAAACGAATTTTTCATGGAAAAAATCATACCAATAATTTACCATCAAAACTTATAATACATGAAATGTAAAAAAAATTGAAGAAAATTCGTTTTGAAAACGAATTTTTCATGGAAAAAATCATACCAATAATTTACCATCAAAACTTATAATACATGAAATGATAAAAAATTATTGAAGAAAATTCGTTTTGAAAACGAATTTTTCATGGAAAAAATCATACCAATAATTTACCATCAAAACTTATAATACATGAAATGATAAAAAATTATTGAAGAAAATTCGTTTTGAAAACGAATTTTTCATGGAAAAAATCATACCAATAATTTACCATCAAAACTTATAATACATGAAATGTAAAAAAAAATTGAAGAAAATTCGTTTTGAAAACGAATTTTTCATGGAAAAAATCATACCAATAATTTACCATCAAAACTTATAATACATGAAATGATAAAAAATTATTGAAGAAAATTCGTTTTGAAAACGAATTTTTCATGGAAAAAATCATACCAATAATTTACCATCAAAACTTATAATACATGAAATGTAAAAAAAAATTGAAGAAAATTCGTTTTGAAAACGAATTTTTCATGGAAAAAATCATACCAATAATTTACCATCAAAACTTATAATACATGAAATGTAAAAAAAAATTGAAGAAAATTCGTTTTGAAAACGAATTTTTCATGGAAAAAATCATACCAATAATTTACCATCAAAACTTATAATACATGAAATGATAAAAAATTATTGAAGAAAATTCGTTTTGAAAACGAATTTTTCATGGAAAAAATCATACCAATAATTTACCATCAAAACTTATAATACATGAAATGATAAAAAATTATTGAAGAAAATTCGTTTTGAAAACGAATTTTTCATGGAAAAAATCATACCAATAATTTACCATCAAAACTTATAATACATGAAATGATAAAAAATTATTGAAGAAAATTCGTTTTGAAAACGAATTTTTCATGGAAAAAATCATACCAATAATTTACCATCAAAACTTATAATACATGAAATGATAAAAAATTATTGAAGAAAATTCGTTTTGAAAACGAATTTTTCATGGAAAAAATCATACCAATAATTTACCATCAAAACTTATAATACATGAAATGTAAAAAAAAATTGAAGAAAATTCGTTTTGAAAACGAATTTTTCATGGAAAAAATCATACCAATAATTTACCATCAAAACTTATAATACATGAAATGTAAAAAAAAATTGAAGAAAATTCGTTTTGAAAACGAATTTTTCATGGAAAAAATCATACCAATAATTTACCATCAAAACTTATAATACATGAAATGATAAAAAATTATTGAAGAAAATTCGTTTTGAAAACGAATTTTTCATGGAAAAAATCATACCAATAATTTACCATCAAAACTTATAATACATGAAATGATAAAAAATTATTGAAGAAAATTCGTTTTGAAAACGAATTTTTCATGGAAAAAATCATACCAATAATTTACCATCAAAACTTATAATACATGAAATGTAAAAAAAAATTGAAGAAAATTCGTTTTGAAAACGAATTTTTCATGGAAAAAATCATACCAATAATTTACCATCAAAACTTATAATACATGAAATGATAAAAAATTATTGAAGAAAATTCGTTTTGAAAACGAATTTTTCATGGAAAAAATCATACCAATAATTTACCATCAAAACTTATAATACATGAAATGTAAAAAAAAATTGAAGAAAATTCGTTTTGAAAACGAATTTTTCATGGAAAAAATCATACCAATAATTTACCATCAAAACTTATAATACATGAAATGATAAAAAATTATTGAAGAAAATTCGTTTTGAAAACGAATTTTTCATGGAAAAAATCATACCAATAATTTACCATCAAAACTTATAATACATGAAATGATAAAAAATTATTGAAGAAAATTCGTTTTGAAAACGAATTTTTCATGGAAAAAATCATACCAATAATTTACCATCAAAACTTATAATACATGAAATGATAAAAAATTATTGAAGAAAATTCGTTTTGAAAACGAATTTTTCATGGAAAAAATCATACCAATAATTTACCATCAAAACTTATAATACATGAAATGATAAAAAATTATTGAAGAAAATTCGTTTTGAAAACGAATTTTTCATGGAAAAAATCATACCAATAATTTACCATCAAAACTTATAATACATGAAATGTAAAAAAAAATTGAAGAAAATTCGTTTTGAAAACGAATTTTTCATGGAAAAAATCATACCAATAATTTACCATCAAAACTTATAATACATGAAATGATAAAAAATTATTGAAGAAAATTCGTTTTGAAAACGAATTTTTCATGGAAAAAATCATACCAATAATTTACCATCAAAACTTATAATACATGAAATGATAAAAAATTATTGAAGAAAATTCGTTTTGAAAACGAATTTTTCATGGAAAAAATCATACCAATAATTTACCATCAAAACTTATAATACATGAAATGATAAAAAATTATTGAAGAAAATTCGTTTTGAAAACGAATTTTTCATGGAAAAAATCATACCAATAATTTACCATCAAAACTTATAATACATGAAATGATAAAAAATTATTGAAGAAAATTCGTTTTGAAAACGAATTTTTCATGGAAAAAATCATACCAATAATTTACCATCAAAACTTATAATACATGAAATGATAAAAAATTATTGAAGAAAATTCGTTTTGAAAACGAATTTTTCATGGAAAAAATCATACCAATAATTTACCATCAAAACTTATAATACATGAAATGTAAAAAAAAATTGAAGAAAATTCGTTTTGAAAACGAATTTTTCATGGAAAAAATCATATCAATAATTTACCATCAAAACTTATAATACATGAAATGATAAAAAATTATTGAAGAAAATTCGTCTTAAAAACGTATTTTTCATGGAAAAAATCATACCAATAATTTACCATCAAAACTTATAATACATGAAATGATAAAAAATTATTGAAGAAAATTCGTCTTAAAACCGTATTTTTTTTAAAAAAAAATCATACCAATAATTTACCATCAAAACTTATAATACATGAAATGATAAAAAATTATTGAAGAAAATTCGTTTTGAAAACGAATTTTTCATGGAAAAAATCATACCAATAATTTACCATCAAAACTTATAATACATGAAATGATAAAAAATTATTGAAGAAAATTCGTTTTGAAAACGAATTTTTCATGGAAAAAATCATACCAATAATTTACCATCAAAACTTATAATACATGAAATGTAAAAAAAAATTGAAGAAAATTCGTTTTGAAAACGAATTTTTCATGGAAAAAATCATACCATCAAAACTTATAATACATGAAATGATAAAAAATTATTGAAGAAAATTCGTTTTGAAAACGAATTTTTCATGGAAAAAATCATACCAATAATTTACCATCAAAACTTATAATACATGAAATGATAAAAAATTATTGAAGAAAATTCGTCTTAAAAACGTATTTTTCATGGAAAAAATCATACCAATAATTTACCATCAAAACTTATAATACATGAAATGATAAAAAATTATTGAAGAAAATTCGTCTTAAAACCGTATTTTTTTTAAAAAAAAAATCATACCAATAATTTACCATCAAAACTTATAATACATGAAATGATAAAAAATTATTGAAGAAAATTCGTCTTAAAACCGTATTTTTTTTAAAAAAAAAATCATACCAATAATTTACCATCAAAATTTATAATACATGAAATGATAAAAAATTATTGAAGAAAATTCGTTTTGAAAACGAATTTTTCATGGAAAAAATCATACCAATAATTTACCATCAAAACTTATAATACATGAAATGATAAAAAATTATTGAAGAAAATTCGTTTTGAAAACGAATTTTTCATGGAAAAAATCATACCAATAATTTACCATCAAAACTTATAATACATGAAATGTAAAAAAAAATTGAAGAAAATTCGTTTTGAAAACGAATTTTTCATGGAAAAAATCATACCAATAATTTACCATCAAAACTTATAATACATGAAATGATAAAAAATTATTGAAGAAAATTCGTCTTAAAAACGTATTTTTCATGGAAAAAATCATACCAATAATTTACCATCAAAACTTATAATACATGAAATGATAAAAAATTATTGAAGAAAATTCGTCTTAAAACCGTATTTTTTTTAAAAAAAAAATCATACCAATAATTTACCATCAAAACTTATAATACATGAAATGATAAAAAATTATTGAAGAAAATTCGTTTTGAAAACGAATTTTTCATGGAAAAAATCATACCAATAATTTACCATCAAAACTTATAATACATGAAATGATAAAAAATTATTGAAGAAAATTCGTCTTAAAACCGTATTTTTTTTAAAAAAAAAATCATACCAATAATTTACCATCAAAATTTATAATACATGAAATGATAAAAAATTATTGAAGAAAATTCGTTTTGAAAACGAATTTTTCATGGAAAAAATCATACCAATAATTTACCATCAAAACTTATAATACATGAAATGATAAAAAATTATTGAAGAAAATTCGTTTTGAAAACGAATTTTTCATGGAAAAAATCATACCAATAATTTACCATCAAAACTTATAATACATGAAATGTAAAAAATTATTGAAGAAAATTCGTTTTGAAAACGAATTTTTCATGGAAAAAATCATACCAATAATTTACCATCAAAACTTATAATACATGAAATGATAAAAAATTATTGAAGAAAATTCGTTTTGAAAACGAATTTTTCATGGAAAAAATCATACCAATAATTTACCATCAAAACTTATAATACATGAAATGATAAAAAATTATTGAAGAAAATTCGTCTTAAAAACGTATTTTTCATGGAAAAAATCATACCAATAATTTACCATCAAAACTTATAATACATGAAATGTAAAAAAAAATTGAAGAAAATTCGTTTTGAAAACGAATTTTTCATGGAAAAAATCATACCAATAATTTACCATCAAAACTTATAATACATGAAATGATAAAAAATTATTGAAGAAAATTCGTCTTAAAACCGAATTTTTTTTTAAAAAAAATCATACCAATAATTTACCATCAAAACTTATAATACATGAAATGATAAAAAATTATTGAAGAAAATTCGTCTTAAAACCGTATTTTTTTTAAAAAAAAATCATACCAATAATTTACCATCAAAATTTATAATACATGAAATGATAAAAAATTATTGAAGAAAATTCGTTTTGAAAACGAATTTTTCATGGAAAAAATCATACCAATAATTTACCATCAAAACTTATAATACATGAAATGATAAAAAATTATTGAAGAAAATTCGTTTTGAAAACGAATTTTTCATGGAAAAAATCATACCAATAATTTACCATCAAAACTTATAATACATGAAATGATAAAAAATTATTGAAGAAAATTCGTTTTGAAAACGAATTTTTCATGGAAAAAATCATACCAATAATTTACCATCAAAACTTATAATATATGAAATGATAAAAAATTATTGAAGAAAATTCGTTTTGAAAACGAATTTTTCATGGAAAAAATCATACCAATAATTTACCATCAAAACTTATAATACATGAAATGTAAAAAAAAATTGAAGAAAATTCGTTTTGAAAACGAATTTTTCATGGAAAAAATCATACCAATAATTTACCATCAAAACTTATAATACATGAAATGTAAAAAAAAATTGAAGAAAATTCGTTTTGAAAACGAATTTTTCATGGAAAAAATCATACCAATAATTTACCATCAAAACTTATAATACATGAAATGATAAAAAATTATTGAAGAAAATTCGTTTTGAAAACGAATTTTTCATGGAAAAAATCATACCAATAATTTACCATCAAAACTTATAATACATGAAATGATAAAAAATTATTGAAGAAAATTCGTTTTGAAAACAAATTTTTCACGGAAAAAATCATACCAATACTTTACAATCAAAACTTATAATACATGAAATGTAAAAAAAAATTGAAGAAAATTCGTTTTGAAAACGAATTTTTCATGGAAAAAATCATACCAATAATTTACCATCAAAACTTATAATACATGAAATGATAAAAAATTATTGAAGAAAATTCGTTTTGAAAACGAATTTTTCATGGAAAAAATCATACCAATAATTTACCATCAAAACTTATAATACATGAAATGATAAAAAATTATTGAAGAAAATTCGTTTTGAAAACGAATTTTTCATGGAAAAAATCATACCAATAATTTACCATCAAAACTTATAATACATGAAATGATAAAAAATTATTGAAGAAAATTCGTTTTGAAAACGAATTTTTCATGGAAAAAATCATACCAATAATTTACCATCAAAACTTATAATACATGAAATGATAAAAAATTATTGAAGAAAATTCGTTTTGAAAACGAATTTTTCATGGAAAAAATCATACCAATAATTTACCATCAAAACTTATAATACACGAAATGATAAAAAATTATTGAAGAAAATTCGTCTTAAAACCGTATTTTTTTTGAAAAAAAATCATACCAATAATTTACCATCAAAACTTATAATACATGAAATGATAAAAAATTATTGAAGAAAATTCGTTTTGAAAACGAATTTTTCATGGAAAAAATCATACCAATAATTTACCATCAAAACTTATAATACATGAAATGTAAAAAAAAATTGAAGAAAATTCGTTTTGAAAACGAATTTTTCATGGAAAAAATCATACCAATAATTTACCATCAAAACTTATAATACATGAAATGATAAAAAATTATTGAAGAAAATTCGTTTTGAAAACGAATTTTTCATGGAAAAAATCATACCAATAATTTACCATCAAAACTTATAATACATGAAATGATAAAAAATTATTGAAGAAAATTCGTTTTGAAAACGAATTTTTCATGGAAAAAATCATACCAATAATTTACCATCAAAACTTATAATACATGAAATGATAAAAAATTATTGAAGAAAATTCGTTTTGAAAACGAATTTTTCATGGAAAAAATCATACCAATAATTTACCATCAAAACTTATAATACATGAAATGTAAAAAAAAATTGAAGAAAATTCGTTTTGAAAACGAATTTTTCATGGAAAAAATCATACCAATAATTTACCATCAAAACTTATAATACATGAAATGTAAAAAAAAATTGAAGAAAATTCGTTTTGAAAACGAATTTTTCATGGAAAAAATCATACCAATAATTTACCATCAAAACTTATAATACATGAAATGATAAAAAATTATTGAAGAAAATTCGTTTTGAAAACGAATTTTTCATGGAAAAAATCATACCAATAATTTACCATCAAAACTTATAATACATGAAATGATAAAAAATTATTGAAGAAAATTCGTTTTGAAAACGAATTTTTCATGGAAAAAATCATACCAATAATTTACCATCAAAACTTATAATACATGAAATGATAAAAAATTATTGAAGAAAATTCGTTTTGAAAACGAATTTTTCATGGAAAAAATCATACCAATAATTTACCATCAAAACTTATAATACACGAAATGATAAAAAATTATTGAAGAAAATTCGTCTTAAAACCGTATTTTTTTTGAAAAAAAATCATACCAATAATTTACCATCAAAACTTATAATACATGAAATGATAAAAAATTATTGAAGAAAATTCGTTTTGAAAACGAATTTTTCATGGAAAAAATCATACCAATAATTTACCATCAAAACTTATAATACATGAAATGATAAAAAATTATTGAAGAAAATTCGTTTTGAAAACGAATTTTTCATGGAAAAAATCATACCAATAATTTACCATCAAAACTTATAATACACGAAATGATAAAAAATTATTGAAGAAAATTCGTCTTAAAACCGTATTTTTTTTGAAAAAAAATCATACCAATAATTTACCATCAAAACTTATAATACATGAAATGATAAAAAATTATTAAAGAAAATTCGTCTTAAAAACGTATTTTTCATGGAAAAAATCATACCAATAATTTACCATCAAAACTTATAATACATGAAATGATAAAAAATTATTGAAGAAAATTCGTCTTAAAAACGAATTTTTCATGGAAAAAATCATACATGAAATGTAAAAAAAAATTGAAGAAAATTCGTTTTGAAAACGAATTTTTCATGGAAAAAATCATACCAATAATTTACCATCAAAACTTATAATACATGAAATGATAAAAAATTATTGAAGAAAATTCGTTTTGAAAACGAATTTTTCATGGAAAAAATCATACCAATAATTTACCATCAAAACTTATAATACATGAAATGATAAAAAATTATTGAAGAAAATTCGTTTTGAAAACGAATTTTTCATGGAAAAAATCATACCAATAATTTACCATCAAAACTTATAATACATGAAATGATAAAAAATTATTGAAGAAAATTCGTTTTGAAAACGAATTTTTCATGGAAAAAATCATACCAATAATTTACCATCAAAACTTATAATACATGAAATGATAAAAAATTATTGAAGAAAATTCGTTTTGAAAACGAATTTTTCATGGAAAAAATCATACCAATAATTTACCATCAAAACTTATAATACATGAAATGATAAAAAATTATTGAAGAAAATTCGTTTTGAAAACGAATTTTTCATGGAAAAAATCATACCAATAATTTACCATCAAAACTTATAATACATGAAATGTAAAAAAAAATTGAAGAAAATTCGTTTTGAAAACGAATTTTTCATGGAAAAAATCATACCAATAATTTACCATCAAAACTTATAATACATGAAATGATAAAAAATTATTGAAGAAAATTCGTTTTGAAAACGAATTTTTCATGGAAAAAATCATACCAATAATTTACCATCAAAACTTATAATACATGAAATGATAAAAAATTATTGAAGAAAATTCGTTTTGAAAACGAATTTTTCATGGAAAAAATCATACCAATAATTTACCATCAAAACTTATAATACATGAAATGATAAAAAATTATTGAAGAAAATTCGTTTTGAAAACGAATTTTTCATGGAAAAAATCATACCAATAATTTACCATCAAAGCTTATAATACATATGAAATGATAAAAAATTATTGAAGAAAATTCGTTTTGAAAACGAATTTTTCATGGAAAAAATCATACCAATAATTTACCATCAAAACTTATAATACATGAAATGATAAAAAATTATTGAAGAAAATTCGTTTTGAAAACGAATTTTTCATGGAAAAAATCATACCAATAATTTACCATCAAAACTTATAATACATGAAATGATAAAAAATTATTGAAATTTTCATGGAAAAAATCATACCAATAATTTACCATCAAAACGGATAGTAAATATATTGATAAAAAAAACACGAAAAAAATTCACCTTGAAAACTTATTCCTCATGAAAAAAATAATGACGATAATTTATCACCAAAAATGATGCAATGATAAAAACAATAAAACTAAAAAAAAAATGAGTACATTGATGTTCGCAATATGAGAGAAGAAAATTTTTTATTTATTAAAATAATTTTCCAAAGTGAACTTTATACTAGATTTACAATTCGAAAGTAAAAATAAAAAAAAAAGATAAAAAAATAAATAGATAGATCATATACTACACCGGTACCAAATATTATATATACACCAAAATTATTGTTGGTTTTTTGGGTATATATAAAATAGAAGATAGAAAAGTAAAAATTATTTTGGTAATAAAAATCAAATAATGTTTTTTTTTTTGTTTTCTGGTTTTTTTGTTGTCTATTTTTAGATCGTCGACTTATTTTTTCGTATATAACTTTAAAATAAAAATACAATCTATTTTTATAGCAAAATTAAATATTTCTTTTCTTTTTGGATATAAATATAAAATCTATTTGATATATATACAGATAACCCTTTATTGAACGAGCTGTGTATTACATGACTTTTTAATTTTTTTAATTTATCAAATAGAAAAAAACCTTTTTCAACGATTTTTTGTATTTTTTCATTCCCTTGAAAAATCTGAAAATAAAGTGTTAACTGTATATCATATTTACTTACATCGCAACACTTGTTTTGTTATTATTTTGTTATATTTTTTGTTATTCTGTTTTATTTATTGTGTTTTATTTGTAGCTTTTATTTTTCATTTTTTGTCTTGGCATTTGATTTTTGTTTTTTGATATATATAAAAATATCCAATATAAAAAAGATCTAATCTTGTATATTTGAAACGATAACAGCTACGAATATTACCATATTACTGGCCTTTGAAAAATTGGATTAACAATAACACATTTCAAGACGTTTGAAATGTTCATACATTTTTTATCGTTACATGGAAAAAATTTACGTTCCTTTTTTAATTTACCATAAATTGATTAAAGGGAAATTAAATATTGATGATAACAATATTAATATCAATAATGTTTATAATGCTAATAATGAGAATAAGACTATAATAAAAATAATAATAATAATTCATCATGTTATAAATTAGATTTCAAAAAAAAAAAAAATTATTCAATATGGTATTAAAATCGGCTAAATAATATTTGTAAATGATGGAGTATATTTTCACAATCATATTTCATATAGATCTTCATAAAAGGAAATATTTAATTTGTATAGTTACATATGTGTATATGTGAAAAAATCATATATTGCGTATCATGATAACTGTATATAACACGAAAAAAAAACATTATTTGATTTTTATTACCAAAATAATTTTTACTTTTCTATCTTCTATTTTATATATACCAAAAAACCAACAATAATTTTGGTGTATATATAATATTTGTTGTATATATAAATATTTTGTTTTTTTTAGGTTATTTATAAGTAGTTATTTTATTAGCTAAAAATAAGACAACGGCAACAACAACAAATAAAGCCAAAACAGAATAATAAAAAATATAACTAAATAAAAAAATTATAAGAACAATGAATAATATATATATATATATATGCATACATAATATTTTATATTTATATAGAGAAAGAAAAAAAAATTATTTTAAAAAAAATACAAATGGATCGTATTTTAAATATAAGGTGTATATACGAATATATACGAAATAAAAACACCAACAAAAAAACCAGAAAACAAAAAAAAACATGATTTGATATTTCATACTAAAATAGTTTTTACTTTTCTATATACCAAAAAACCAACAATAATTTTGCTATATATATAAATATCACAGTTTATATATATATCGTTTATAAGTAGTTATTTTATTGGCTAAAAATAGCCAACAACAACAACAAATAAAGCCAAAACAGAATAACATAAAATGTAAGAAAATATAAAAATTATAAAAGTAATGAAGAATATATATATATATATGCATACATAATATTTTATAGACAAAAAGAAAAAAAAATTAATTTTGCTCTACAAATGGATCGTATTTTAAATATACGAATATATTCGAATATATACGAAATAAAAACACCAACAAAAAAAAACACAAAACCAAAAAAACGTAACAGCCAAATGATGTTTTAATGCATGCGATAGATACATAAATAAATAAATGAAAATGATTGGTATCATCTCTTTTCAGGACAATTATGAAGGCTATAGATTTCTGATTTTAGATTTACGAAAATGGTTGTATGAATTTTCGTGTCTTGCATAAGTTATATTGTCATTGCTTATATAATATTAAACATATGCACTAAGATAACAATATTGACCGAGAAAATATGTTAATAGTATATTATTTTATTATTACATAATAAGAATGGTAATATGAGCAATATAAAGAATAGTAATTAGAGAATAAAAAATAAAATAAGTATTAACAGAAGGTCGTTTAAAAATATATACTATTATAATTATAGTAAAAATTATAACAATGAATTATGAAATATGAAATATGAGGATACCTAGACCATGGGTCAGAATGCATTTAAATAAACACATATAAAAAACGTAGAAAAATGTGTTTGCAATAAAAAATATTAAAGTGCATAAAAAATGATATTAATCCCACGGTCTTGAAAAACCTAATTATCAACAAAGGAAACGATGTAATATGCATATTATGCATAATACACACATGCGATGCGATATATATATATAATATATAGATAATATTTAATACAACCTATATACTAACATAAAGAGGTAGTTTATAGAGGCAACGCAGTTAACAAATTTTCGTAACTTAATTTTTTTGATATTTTTTCGTTTTGCTTGAATATAAAAAAATAAAAAAAAATGTGGAGAACAGAGAATATTTCATATGACGATATTATATACAAATACGTATGTTATGCGACAAACGACAATAGACGATATTGAATGAAGAATGAAAAAAATAAAAAATGTGTTGTGATATATTTTTATGAAATTCATGGCCATATGATTTGTTGTTTTTTTAATATTTGGTCGACTTTATTTTATGATTTGTTTTTTTTTTATTTACCAAAAAATTATACTTTTTAATTACAAACATATTAGATCTTATATGGATATATGTGAATAATGTAAAGGGGTTCACGGAAGATATTACAAATGATGGCTATACTTTTCATCTGACAGCATTCTATAAATGCAATAATAAAATCAATGTTCCAATCTAAGGGGAACAAGATATCAATATTGTCTAAAATCGGCAAAAAATAAAAAATTTTAAAACAAAAACTTTACAGAATAGCATAGAAAATATAATTTCTTTATAAATAAATTAGATGCCAACATGAAAAAATCCAAAAGTTTGAAACAATCTTTTGAAAAAAATGTATTTCACTACAAAATAATCACAAATAATCAAAAATATATTCCTTTATTTATTTATTTAGGAACCATTATGCACTAACAATTTTCAATCTATTGCGACTCAAACCTTTCGCAATTTTTTGAGCATCACAAGCACGTTTTTTCCGCCTTTGCATTATACCTCTTGATTTTTCAAGAACCATTGAAGATGTTAACCATGTACTGCTTTTTCTTATTAATACTAAAATAAGTTGATCCAAGTAAAATAAGCGATGATCTATGCATTCGTTTTCTTCATTAAACCAATTAAAAAATTTTTCAGAACTCTCTGTTTCAGCCAAGCACATATCAATTATAGTTTGCTTTATATTTATGCGGTGTGGATTCTTTGAGAAAATATTTCTAAAAATTTCTATGTGGAAAGCTGTTAGCTCGAAGAATTCATCTGATGGTGCTTGTAAATGCATAGCCATACTGTTTTTATTCTTAAAATTTTTATTAATTAAAAATTCTTCTGATTCCGCCTCAACAGCAATTTTTTTTATTAAATCATTTTTACATTGGCTACAGTCATATTTTTTTATTAATCGAAATAATATGTATCCACAATAGTATCTCATCGAATTTAATTCAACTGTTCTTTCCACATTATTGTTAAAGATTGATATAGGCTGAATATCTTCCTGACCTTCGTCGTTTAACTCCGCACAATCAGTCCATATTAAGTCAGATATTAATTCGTTTGTATTGCAATCTAACTGCGTTTCGTTACAATTATACGATGCACTTAACATAATATCGCTATCTGATAAGCAATTGGAATTATTGGATTGCACATTCACAAGATTTAATGAAATAATTTTAGCTATGATAAAATTTATTTCATATAAAGAAGGGTTAACGTTTGTTACACCTCTCGCTCGTATTTGGGAAAATAAATTCTCAACCGGGTCTTGATTTAGACGAGAAGTGCGAATAAAAAAAACGTCATTTTCAGCCATACATTCTTCATTAACTAACTCTAGAATACTCCTTAACGTCAATAACATACCATTAATCCAATAAACTGTGATTCCAGAACAAATTTTTATACTTTTAATATATTCAATCATGTTTTCCATAAATAGAAATATGTGATTTTTATCTTGGATAGCCGATTTGTTTGGATTTGAATCATATAATAAGTAGCTGTTTAAGGCATCGAATAAATCATTCATTTTAATTATAAATTCAGCCGTGGATGTTGCTTTATCTTTATTATCACTGTAAACATCTTGTTTTACTAACGTTTTAATAGCTGCAGCAGTAGTATGACTGAAAACCTGGGTGGCTAATTTAACCCGCATCTTTTCAAAATCTGTTGGGTACACATGAGAATTGGTAAACTTTGGACACATACGCGTAATACTTTTACAATCAATCGCATATAATTTTTTGATAATATCCCAGGAAACTATTCCATCTGATGTGGAAATATCAGATTTTAATAGGGAATTACGAACGCTTTTAAATAAATGCGGGGTATCAAACATGGTGAATATTTTCGAATCATTGAACAAGAAAAACGGCTGATCTGAACTAACGTTTAATTGTTTATAAAAAAGATTTCTATTGTTTGATCCCTGATCACATATTATTGCACGAATGTGTATACCTATATTGACCGTCATTTTTAATATTGAATTAATAACAGAATAAAGATTGGCAGATGTTATACAATTTTCTGTTGCAGCATAATACACTATAAATTTGTAATTTTTGTATAACCCTCGTATCATAAATACGGAAATATGCTTGGCCAATGCTTGTTCCTTTCCAAACCCCAAATCCACAAATCCTTGGACCTCATCTTCATGAGAATTGTATTTTAGGTCTCGCTTGATGTCCATTTCGTCAAATATAAGTACTGCTCGACGTTCTTTTTCATTTAAATGTCGAATTTCTTTTATGATGTTGTCTATTACTTGCTGGTGGAACCCTGGCTTGAGAAATTTAATTGGTGACCAGTTTTGGAGTGAGGTTTTAGAAGGCAATTTAAAGCTTAAATTTTCACGTAAATACCTATATACTCGCGGGGATCTGAAATATATACTTTGGGATATGTTTCTTTCATCGGTATTGTATGTTGTATGGGTTGTTTTCAATAACATATTGCAAAATGTCTTGGTCTCCTCAGATACGTTTTGTAATGAATTAATTTTTTTTTCTAAAGTTTGGTTAGTTTGACGACGCAAACTAATAATTTTAACTTGTGCTTCTTTTAATTTTTTTGACAAGTTTTTACATCTTTTCATATAGGCGTCTAATTTATTTATAGAGATATTATATTTACTACGATATTCTGTAAATTTTTGGTTATAAAACCTTTCATTTTTTGCCGATTTTACACAATATTGGCATCCTATTTCCATTTGATAAGAACTTCGATCATCACTCTTCGAGTTAACTGTGGGAACCACTGGATCAATTATATTTTCATATATCAAATAAGGATGTGTACTTACGGTATTCTCATTAAAAGAATATACATCATTATTTCCATTATCCATTTTAGGGTATACTTGTTCAATTGAGGTTGGTAAATATAAACTTGGATAACCCCCTTTAAGAAGTCTCCTTTTTCCAATAAACTTTTTTTCAAAATGTTGTGAACAAACAAACCCCGTTTTGTGTATTTCTAAATAATCCGGAGCAATTTGGCATTTAGATACCCATAATTTTCTAATTTCGCTGTTTTTAGGTAATAGAAACATTTTTAAATTTGTATCTTTCCTTCGGTTAATTTTGCAATCCTTTACCAAACATTTATTACCCATTGGCCTATTATCAACAATTTTCTTATTTTCCTTTACCTCTTCGAAGGGCTGGTGTAAATGTAATTCCATGTTGGAATGCGTATGTGTTGTAATAATAATAATAATAACAATAATAATAATAATGAAAAGGAAAATAATAAATAATATTAATAACAATATTATGATTATTAATATTTATTTTAAAATATGAAATATAAAAAGAAAACAGTATAAATCCAGATATATAAAAAATAATAATAATAATAAGAAAATTAATCAAACAATATTAATAATAATAATAATAACAATATTATGATTATTAATTTATAAAAAATATGAAATATAAAAACAAAACAATATTAATACAGATATAAAAAAAATAATAATTATAATAAAAGTAAATTAATAAAACAATATTAATAACAAAATTATGATTATTAATATATAAAAATATGAAATATAAAAAGAAAAAAATATTAAATATAATAATAATAATAATAATAATAATAATAATAATAATAATAATAATAATAATAATAATAATAATAATAATAATAATAATAATAATAATAATAATAATAATAATAACAATATTATGATTATTAATTTATAAAAAATATAAAATATAAAAAGAAAAAAATATTAAATAAAAAAAATATTAAATATAATAATAATAATAATAAGAAAATTAATAAAACAATAATATTATTAAATATATAAAAAATAAAAATTATATAGAATTATAATAAGAAAATAGGAATAAAACAATCGAAATCAATATATAAAGTAAAGAAATATTAATCATATACAACCAACTCAATGATCAGACAGACGACAACTGAAAGAAAAAAATTAAAGAACCTTATTGTTTAATGGAATTGAATTGCATAGCGTTATGTTGTGTATATGAATGATGTCATAATGAATGAGTTTATTTTATTGTCTTGCCATTGCCATATACTTTTAAAACTCACTCTCAATATATATGGGATAATACGATTTTCATGGGATAGTACCGATACAATTTTTAGTTGATTTTTTAAAATTTGTGTTGTATGGAAGTTTTCACCCATGATACTAAGCACATATGTTTTACATAAACAAATATGACATATATAATAAATATATCTATAAACGTCACATAGAAGGTTAAGAAATATATATATATAAACATAACATACTTAACTTAAACCATATGATTGTATATTAATGTATATGTATACAGTGTGTCCCAGCTAACGCTATCCAACCAATATCTTCGAAACCAGTGGAGGTATCACTAATATGATATTAGTGGACCCCCACTGGATTCCATTTGGCTACATTTTTATGTTAACCCCTTCCTCCCCACGTTAACCCTTATGTGTTTAATGCATATCAACTTTGGAAAATCAAATGTAAACCTATATTTTTTTTGGGCCTATTTTGTAGAGCATGACGAGTAGTTAAAAAAAATGTAATAATATGTGGGGATCCCATGGGGAATTTTTCCACAAATGGGGACTGTCCATCCGATGGAAAATGTGCGAAAACTCGCTAAATCTCTATGAAAACATGTGTTGTGATGTATTAGAAAGTTGTTCTACGTTGAAAATTAAGGGGGTGCCCAAACACTAGAAGCCCCCACGCCCCGTTTTTAGGGGGAAAAGTCGAAATTTTAATTTTTGCATTAGAAAACCATATTTTTTTTATTGCACGCAAAATCTCATGCAAAAATCAAAATATCGATTTTTGCCCTTTAAAAGGGGCGTGGGGGGCTTGGGGTGTTTGGACACCCCCAAACACCCCAAGCCCCCCACGCCCCCTTATATAAAAATGTAGCCAAATGGAATCCAGTGGGGGTCCACTAACATCAGATTAGTGATAACTCCACTGGTTTCGAAGATATTGGCTGGATAGCATTAGCTGGGACACCCTGTATATAATAAAATATTAAAAGGAAAATGCCCTATATATAACAAAAACAAGTGACCAATGGGATAATATGAAAATAGGAAATTATGATGTCACTTGAAAATCTAGGTATGTAGATCATCGCCTACCCAAATTATTATAGGGAAAATATTAAATATAGAAGTGGTTACACGTGAAAAAGCAAATTAACTCACATACATTGATATATTATAATAATCCCATATCCCAGCATAATTTCATTCATCATATTATCACCTTAAACCAGAGTGTTTTGGAGATGGTAAAAAGAAAATCCACAACCAGGGAAATGCAGAATGGTAAGGAGTAGGGAGATGAAAAGGCCTTTAAAAGTGCAGTTGACATCTTTAAGATAGAATTTACTTTGCAATTAAAAACCAAGTCCAGGGCACCACTGCTTGACTGATGAAGTTTTGAATTTAGTTAAGTGATTAGGATAAATAATAATCTTTTTATTTTTTAATAATCTTTTGTTTTAATTATTGAATAAATATACATTTTTTGAAAGATATTCAATTTGAATTATGTTTTGTTTATTATTTCTTACCCACTCGGACCACGACAATAATGAAAAATGGGAACAATTCTAAATTAAAACATTTGATTTAAGAATCAGCATTTACTGTTCATTTTTGGATGTTCACAATAACCAATGGTATCGTGGACCAATTCACGATTCCATTGATAATAAACAAATAATTAAAAATATCACAGATCGTAATTATAAATCTACAAACATCACAATAAATTGTGCAGATAAAGATATAATGAGATAGGTAAATACCACCAATATCTGCTATCTTATTAGAGAACTATCACAAACCATACGAAGACCACATGATTTCATTAATGGCTATTTAAAAAAAAAAAAAAAACATGAGCGGAAAATTTTATATAATATAAATTGCATTTTTAAAATCATTTGAAATTAATATTAAAAATTTATTATAAGTTATATTTTAGTTATATTATAAGTTATATTTTAATCATTTGAAATCATTTAATCTCTAATAATTTAAGAGTAAATTAAAAAAAAAAAATATTTCAAACTTCAATTTTAATTTAAAAAAAATAATAAAAAAAATTATGTTTTTATATAATAATAAAAAAAAAAAGTAACCCTCCTATAACGCGGTACTTCTATAACGCGTTTTCGCTACAACGCGGTTTGCAAACTGCGGAAAATTTCCTATAACGCGGTACTCCTTCAACGCGATTTTAGAGATTTTTTTAAAAATAATATTCTAAAAAACTAAAAAAGTTTAGTTTTTCATTTTATGTTTATTGAACAAAACGTGAGAACTACACTCTTAAGATTGATTGTAATATTACTGCAATAAATGTTACAAAAATTTGCTTAATTTCATTCAATTTATTGTAGTAACCTCTAATTATATGTAAACATCGAAAGCACATGATTTTTTGATTTCATGAGCCAACTCATATTTATTATCGTGCAGGTATTTCATGAGACTTGACTGTCATAAAACAAAAAAAAAAAATTTAGTATCAACAAATTCATTTTTTATATGTGATATTCATGAGCGTTGAATGGACACAACAAAAAAACATGGGAGTTGACAAAAATTGTTGGTTTCATGAGCGTCAAGATCCAAATGTAAACACGCTGTAAAAGAGTAACAACACAAAAAAAAATATAAATATATATATACTATAATATATGTATATTGTATATATTGTCTCAATTGTATATATATATATATATATATATATATATGTGTATATATATTATAATATAGATCATTACATATATTTGATCGTATTGAAAATATTAATAAACTTACTTTTAAAGCCATCTATTTAAAATATTTATTTTATAAAGGTTTAAACATTTAACTAAAATATGGGTAAAAATAGTAGAAACTATAGTAAAAGCATTTCAATGGGGATTTTTCAAAAATCCCATTCAATTTCTGTATAGGCATATATTTTTGTTCTTCGTCGATACACCATGTACATAGTTATTTAATTGTATATGGCAAATACATTTATATTTTCCGAAAATGCGAGGTATACGAATATACAAATAATACAAATACTATTTTAATTTTCGTTCACTATAAATTGTGAACAATATAATACAAATGCTTGTTTCTTTTTTCTTATATATGCTGTATGGTTGTTTGTATGCTGTATTTTTTATCATTCAAATCTCGCATACTCATATACTGCCTGCTGCGGTGTATATAATCATAGAAAATATATAAATATTTTTTTTTTGTTTGTTTTTTATTTTTCTCATTTCTATATATGGCATATATATATGAATAAAAAATAGATATTATTTACTATATAATGTTCACTTATAGAAATGAACCTTTCATATAAAATTATATGCGATCTTTTTTCATTCTTTCGTAAATGCTTGTTATGCGTACTTCATTATTTTTCCAAACATTTCATTTTTCTAATTAAAATTTCTAGTTTTTTTTTTTTTTTTTTTGTTCTTTATCAGTTTTTAAAGTGAAGAAGTACCCTTGAAGGTTCAGATCCGCCGCTGATATATATATATATTATTCTATGATATAATTGTTTATGTTAAAAGTTAAATTAAAAAATCATATTCAATAGTAGTATACATTTATATAGGTATATTAATTTTGCATATTTGCAAATATATATAGGATAATTTTATTATATAAATATATACTACTATTGAATATGATTTTTTTAATTTAACTTTTAACATAAACAATTATATCATAGAATAATATATATATATATATATATATATCATATTTAATATTTTATATTTATTTTATTTATTCTTTGATTATTTTGCATTTTCTTTTCTTATAATTAATTTATTTATTATTTTGTGTGGGTGAAAACCTTATCATTATCTTTTCAAATTTCAACCAAAGAGGTAATACATTTTCCTTCTTTTCATTTAATAAAAAAAAAAAAAAAAATAATCAATTTTTTAATTATTCCCAGCCACTCTCTCAAATTTAGTTTTTGAAATTCTAAATAAAAAAAAAAAAAAAAAAATGAAACCACCACCACCAGCAAATAATATTTACGATAAATGGGTTTTCGAAACCCCATTTATTGTGTCGTTCGAGACAGCCACCGCAAACGGCTTCAAACCTGATGAATATTGGGAAGCTGTGGAGGAATACTATGACTTCCTAGCATCAGATGACCACATTCCAATAATACAAGACCAAGCAATAATAGAAGAACCAGAATTGGACTGGAATTAAAAAAAATGTTTAAAAAAAAAAAAAAAAAAATATAAAAAAAATAAAAAAAAAAAAAATATACATATACTATATATTAATTTCATTTTTTGTGTGTTTGTGATAAAAATATCATTTTTGTGTGTTTGTGATAAAAATTTAATAATAATAAATACAAATTTTTGTATGTTCAAGTGTATATGAGTAAAATTCGAATTCACTTTGTTTTGTTTTTAATTCTTCTGTATAAATATTTTTTACAAAAAAATTAAAAACTTGTAGTTTTTTTTATTACATTAACCGGTTTACTTCACTAGTCAATGGATTATAATCAATAATTCTGTCATGCAAAAGCATACAATATGCAGATGTGTTTGCTGGAATATTTTCTGATGTTTTAAATTCAATCTTAACATCAACAGGACCGGATTTAATTGTTTCATTTTGACGACAGCAATCTATAATAATGATTGGGACAATATCCTTATATTGTGACAAACTTAATAGTGGTTGATTTGGTTGTCCATTATAGTATGACTCTTGAAATCTTGCATACATTGAGTAAAGTAATGCATAGTTGTTTCGATTAAATTTAATATTTAAATCATCATACGGGTATGTTTCCGAATTTAAATGAACTTTCAAGTTTGTTAGATTACAATGATCAAATACACTTGCATTTTTATTTGTGTGATTTTTTCGGTCTGTTTGTAGTGCTAAAATAATATATCTGGGTTTTTCCAATTGCGTTGCTGTTTTAACCATCCATACATGATGTGAGGTTTCTGTAGGCAGTATTGGATATTCATACATATCCCAACTATGAAAACACATTTGAATTTTTTGACCACTGTTGACCACCTTAAGCAATGATAGTTTATTTTCATTGCTCACATTTACATGTGGGACTTTCCAATATAATCTGTTAATAGAAATTTTTACATCATCAGCATCATCACCAACAAGAGTTGAATAAATTGAATTTAAATCGCTTCTGGAACGAATCAATATTAATTCATGTTTTGCATCCAAAATAATTTTTTTATAGTCTTCAGCAAATCCTAGTAACATTTTCAATGGTATATAAAAGTTAAAATAGCCATTTGTTGCAGCAACATTATGACCAGTGAGGGACCAACCAGCATTATGTAACATTTTACTTTCATTTTCATTTATTGAAATATAATTTTTCAATGTTGATGCGATACCCATATTTCTTGTTCTATCAATTTCAACACCGTTTATTTCATATCGAATTTCATCAAATAAAAAAGCAATGGAATTATTGGTTAACGTTGTTGTTTGTGAAACTGTGTTATCACGCTTCGTTAGACTTCCTTCAACATAAATGAAACTTTCGCTTAACAAAACATATAAATCTTGATTTTGTATAGAAATTCGAATTTCATCGTTGTTGTTGTATGCATTTAAAAACGGGGAATATGTATGATATTCAACTTTTGTCAAACTATTATCATAATCAACCGTTTGCAGAACGTTTAAAATATCACTCATTGTAATTTTTTTATCACTTCAATTTAAATCCAAGTGTTGTCAAATATGCTTTATTTTTTGTAGTTAGTGGATATTTCAATTTATTGATTTTGTAAATCCTGGCTTTTGAAGTAATTGATGATGAATGGTTTATAGATTGTTGACTACTAATGATGTTATTATCATTTGATGTTATATTTATATTTTTCTTATTATTATAAAGTAACATCTTAAAAAAAAAATGTTATATAGGTTTTAAATGTAATCGAATAGTTATCAATTCTCCTCTAAAATTTATCAGCTCTCCATTTTGATCCACAAATTTAATTGTAATAGAACTTATTCGCTTGGTGTTCACTGGTAAATAGATAATGTTTCTTGGTACTTCCACTATTTTATAACCAGGACCAACAGTTGGGGAAAATTCATGGAGTGTATGCACTGGTGTATTATTAATGAAGGAGTTGGTTATAATGTTACATTCTATCCGAATAGCATTTACAGCAATTATATTTACTAACAAATCAGATGTATGTTTAATATTGGGTACCAATTCATGATAACCGAAACCTAATAGTGTCCCAATTGATCGTGCTCTATTAAACTATATTGGTGCATTTGAAAGAATTATGCTCTTCAATGTATTGTTATTTGCTACAATTTTAAATTTGATTTTATCTGAGCTTTGTTTCAATTGATCTTGTACATAAGCTCCAATATCATCAATTTCATAGGACCCTATAGGTATTTCAATGATTTCATTTCCAATATGTATTAAATTATTATTATTGTCAACATTTGGTATTGAATTATAGGTTTGAAAATCAACCAAACCACAGACATAATCTTTTGATAATTCAATTGGTGGAAAATATTCCATAGTAAAAATGGATGTATTACCATTAAAAGCAAGTGTTAATGACATGATGCTTACAAATAATAAACTAATCAATTTTATTAGTAAAACATTTATTTATATACATACAAATTATTATTATACATTAGCATATAAAAAGTATAAGCATAAATGACCACATATTATTGAATTATAACTTTGAAAAGAATTGTAATTATATTTAATTTCACCATAGCCACGAAAATAATTAATAATTTCGGTAGGAGGCTGCAGATTTCCAAAGCTGTCAAAATAAACAATTACATCATTCTTTTTATAATATGCTACCCAATGTATGCCCGGACCGTTAGATGTATCTAAATTAACAATACCACATTCATATTTTCTCGGCTTTCCAGGTAAACTATCACGCATGAATACACCACGAAAATGGTGTAAAAATGGTGTATATTTTTTGCATGTTTATATAAATCTAATTCGTTTAATGGTCTATTGGGTAGCAAATTCATTAGTTTTTTGCAGGATTCAAATACAATCCTAATCCAGTTTTATAAGGTTTTAAATGTAATCCATGCCCCATTGCAATGGATTCCATAGTTTGATTGTGCCTCTTGTTTTCATTCAATTCATTTTTAGCATGGTTAGCTGCAGAAACAGCTTTAGCGATTCCCGATATTCCTCCTGATAACGCACCAACAGCTGATAATCCAGCAAACAGTGGTATTAAAAAAGGTAGCACTCCACCAGTTTTTGGTATCGGTATAATTCGTGGAACCAATTTAACATTCGATTTGTTTATTCCTTTCATAGCATGCTTAGCTGCTTTCAGTGCAATCCTTATAGAATTATTCATGTTTTTAACATTTTTATTTGCTTTTAAAGATGTGCCCACCTTTCGTATGATCTTTTTAAACGATATACTTTTACAACATTTCATGTTCTTCTTCTTCTTTTTTTTTTATTTTTCATATTGTTATCCCTTTTCAAACCCATCCCAAGCTTAATTTTTGCATTCATTAGATTTGTAACCAGCAATGCGTTAGCTTTTTCACCTATGCTGCTATCACCAGCTTTAACTCGATCCCAAGCTTTATTAGCTAATATTTGATCTGCAAAATGTCGATTACTTGTTTCACGATTCTTAGAATATGCTATATCGTGCTCTTTACAAGCTTTATCCAACGCATTTATCCCTGGATCACCTCTAAGTAACCTCTCTTTTAATTTTGTACCAGGACCACAATACTGATATCCAGGTAAATGCAACTCAACCGGTAATTTATTAATTAAGTTGTTTAGTAAACCGCTTCCTTGGTGAATGTTGTGTTGTTGATTGATAAGTTTTTTTTTTTTTATTTCATTATATGTAATCATAATTAAGAGTCATCATGGGTAGTGTCAAACATTAACTAAAAGTAAAAACATGAATGCAAAGGTATATACACATCAGGGGCGGCTCGTGGCGATAAGGGTTAGGGAAGCAGAGAAAATTCTTAGAATTCCTAAAAAAAAAAAAAAAAAAGGTTTTTGAATTTTTTATCCCTATTCTATCGATAATTCCTTCGTTTATTTATTTACATTAACCAAATAAAAAGGATTTCAGAGCACCAATGGCCAAATATTATATGACATTTATATTATTTTATTATTTTAATAATATTTAAAAAAAATAATAAAACAGTAGACTCCCACTAAAGGTATTTGCCTAAACCCGGGTTCTAGCATTCACCGTGTGAAGGTGCATGCTTTTACAAATTAGTTTACAGTGTGTATTCTACAAGGGGCGGTATGTGGAAATGAATACGTAGACCTTACATTTTATAACAATGTTCCCATAAGAACTTTTGCTGATGAAATTTATTCATTGTTGTGAAAAAATGTGTTTCATAGACAATGGTACTACAAAAAACAAGTGAAACTTAAATAAAATAATCAAAATAATAATTAAATATGAAAATATCATCTATTATTATCTCTATTGTATAAAAGTTAAGTTTTATAAATTAAATCCAATCTTCGATCCTTAGTTGAAGAAAAATGATCGATCACAAGATCATAAAAGTCACTTTTGCTCTTCAAATCTTTTAACTTTTCTTTCTCGATCGATATCAGAGCTAGATTGGACATTCTACTTTGTTCACATGTACTTCTTATATAAGTTTTGATTCGTTTTAAACATGAAAACGACCTTTCAACACTAGCCGTAGATACGGGTAATGTTAAAAATAATTTACACATTTTAAAATATTCTACAAAGCAATTATGAAGATCCATTTCAACCAAGAAATTTACAATTTCCCCGATATTTTTTTTGTCCTTAAAATTTCCATCACCAAAAACAGCCTTCATTTCCGATCTCAACGCATCTATATCAAAAATACCTGGATAGGATTGTTGTAAACCTTTTAAAAGTTTTTCCGGAAATAATTTGTGAAATTCGCCATACTTTAAAGTGTCACCTAAATTTAAAAATTGAAATTGGGTTAGAGAATTAAATCTAGTATCTAATCCCGTTATTACACATGTGACGATTTCGGATAATAAGGTTTTAAAATATTCTTTTGTATACACATCTGATCGTCTATTCCGCATATAAGCAGGATTTATATTTTGATCTACCGACTCCCAAAGATCTTCAAAATTATCCAATGAAGAAAGAATAACATTTTTAAAATTACCTATTTGCTGTAAGCAGAAATTTACATCATAAGATTTTTTTTGAAGTATATTAAAAAGGAGATCAGTGTGGGGAAAAAATTCTTTAAAGAAATGTAATAAAACAATAAATTTTGTATCGTTTAATACATACAAAATTCCTTTGGATTGTAATACGGCTTCATTGTCCCAATCACTTTCATTGTCCACAATGCTTTCAAAAAATAGTGTTAAGTGTTCTTTGAGATTGTAAATGGTTTGCACTATCCTTCCATTATATTGCCATCGAGTTGGTGAAGATGTAGGAATCTTCTTTTTAACAATAGTTTCAAAATGAGCGGATCTTTTTGGCGAATGGTTGAAAAAACTAACAAAACTATTTAAACTTTTAAAAAATGCGGCACAATCTTTCATTTTAGCACAAGATTGAGATAAAATGAGATTTAATTTGTGAGCAAAACAATGAATATAGTGGGCGTTCGGTATTACGTCCAATATCCTTTTTTGTAAACCATTAATAGAACCTGCCATTACAGCTGCACCATCATAACTTTGACACACGATCTTATCAAAAACTTTTTTTTCTTTTAAAAATGGCATAATGAAGTCAAAGAGTGCTTGCGCTGATCTATCTGCAGACACATCAACAAAGCCTAAAAATCTTTCTTCCACGGTGCCACTGCAATTCACATAGCGAAACATTATTGACAATTGTGATTTATTTGATACATCCGTGCTTTCATCTAATAATAAACCAACGAAATTAGTATTATCAATTTCCTTTTGTATATTAGATGACAAAACGAAAGCAACTGAATAAATTAAATCATTTTGAATTTCTTTCGATGTACCTGAAAATACAGTAGCATTTTCTAAATGATATTTTAATGTTGGGTTATATGCTGCTAATAATTCAACTGTTTCTATATAATTTCCGCGGTTTAATGACGTTACACTTTCATCTTTACCCCGAAATGGTAGCTCCTGGCATGTTAGATGACATACTACGTCAATAAAACATTTTATTACCTCGCGATTTTTTGCGACTCTTTCATTATAATTCCTAATGGACAGAGGACGTAAAGAATCTACCAAATTCTCTATAGGAATTTTTCCAAATGTTTTTAGAGATATCATAGCCCCCAAATGCGAAGTAGTTTCTTTGCCATGCCGTTTTGCTGATTTCGTCAAATTGTTCATATCGTTAAACCCAGTACTATTCCAAACACTTTTTTCGCTGGTAAACATTAAACAAGGCCAACAATATAATTTATTAGTCTTAGAACAGCCAGATAACCATTCATAGGACTGATAAAAATCAGTTGAAAAATGTCTAGTGCATCTTTTTATCACCGTGGTTATTTTTAATTTTGGAGTTGGTCGTCCGCAGTCAATAATGGCCTTCTTTTTGTCGAACGATCTCGAAGAAAAGGATTTTTCCAACATGTTTTCTATTATGCAATTACAATCATCCATGTTATGCATAATAAGACACTTAACGTGTACGCAAGTGTTTGAAATACAAATAAAAATAAACAACAATTGATTATTAAAAGGAAAAAAAACTACTTTTATAGTTTCAAGAAAAATTGTTTTACCAATCTTCTAAAAAAATTAAAATTAAGAATTTCCAGAAAAATTATTTTACTAATCTTCCAAGAAAATTAAAATTTAGGATTTTTAGTTTTGAAAAAAACTGATGTTTTGAAAATTTTCCAGAAAAATTATTTTACTAATCTTCCAAGAAAATTACAATGAAGAATATTTAGTTTTGAAAAAAAACTGATTGGTTTTGCAAACCTTGCAAACAATTATCTTCCGAGATAAAAACTTTAATAATTAAATTGAATAATAGAATATGGATATGAAAATGTATATAAACAAAAATATGAAAACTATAGACACAATATAAACAAGACTCAATAAAAAATAAAATGCGAATGGTGATTTTGCGAATAAAAGAAAAATTTAAATTAATTTAAATTGTGCAAAACTGCAAAATCAAAATGAATTTTTTTATGGTCGATGAATAAATGAATTTATATTTGGCTTTTAGTATCAAAATGGTATATGAAAATGAATAATATATTTGATATGGTATACAAAAAACATATTAAAATATCATATCATTACCGCACATATACCATATCATCTATATCATTTTTTTATAATCACTCGCACTCATATTTTGTATTATATCATGATATTTGTTCTTCATATCCACGTCTGCTGCCAATAAACATATGTAGAAAAGTATATAACAATACTATCATTTTTTATCATCATTACCTTTTCCCATTCTTCTTTATTCAATGTTTGTCGTCAATATATGCGGTATACGTATGCACACATTTTTTTATACAACCATCCCTACAAACCATTTCATTCGCAAATGATTCGCTATAGAATCGCTTTTACGAACAATTAGTTCGAAATCGAATTCAAAAGCGAATCAATTTTAAATCATATGGCGGACTAAACGGTTTCTCGAAAGCGAATCATTTTTATGATTCGTTTTAGTATCGTTTTTATGATTCGTTTACGAATCATTTTTACGATTCGTTTACGAATCATTTTTACGATTCGTTTATGAATCATTTTTATGATTCGTTTACGAATCATTTTTACGATTCGTTTGCGAATCATTTTTATGATTCGTTTGCGAATCATTTTTATGATTCGTTTTAGAATCATTTTTATGATTCGTTTTAGAATCATTTTTATGATTCGTTTTAGAATCATTTTTACGATTCGTTTATGAATCATTTTTATGATTCGTTTGCGAATCATTTTTATGATTCGTTTTAGAATCATTTTTATGATTCGTTTTAGAATCATTTTTACGATTCGTTTGCGAATCATTTTTATGTACAAATGTACTGAATTCTTTTCACAAACGAATCTTGCGTTTATTTAATAATGATTGACTGGTTTTCCAAAATAATTATTATTTAGTAATCACAAACTATCAAAACTACGGGAACAAGTGAGATTAGGTGAATGTACGTTAAACAAACAATGCTAAATAGATAGCTGATAGAACAAACAAATTCTATCAAATATATTATAATTAATATTATAAAAATCAAGCACGCATCCATATCATAATGATTTATTTAAATTAATATTTATTACGTACAAAAAATTATAAATTATTGTTAAACATACCTATAAAATCCACCTCTTTTAATAAAAAACACCTCCGTTTAACTTAATAAAAAACTAAAAAACTAATTGACTAAAAAAAACACAAAACTAAAAAATGTAAATTATATTTATCGTAACATATATATTATATATTAATAAAACACTATCACTATGTCGTCAGTTCACAATGGCAATTAAAAATGAAATGATTTCTTATGCTGAATTTTTTTCATCGATGTTCTACAACGGTGTGGTGAAGTCCCATAGCATTTGTTATTGTAACAACAACAAATTGTATGACACTTCACCACACCGTTGTAGAACATCGATGAAAAAAATTCAGCATCAACGAATTAAACCTATTGTTATTGTGGTTTTATATGCATAAGAAGTAAAAATTCATTTATGACGCATTAAATTTGTATTATTTATAATGAAGTATATATTCATATCTTTTCAAATATAAAAAGAAAAACGCAACAAAAAAAAGTATATTTTTACTAAACACATTTTTTTTTGTATAGAAAAAAATATGTCTATTTTTAGAAAAAAAAATTCTTCTGTTTAAAAACGCATTTCTATTTTTATATATATATATATATATAAGTAAATAAAAACAAAATTTATCAAAATAACAAAATAATAAAAACTCTATCCAATGAAAATCAATGTGAATACTCAGCCACGCAATACAATGAGAAACACACACGATAAACATATGCATGTTATATTTTTTTTTAATTTTTATACATTGGTATAAATCGTACTGTTTATATATATTATTCTGTTTATACAAACCTTCGCAAATTATTCGTTATCTGCGAACATTCGAATAAAACGAACAATTGGTTTGTAGGGATACAACTCTACCTACCTCTCTATCAGTTAAGCTTTTCATATATATTGTATTTCTTGATTTCTTATATAAAATAATGAGTTTTACTTTTCATTATTTTTAGATACAAAATTATTAGCGGGTTATATATTTCAAAAATTAAAGTAAATAAGCATTCGTTCGTAAAAAATAATGCGTATTGATAATTCATTATTTTTCTTCATACAATCATACGAAAACGAAACAAACATACAGAAATGATGTAATACAACTTCTCCTATATTTTTTATATATAATTCTTCATACAATAATGATATTTATTTTTCATTATTTTTAAAGGCAAAATTATTAGGGGCATATATAACATATATGAAAATTTAAAATAAATAAAAATTTGTTCGTAAAACTGTTAAAACAGAATGAGTGATTTTTATTCATTATTCCTCATACATTTATAGACATTTTGATCATGCAACTGGAGAAGCGGTATATATTTTATTTCTTATGTAGTTTCGTATGATAATGAGTTTTATTTTTCATTATTTTTAGATTTAAAATTATTAGCGGGTTATATATTTATACAAAAAATTAAATAAGCATTTATATGTAAAAAATAATGAGTTTTGAAATTCATTCTTCTTCTCCATACAAAATAGGCTGTTTATAGACAATTCGAAAGCTTCACCTTCATTTATATTAATATAAAAATGTTTAAATAAATATATGAAAGAATGAGTTATATTTTTCATTCTTCTATTTATTATTTCTTGATGAAAATTATAAGAGGTATTATATATTATATGTTTTTAAAGTATTTAATATCGGAGGGATTGATTCTGATAATTGATTTAATATATTATTGACTTTAGTTCGTGGAGGGAGATCGAGGGGCGGTGGGGGTGTTGGGGGGGGGGGGGAGGGGGGGGTTAAAAAATTTTAATTTAAAAAAAAAATATTTAAAAAAAAAAATTTTTTTTTTTTTTTTTAATTTTTTTTTTTTATAATTAACGAACGTTGCTAAACGTTACGGAAGCACTCAATAAAATCAATATATCACCAACCGCCCATGATACACATATATATATAGTTGCATAACATACAAGAATATTTTCTAGTTTGTTTAATCATGCGTTTTGTTAAACAACAAGCGGTATTACCGATTCGTAATGTTGATATTGAAAACAGTATAGATTCCAAAAAGCATAGTTTTCTTTTACCTAATAGTATTAGAGGTTTAATTGTTGGTCCATCAAATTGTGGTAAAACAAATGTTATGATTGGATTGCTTGAACATCCAAATGGATTAAAATTTGAAAAAATTTACATTTATGCAAAATCTCTACATCAACCTAAATATGAATATTTAAAAAGATTAATTACACCAATATCCGGTTTAGGATTCTATACATATACAAATAATGATGACGTAATAGCTCCAAACGATATCAAACAAAACTCAGTATTTATATTTGATGATGTTGCATGTGATAAGCAAAACAATATCCGAGCTTATTTTTGCATGGGTCGACACAATCATATTGATAGTTTTTACTTGTGTCAAACATATTCACACATCCCAAAACATCTCATACGAGATAACGCAAATTTCATAGTGCTTTTCAAACAAGACGATATGAATTTAAAACACATTTACAATGATCATGTGAATATGGATATGTCATATGATACGTTTAAAAAAATGTGTAGCGAATGTTGGACATTGAAATATGGTTTTCTAGTTATTGACAAAGATAGTGAAAAATGTACAGGAAGATATAGAAAGGGTTTTGATGTATTTATTGTAATATAAAGACCATGAATCTATAATTTAATTTATTTGTTGTTGTAAAGTCGATGAATACCAACACATAATAATAATAATAATAATAATAAAAATAATAATGGTACATTTGAATGAAAATGCTATAAAAGGTATTATAGAAATACAGAAAGTAATTAGAAAAAAATATAATGCAATTAAATCACAACAGATAGAATCTGAAAATATATTAGAAAATACATTTAAGCCTATAACAAATTCATTGAAGGAGTTGGGAAAAAAAAGAAATTAGTTGATAGATCACGGATGAAACAACATATAGGTGTGAATGTAGATGATGATGATGATGATGATGATGATGATGATGATGATGAAGATGATGAAGAGAGTATTGGTGATATTAACGATGGTTTTGATAATGATGAAGAAGTTAAAAGTGATAGTAAAAAAATTAAATTTAATAATAGTAATACACCTTCACGTAGAATGAATATATCTGATGGAATTATAAAATATTTACAACGAAGTAATCTGAAAGGTATACCAGCACATTACCTACAAAATTATATAAAACATACACCTGAAATAGATTCCGTGTATTATATTATGATAATAGGAAAAATGAATGGAAAATTGGTAATGCAACAGTTGAAATCAATAATAATAATTTAACTATCAACAAAAAAGCATATCCAAAAATAGTAATGGTTTATATGAATTAATTACTATGAAAAACCCAAATGTATATGATCAAGATGATTTAAATGCATATAAAGAGATTTTATTAGTATCCAATGCACACAAAAGAAATTATAATCCACATGGGCAAATTTTAGGCAACAGAGGTTTTAAATATACACATATCATTTCAAAATTAATGCATCATGGGAAAGGATTATCAACAACAACAACAACAACAACAACAATGCCACTGATGAATGTAGATCCATATAATAAAAAAATAATGGAATACATTTATTGGGATGATCCTAATGAATTAGTGGATAGATTACAACTACTTATAGCATCAGAACATGCTGGAAATACTAGTCACAATAATGAAATCATAGCAATAGTTGAAGAATTACGTGACGCTAACATTATTATATAAAGTATGTTGTATCATCAACATCACCAATCATATTCATAATGAGTGTGGACAAATTTGGTCGATATTCAAACAAAACCACAGCTGCGTCAAGTCTGCGTGGACCACAAGGTCCAACTGGTCCACCAGGTCCAATCGGTCCCCAGGGTTCATCTGGTATCGGATTTTATAAAACACAATGATAGAAATTATGATTTAATGATGGAACGTGTTGTTCATTTATCCAATCCTGTTAATGATTCGGATGCGTGCACAAAGCATTACGTTGATATGAAAATTAAAGATATACAAAGATATTTTAATACTGATATTGAATCCTTGTATAATATAATAAGTATTGAACATAAAAAACTATCCGGAACTATGCTACCAACCAATGATGTGTAAAATATAAAAAAAAAATGATTACTGACAACACTACCAAAACTGATAGATTAAGAATTGTTGATGAATTGCACACAGCGGCTCGTAAAAATTTTAAACGGCGTCATGTTATTTTAAAAGGTATGGATGATTTATGGCAAGCTGATTTAGTGGATATGGGTATCTATACATCAATAAATAAAAATTATCGGTTCATCTTAACAATTATCGATTGTTTTTCAAAATATGCTTGGGCTGTTCCACTTCAAAAAAAACAGGGGTAGCTGTTACCAATGCACTGAAAGCTGTATTACAACAACAGTATAAAAAAGGTGTAGCGGTTAATATGGAACAGCTACCTGTATTAAAACAACAGTACAAAACTGGTATACCTATTGATATGAATAAACAGTTACAAGCATTATTACATCGTATTCCGAAAAATTTGCAAACTGATGATGGAAAAGAGTTTTATAATAAAAACTTTAAAAACTTAGCAGTGCAATATAAAACTAATCATTATTCAACATATAGCACAATGAAAGCATCTATAGTGGAACGATTTAATCGAACATTAAAAAATTGGATGTGGAAAGAATTCAGTTTAAATGGTAACCATCGTTGGATTGATATATTACCACAATTAATACACAAATATAATAATAAACAGCATAGAACAATAAAAATGAAACCGAATATGGTTTGTCTTGAAAATGAAAAACATTTGCTTGATAACATTTACAATAACATAAAATTACGAATTGACCCTACAAATCATAAATTTCAAATCGGTGACTTTGTTCGTATTAGTAAATATAAGCATATGTTTGAAAAGGGATATACACCCAATTGGACAACAGAAATTTTTAAAATTGTAAAAGTTCAAAATACAAGTCCTGTAACTTATCAAATAGAAGATTATCAAAATCAACAAATAAAGGGTGGATTTTATGAAATGGAATTGTTAAAACGAAAATATCCGGATGTGTATCTTGTTGAAAAAATATTAAAGAGGAGAGGGGACACCATACTTGTAAAGTGGCTTGGTTTTCCAAAAGAACATAATTCATGGATTCATAAAAATGCAATAGTATAATTTAAATATTTAGTGAATGTGAACATTGAGTAGCAGCAGCAACATTCCTAATATAATATCTTAAGATGTCAAAAATATGTGTTGAACAGTTTTTAATTGAATATAAGTGGTTATTGTTAACGGAGCATAAAGATAAAATATTTCGATATTATTCATTTTTAACTTATCATAAGGACATAGAAATGATAAGTTCAAAATATGGAAAACATTATATCACGTGTCCATGGTCTAATGATGATGCAAAGGATGGTCCAGCAGCGGCGCTGCGTAGCCAAAAATTAAGGTTGTCAAAATTTTTGAAAGAAACAATAATTCGTTAAATTAAACTAATTTATCTGTTTTTAATTTCAACTAAATATCTACTGGAATAAAAAAGCCAACTAAATATCTTCTGGAATTTCAATTTAGAACTGCTCAACTAGATTCAATTCACAAATAAATTATTAATTTTAATTTGCACTAAATATCATTAAAATGCAATATGAAATATCCAAGTTGTTCAAAAATTAAATTAGCAACATGAATAAAAAATAAAAATAAATGCTCGTACTACAAAAATACTTTGTTAATTTTAAATGAGAATTATTTTATTATATATTTTCTTCTTTTACACACACTACTAATTTTTCATACTTTTTCTCATTTGTTTTTTTTTCATATCTACATTACAGCATGTGCGATATATGAAAATGTTAGTTTACCATGTGTATGGAAGGTTGCTAAAAAAAAATATTGACAACATTCTTATAAACTCACCATATAAATAAATCAAAAAGGCCACATATTTTAAACTTAACTACAATTTTATTTAGAACAAATTTTACCATTGAGTTGTTACAACAAAGCTTTGACAACTTAAATTCAAATACATATGCATATAGTTGAATTTGTATATAAAGCATAATAGGATAATCGGTAAATAAGACAATATGTATTGAATGGAAGTTGTTAGTATTTTATTGTAACAACCTACTGATTAAATGTGTTGGTGTTCTAAATGAAATTTGTGTTTAGAAGAATGTTGTCAATATTTATTTTTAACATAACTAGATGCATTTAAAATCAATCCTATATCTACGTGAATAATAGTACGTGAAATTAAAAAAACTTTTCGCAAATTTCAAGGACACATTTTTTTTTTAAATATTGAATTTTTATAGTATTTTTTCGTAAAAATCAAGTTGTCATATGATAACTAGGACATTACCAGACTGCGCCACTATGGTCCAGATACATGTCAATGTAATTTTATTGAAAGAAATACGAAAGAGATTACCACAATTTTGAATTTATACAGAAGAATTAAAAACAAAACAAAGTGAATTCGAATTTTACTCAGATACACTTGAACAAACAAAAATTTGTATTTATTATTATTAATATTATTAAGTATATATTATAATATATTGAAAGATTTTTAAAAAAATAATAAATTGTTATTCTTTTTTTGTTTGAACTATACATATATATATTTTAAACATAATTATATAATACCAACAAAAAAAATCAAAGAGAAAATAGAATACTTTTATCGACCCTTTAAAATAATAAAGATATATATATGTAAAACACTCAGTATGTCATTAACCTCATTCAATTCTAAAAATTCTAAAAAATTCTGTGTGTAAGATATAAAAAAATTGTGTGACATCATCATTAATAACATATTTATATTTATTTGAACTATATGACTATTTTGTATATATTTATATCTATACATTTATATATTTATGTTGAGACAACAACATCATTATGGACACACTTAATTTTTTTTATAATACATATTGAATAATTTTTAAAATATTATAAATTTTGATCATTATTATTGAATTACTTTGAAAACACCTCCATTATATATATTATATAAATTGAAATTGTATACACTTATATTAAACTTCTATCATTGTTAACACGTATGTGTATGAACAATCATATTTAATTCTATGACGTATATGAATTAAAATAATTCTAATACATATTCGAATACCAACACATAATAATAATAATAATAATAATAAAAATAATAATGGTACATTTGAATGAAAATGCTATAAAAGGTATTATAGAAATACAGAAAGTAATTAGAAAAAAATATAATGCAATTAAATCACAACAGATAGAATCTGAAAATATATTAGAAAATACATTTAAGCCTATAACAAATTCATTGAAGGAGTTGGGAAAAAAAAGAAATTAGTTGATAGATCACGGATGAAACAACATATAGGTGTGAATGTAGATGATGATGATGATGATGATGATGATGATGATGATGATGAAGATGATGAAGAGAGTATTGGTGATATTAACGATGGTTTTGATAATGATGAAGAAGTTAAAAGTGATAGTAAAAAAATTAAATTTAATAATAGTAATACACCTTCACGTAGAATGAATATATCTGATGGAATTATAAAATATTTACAACGAAGTAATCTGAAAGGTATACCAGCACATTACCTACAAAATTATATAAAACATACACCTGAAATAGATTCCGTGTACGGATTATATTATGATAATAGGAAAAATGAATGGAAAATTGGTAATGCAACAGTTGAAATCAATAATAATAATTTAACTATCAACAAAAAAGCATATCCAAATAGCAGCGGCGGATCTGGACCTCCAAGGGTACTTGTTCACTTTAAAAACTGGTAAAGAACAAAAAAAAAAAAAAAAAAAAACTAGAAATTTTAATTAGAAAAACGAAATGTTTGGAAAAATAATAAAGTACGCATAACAAGCATTTACGAAAGAATGAAAAAAGATCGCATATAATTTTATATGAAAGGTTCATTTCTATAAGTGAACATTATATAGTAAATAATATCTATTTTTTATTCATATATATGCCAATATGCCATATATAGAAATGAGAAAAATAAAAAATAAACAAAAAAAAAATATTTATATATTTTCTATGATTATATACACCGCAGCAGGCAGTATATGAGTATGCGAGATTTGAATGATAAAAAATACAGCATACAAATAACCATACAGCATATATAAGAAAAAAGAAACAAGCATTTGTATTATTGTTCACAATTTATAGTGAACGAAAATTAAAATAGTATTTGTATTATTTGTATATTCGTATACCTCGCATTTTCGGAAAATATAAATGTATTTGCCATATACAATTAAACAACTATGTATAACAACAATATTTTTTGGTTCATTTAAAATTGTGAACACTATGGGAGTGCGATTAAAAAAATGCACGAAAGAAAGAGTATATATAGATTAAAGGTGTATGTATTTTTTCGTTTTTGTTTTTCTTTTATGCGACGTTTCTTTATATATATGATATATATACCATTGTGTTCATTATTTAAAATGAACCTAAAGAATATTATCTCTTATATTTTTTACTGATAAAAATAATCAGCGCTGCAAATTTTTTGGGACACTTAATATTATTTTATTCATCAAAAAAATTAAGAAAAATATTAAAATCTGTATTTTCTTAATTATTTATCAATATTTTTAGCAGGTGGTTCACTGAACAGAGTGAACAAAACCAAGCTACGCCTATGCCAAATAGTAATGGTTTATATGAATTAATTACTATGAAAAACCCAAATGTATATGATCAAGATGATTTAAATGCATATAAAGAGATTTTATTAGTATCCAATGCACACAAAAGAAATTATAATCCACATGGGCAAATTTTAGGCAACAGAGGTTTTAAATATACACATATCATTTCAAAATTAATGCATCATGGGAAAGGATTATCAACAACAACAACAACAACAACAACAATGCCACTGATGAATGTAGATCCATATAATAAAAAAATAATGGAATACATTTATTGGGATGATCCTAATGAATTAGTGGATAGATTACAACTACTTATAGCATCAGAACATGCTGGAAATACTAGTCAGAATAATGAAATCATAGCAATAGTTGAAGAATTACGTGACGCTAACATTATTATATAAAGTATGTTGTATCATCAACATCACCAATCATATTCATAATGAGTGTGGACAAATTTGGTCGATATTCAAACAAAACCACAGCTGCGTCAAGTCTGCGTGGACCACAAGGTCCAACTGGTCCACCAGGTCCAATCGGTCCCCAGGGTTCATCTGGTATCGGATTTTATAAAACACAATGATAGAAATTATGATTTAATGATGGAACGTGTTGTTCATTTATCCAATCCTGTTAATGATTCGGATGCGTGCACAAAGCATTACGTTGATATGAAAATTAAAGATATACAAAGATATTTTAATACTGATATTGAATCCTTGTATAATATAATAAGTATTGAACATAAAAAACTATCCGGAACTATGCTACCAACCAATGATGTGTAAAATATAAAAAAAAAATGATTACTGACAACACTACCAAAACTGATAGATTAAGAATTGTTGATGAATTGCACACAGCGGCTCGTAAAAATTTTAAACGGCGTCATGTTATTTTAAAAGGTATGGATGATTTATGGCAAGCTGATTTAGTGGATATGGGTATCTATACATCAATAAATAAAAATTATCGGTTCATCTTAACAATTATCGATTGTTTTTCAAAATATGCTTGGGCTGTTCCACTTCAAAAAAAACAGGGGTAGCTGTTACCAATGCACTGAAAGCTGTATTACAACAACAGTATAAAAAAGGTGTAGCGGTTAATATGGAACAGCTACCTGTATTAAAACAACAGTACAAAACTGGTATACCTATTGATATGAATAAACAGTTACAAGCATTATTACATCGTATTCCGAAAAATTTGCAAACTGATGATGGAAAAGAGTTTTATAATAAAAACTTTAAAAACTTAGCAGTGCAATATAAAACTAATCATTATTCAACATATAGCACAATGAAAGCATCTATAGTGGAACGATTTAATCGAACATTAAAAAATTGGATGTGGAAAGAATTCAGTTTAAATGGTAACCATCGTTGGATTGATATATTACCACAATTAATACACAAATATAATAATAAACAGCATAGAACAATAAAAATGAAACCGAATATGGTTTGTCTTGAAAATGAAAAACATTTGCTTGATAACATTTACAATAACATAAAATTACGAATTGACCCTACAAATCATAAATTTCAAATCGGTGACTTTGTTCGTATTAGTAAATATAAGCATATGTTTGAAAAGGGATATACACCCAATTGGACAACAGAAATTTTTAAAATTGTAAAAGTTCAAAATACAAGTCCTGTAACTTATCAAATAGAAGATTATCAAAATCAACAAATAAAGGGTGGATTTTATGAAATGGAATTGTTAAAACGAAAATATCCGGATGTGTATCTTGTTGAAAAAATATTAAAGAGGAGAGGGGACACCATACTTGTAAAGTGGCTTGGTTTTCCAAAAGAACATAATTCATGGATTCATAAAAATGCAATAGTATAATTTAAATATTTAGTGAATGTGAACATTGAGTAGCAGCAGCAACATTCCTAATATAATATCTTAAGATGTCAAAAATATGTGTTGAACAGTTTTTAATTGAATATAAGTGGTTATTGTTAACGGAGCATAAAGATAAAATATTTCGATATTATTCATTTTTAACTTATCATAAGGACATAGAAATGATAAGTTCAAAATATGGAAAACATTATATCACGTGTCCATGGTCTAATGATGATGCAAAGGATGGTCCAGCAGCGGCGCTGCGTAGCCAAAAATTAAGGTTGTCAAAATTTTTGAAAGAAACAATAATTCGTTAAATTAAACTAATTTATCTGTTTTTAATTTCAACTAAATATCTACAGGAATAAAAAAGCCAACTAAATATCTTCTGGAATTTCAATTTAGAACTGCTCAACTAGATTCAATTCACAAATAAATTATTAATTTTAATTTGCACTAAATATCATTAAAATGCAATATGAAATATCCAAGTTGTTCAAAAATTAAATTAGCAACATGAATAAAAAATAAAAATAAATGCTCGTACTACAAAAATACTTTGTTAATTTTAAATGAGAATTATTTTATTATATATTTTCTTCTTTTACACACACTACTAATTTTTCATACTTTTTCTCATTTGTTTTTTTTTCATATCTACATTACAGCATGTGCGATATATGAAAATGTTAGTTTACCATGTGTATGGAAGGTTGCTAAAAAAAAATATTGACAACATTCTTATAAACTCACCATATAAATAAATCAAAAAGGCCACATATTTTAAACTTAACTACAATTTTATTTAGAACAAATTTTACCATTGAGTTGTTACAACAAAGCTTTGACAACTTAAATTCAAATACATATGCATATAGTTGAATTTGTATATAAAGCATAATAGGATAATCGGTAAATAAGACAATATGTATTGAATGGAAGTTGTTAGTATTTTATTGTAACAACCTACTGATTAAATGTGTTGGTGTTCTAAATGAAATTTGTGTTTAGAAGAATGTTGTCAATATTTATTTTTAACATAACTAGATGCATTTAAAATCAATCCTATATCTACGTGAATAATAGTACGTGAAATTAAAAAAACTTTTCGCAAATTTCAAGGACACATTTTTTTTTTAAATATTGAATTTTTATAGTATTTTTTCGTAAAAATCAAGTTGTCATATGATAACTAGGACATTACCAGACTGCGCCACTATGGTCCAGATACATGTCAATGTAATTTTATTGAAAGAAATACGAAAGAGATTACCACAATTTTGAATTTATACAGAAGAATTAAAAACAAAACAAAGTGAATTCGAATTTTACTCAGATACACTTGAACAAACAAAAATTTGTATTTATTATTATTAATATTATTAAGTATATATTATAATATATTGAAAGATTTTTAAAAAAATAATAAATTGTTATTCTTTTTTTGTTTGAACTATACATATATATATTTTAAACATAATTATATAATACCAACAAAAAAAATCAAAGAGAAAATAGAATACTTTTATCGACCCTTTAAAATAATAAAGATATATATATGTAAAACACTCAGTATGTCATTAACCTCATTCAATTCTAAAAATTCTAAAAAATTCTGTGTGTAAGATATAAAAAAATTGTGTGACATCATCATTAATAACATATTTATATTTATTTGAACTATATGACTATTTTGTATATATTTATATCTATACATTTATATATTTATGTTGAGACAACAACATCATTATGGACACACTTAATTTTTTTTATAATACATATTGAATAATTTTTAAAATATTATAAATTTTGATCATTATTATTGAATTACTTTGAAAACACCTCCATTATATATATTATATAAATTGAAATTGTATACACTTATATTAAACTTCTATCATTGTTAACACGTATGTGTATGAACAATCATATTTAATTCTATGACGTATATGAATTAAAATAATTCTAATACATATTATATTCACTCGTTTCACGTTTGGTATTAGATGGATCATTTTTTTTTCTTTATCACAATACCACATTTACTCACAAACTCATGCAAACATGGGTTAATAATAATAATAATAGTAACGCCTAACTAACAAACCTATATTGTATGTAAGATATTAGAATATTATATATATATTGTGACATCATCATTAATAACATATTTATTGAAAACACCTACACTTATCTATCAAATATATATTAAAATTCTATCCAATTATATTAAACTTTGATCATCATGAACACTTATGTTCATGAGCAATCATATTTAATTCTATGGTGTATATGAATTAAAATAATTCTAATGCATATTATATTCACTAATTTGGTATTAAATTGATCATTTTTTATCCCAATACCACATTGAATAACAAACATTTATATAAGCTCATGCAAGCATGGGTTAATTATAGTACCTCCTCCATGTAATTACATATATACATATCCATACCCCTTACAAGTGACGTCATTGATTTTAAAAAAAAATGGAGAGAAAGAGATAGATGTATTTGTTGTACTACTCACTCACATGTAACTCCCCAGCCAACACCAAGTTATAATAATCAGTAATCTTAATGTTATATTTTGGTAAATAAGCAGTTATTTGTTGTAATTCAGTTAGGTAAAGTATTATATAAGTAATACAATGTTATTATTAAGTCAATTGCGGTTTCATTATAACATCATGTTACATATAAGTTAAATAAAATTTAAACAAAGTAGTTATAAAGTTGTACATACATTTTTATATCCACTGATATATAACAATGTATTTTAGGTTGTATGAAGTTAGAATTCATGCCGTATACCAGTTTATTGTAAGTTGTATAAAAGTAACTAAGGTAACTTAAATATAACATTTCAGCGAAGTTTTACAATGTTGTAATAATAATAGTATGTAGTTTCTTTGAAGTTGCAGTAAGGTTATTTTTTAAACTCATAAATAGCAGAGAGCTTGAAGTTAAATAAAGTTATTATATAGATGGGCAGTAGTTTATATGTGAAACTAAAATTATATTTAACGTCCACTTTTATATAACATGATTCTCCAAGTTGGAAAAAGTTGTAATAATAATAGCAACTAGATAATATGAAGTTGGAAATATGTAATTATGTTAACTTCAGGATACCTATCATGCTGACTTTTATATTATATTGAGAGTCACTATATATACATCATCAGCATCAGTCAGTCTAAGTCGGTGACATATATTATTATCCATAAATATAATAATATTGAAATAAAAAATGAGGGTAATTAAAAAAAAATCGGGTACATATTACCGAATATTGAAAAAATATCGTGGTATATATACACCCAGAAATAATAATTATAACAATAATTTATGTGTTTTAAGTGCAAGTGATTCAAGTGATTCAAGTGATTCAAGCGATTCAAGTGATGCAGGTGTTTCAAGTGAATCAAGTGATGTAAACTTTAGTGATTCAGACGGGAGCAGCGAAAGAAAAACTAGTGCAGATTTACAGAATGAAGGTGTATTTACACACACAATTGGTACAAGTAAGTCCTAATATATATTTAATACTAACGGATTCAGTTCCCTTAAATAATACGTAATCTACATTCTCGAACACACTCTAATTTTATTAATTCATATAAGTTAATAAATTAAATTACTTGAATATATATTTTCAAATTATGAGTAATTGACGTTCCAATAAATACGACCAAAAAAAATTTTAACATCACCCAAATAAATGCATATATAATACAGATATGTAATGAACATGTGCTAAAAGTATAATTAAACCATTCAACGTATAATTATAACAAATATGACATAATAATAAAATACTATATATACTTATTATTTATTCAGACAATTCAAATCAGGGAAATAGTAATGATGTTTTTAAACGCAGTATTCAGCAATGGGTATCCGATTTTAGAATTAGTCAGTCGGCATTAAAAGCACTTGCAAAAATTTTAAATTTACATTTAAATGCAAAATTATCAACGGATCCACGGTCAATAATGAATACACCCAGAAAAATTGATTTCTTTCCGATGCAAGAAAATGGCCAATATTGGCATTATGGGTTTGAGAAAAATATAAGAAATTGCTTTGCAGAAATTGATAGATCTATATCAATATCTATAAATATAAGTGTTGATGGTATGCCTGTAAACAAAAGTAGCGGAAAGCAATTTTGGCCAATTCAATTTAACATTTACGAATTTCCACAAATTGGAGCAATGTCGATTGGAATTTTTTATGGAAATGCTAAACCGAAAGATATAAATGAATATTTGTATCCATTTCTCAAAGAAATTATACCAATTCTTAAAAACGGTATTAGCATTGGCGAACATCTAATTAAAATTACCATTCGATGTTTTATTTGCGATTCACCTGCACGTGCTTTTATTAAAGTTAAGTGTAATAAAATTGAAAATGCCATTCAATATACATAATTTTTATTTTAATTACGTTCCGAAATTGTAATAATATATATATAGGTGTCAAAAATTATAATGGAAAATTTGGATGTGTAAAATGTACGACGGAAGGAACTTATTCACATATAAGTAAAACCATGATTTTTCCTAATCTGAATAAGGAACGGCGTACAGATGCGTTATTTAGAGATGGAACATATGTAGAACATCATACAGTTAAAACACCACTATTACAGTTATCCAAAACTGATATGATAAAAGATTTTATTGTGGCGGATTCATTGCATTTAATAGATCTCGGAATTTTAAAGCGATTATTAACTGGTTGGAGAACAGGATCATTATGCAATATACGTGCTAAATGGAGCAATCAACAAAAAAATGAAATATCAAAATTTTTGATTAATGTAAGATTTCCCAGAGAAATTCAAAGACGTATGAGATCATTAGAATATATTTCATTGTGGAAAGGTCTTGAATACAAACATTTTTTGCTTTACGTAGGTGTGGTAATATTAAAGCGGTATTTACCTGAAAAATTTTATTCTCACTATTTACTTTTGTTTTGCGCAACAACGATTTGCTCATCTGAGATATATAAATGTTATTATGATATAGCACATGAGTTATATGTACATTTTGTAAATCAATATAAACAAATTTATGGATTGCAATTCATAACGAGCAACGTGCATAATCTCATTCACGTAGTAGATGACGTCAAGCGGTTTGGAAAACTTTCTACAATTTCGACGTATCCATTCGAAAATAATTTGTATCAAATCAAACGAAAGATAAAACATGGGACAAATGCACTGGCACAGATTGCACACCGCTTGCTTGAGCTTTCGACCGCAACCAATAACAAAAAAAATCCGCTTGATGCTTTCAAATCTCCGAAAGCAAAACAAAATGGAACAAATAGTGAAATAGAATTGGATGGCTTTATCCTTAATAATAGGAAAAGTGGTGACATGTGGTTTATGGACGTAAATAAAGACATCATATGCATGAAGGGTCTTGTTTATTGTAATTCCAAATGGTTTATAATTGGTAAAAAACTTGTATACAAAGAAGATGTATTTATTACACCAATTAGATCTTCTGTTCTAAATATTTTTAAAGCAAACCATTTGAAAATGGGACTTGAAAAGCGATATGACGTTAAAAACATTTTTTGTAAATTAGTTCCTATTCAGGATCATCGTGATAAAACTGTGTTCATTCCATTATTACACACATTAAAATAAATTTGTAATACATCATAACTTTCATGGATCAAAACTAAATTAAATTTAAAAATCAATGGTGTAGTCAGAATTAAAACATTATAACAATATTGGGTATAATATAATGATAATGAAATAAATGTGTTTGTTTTATTTTTTTATAATCCTTTTTTAATAATAATAATAATAATAATTTAAAATAATAATTCAAAATAAATTATAATTTGTAATTCATTGGCAAATTAAGTATTTATTTAATAAATATTAATAAATTTAATTGAATTATAAGATTAATTAAAAAGTTTATTGAAGAAATGTATCAGTTTCATAATAATTATTATTTTCATCCTGCGCATCCTCTTCATATTCGTCGGATATTTCATAATTTTCTTTTTCTGATTCAATATTTTCTATGGTTTTGGATTTAAGAAATTTTGTTTCGTTCGGAATTTTTGTTCGTTTGGACGGAGCTCGTTTGCATTTGGTTAAAGCTCTGTATTTGGCAAATTTGAAAGCTTTTTCTATAAAAAACCGTTCCAAATCGTTCCGTGTAAATGCGGGATCAGCAACGTTAATTGTTTTAAAAATTAGCTCCACAACATTGGCAAAGATACGAAATTCATTTTTTGTTCCTGATCGACTTATCCCTGTCCAAGTATAAGTGGTCAGAAACGTTCGAGTAAACAGCAAATCTAATACCCGATATGCCACTGTAACACCATTCATCAAAAATTGTTCTGGCCTAAAAATTTTTTCAAAATACGCCATCTGTAAATATAATCCGTTATATTGATATTTCATTATTAGGAATATGTCTAACCCCCAGTATCGACAGGATAGTACTACTGGCATGATAGTAAAATCATGATTGCATTATTTTCACATGGCGACCGCATACTATCATGACAGTATTACTATCCAGTCGAGACGCAGGATAAGACATTTAATTTCATGTGTGTATTGAAACCTTCAATGATCACTAAAATGTATTGGAGTATTGGAGATCATGAAATTAGTTGTCATGTAATAGTTGGATTATAGATTTAATGTGTATAATATGTATAATTAATGTAGGAACACAAAAATAACCCTTGTCATGAGGAAAGGAGACTGAAGTAATTATCTATATGTTTTTATTTCGCCAAAATCGTCCATATGAAATTTTAACATAAATTACATTCTACACTAACATATTTAACTTAACTTTCAAATATCCACCAGGATTTGTTGGAAAAGTGTGGAGGTGTTAAGAACAGGAAGAATATTCCAATACAAAATTTTATACAGTATGTGCGAACACTCCACATCCAACAGTCAGTATCTTAAAGAAATATCGTTAATTATTCAAACAATTATTATGGGACCAGGTCGAAGTAGTGGGATCAAAATAATTTCCGGGATTGATCAAACTTCTATATAACTTTAAAATTCTTTGAGATATACCAAAAGTAACGTGATTAGAAAAAAACAAAAATGTTCAAGATAGGAGATAGAAGGAATAATCTCACATACTCCGCTTTGAACTAATTGTAACATTTAGTTTACAGTAAATAGTTTAGTAATATTTACTGTTTAACAATAGCAGAATACATGCAAAATATGTTCTTGCTTTGATTACTTACATATTCTTGCATCAAATTCTCACATTGTAATTCAGCATCCATTTTTTTCAAATCCTCTGAATTGTCAATTAGCTTTTTTATACACGGTGGTTCAAAATTGATATTCGACGGTGGAATTTTATTGATTTTTAATGCCAATTCTAAATTAGTTGCCAATTTAATAAACTGTTCATTCATCTGCTCTTCGAAAACTTCCTTTACTATTCGTTTTAGAATACCTGGCATAACTTCGGTGATATGTGATTTAAGTTCGTCACTAAAATTGATAATCCTATAATTATTTTCAGCGCTTTCGTGTTGTGGACTATTACTTTGGACTGGTTGGCTAATATTGTCAGACCGATGAAAATCCCATATTTGATTTTCATTCTCTTGATCTATGTTAGAATTAATGAATAATTCTTGATCAATATTTTGAGAAATTGTTAGTTCGGCATTTGATTGATCCGTGCGAACATTTATAGGTGCTGAATATGTATTACCGACTAAAGATTGTTTCGGAACGGTATATTTTAATGGTGGTGATGCTTCTTGTGAATTTGTTATTGTATAAACATTACTTGGTATTGCAAAATTGTGGGACTGTTGAGACGATGGTGCTGTTTTAGTTTTTGTAGAAATTCTAGGCTTAACTCCACTGTCTATGATAAAAATATAAATGATTTGATATATATAATATTAGAATTTAAATTCATTGATACGATACCTATTAAATTAATTTTATGATTGAGATCAATTTTTCGATTTGATTTACTCTTCGCTTTACCTTGTTCTTTATTATCTATAATGTGCATGTGATTAAAAAATAAATGTAAAAAAAAATTATGTTAAACTAATATATTATAATAATTTCTTTCACGTACCATTTTTCAATTTCAGTTGACAATTAATATTTTTTAATATCGAAATAGTAGATTCATCATCTGTTATAGGAACACCGGATAAACGATTAGCTTCTTGTTCAGCCAATTTAAAACTTGTATATGATCCTTTAACTATTACCGCAAATGCTTGCCAATCGTTTTCATATTTAGAATCTTCTTGTTGTTGAATTTTTTTCACATGTTTTGTATTATAATATTTTGGAGGCCACATTATATAATTACCATTAATCCATCCATTTGGTACTGGTTCTACTTCCACCTTATTGTAGTGTAAATATTGAGCTACTACAAACATCTATGAATAACCAGGAAACAAATATGTTAATGCTTGAATTATATTACTGGAAACATTAATGTTTACCTTAAAAAGGGAAACACACAGAATTTCCAATCTTACCCTTGCTGCCAAAAAACCACGTGTTTAGTTATAAATGAAAATAAATTTTGAATTATCGTAAATTTAAAATTCTGGTCTTCGATACATACAGTTCAATCATATAGTAAACAAATATCATCTAAATAAATAAATCATTTTTTTTACTATTTATTTGTTATTAAGCTTGGTAATTGCATGATGTATAATTTAAAACAAACATAACTAACTAAATTATTTATAACAATTATTTATTTATAGAACACTTGCCGACGATAAACTATTTATTTTTATCACAATTATTATGATTATATAATTTTTTTATTTTTATAAATATTATTTTTGTTACTTGTCTTTAAACTTTTTACAAATTCACTGCACGATTGATGAAAATGTTTTGGCATTTTCAGTTGTTATTGCTCCACGAAAAAAAAAAAAAATAATAGCAAAATAAAAGTAATACCAAATTCATTAATTTCATAAAAAAAAAGTATACATATTCCTTTATGTTTTCGTTTTAAATTATTTATTCATCACAAATGTTGGCACTAAAAAATTACTTTGTGTTAATTCGTGGTGGAATATGTTAATTAATTTTTATTCAAATTATTAGCTTAATAGAAGCTCCTAATCTTTTATATAATATAATTTAATAAATTCGAAAAATGTAGTTAATCAATTAGGCAAGTGCGAGGCATTCATAGCATAGTTGAATTAATATATATTTATTTGACATCATTCATATATGAAAATCAAATAATCAAATTTGCTCATATAGTAAGAGAAAGGTGAGTACATTGTATATCTAAAGTTGCATGTTTGTTTATTGGAAGTTATATAATTATATTTATATATCAGTTATATTATATATATTTGTAGTTGCTATAATGCTTAAAGAATGTTAGAAATAAGTTGTAGCTAAGTTCAATTTGGTTATGCGGATGTTATTTTTTATTTTTAAGGAATGTAGAGAGATGTTACAATAGTGTAATATAAAGTAAAGAAAAGTTGCACAAAGTTTATATAGCGTCGCCAAAAATCTTTAATTCTGAATATATATACAACATCAGCATGTTATATATAAGTTTTTTTTTTTTAAAATATATAACTTTGTGTTGGCTGGGTCTTATGGAATATGGGCGTAGGTGGCCTAGAACCGGCACAGCTACTCTACTCAGACAACAAGTAATGAACTATATACCCTTGGGCCCGTACACTCCAGTATTAGAGGAGGGAGGGATGTTATGGTACATAACCATAACAAATATCAATAATTAAAATTAAAAATTACATTAACATTTAATATATTAAAATCAACATATATAATACCGACATATAATGAAAACCGCCAGATAATAATATTCTCAGGAAAAATACAAGGATTATAATATATACATTATTCTCATTTTTAATTGCATTTTACAATTACGTTAAACGTTTTATGGAAACGATTAATATATTAAAATCAACTAATATAATAACGACATACAATGAAGAATGCCTGACATCAGTATTCTGAGGAAAAATACAGGGATTATAAGATGTGCATTATTCTTATTAATTGCATATTTTATTATATTACATTATATCTTGACAAAACATTGAGAAATTAAAAGCAACATAAATTTAACTTCATTCGTTAAATACCATTTATACATGTGATATTTTCTAACAACAATATATATATTTCAACCAACAACGTCATTTTATATACAACAGAAATATACATAAGAAAAGGAAAATTAGGTAATGGAGAAATCATATTAATACGGATGCAACAACAACGGGGCGGTAATTATTAAATTGATCGCCTTCGTATACTACTGGGTTTTTATTGTAAAGCTTAATGCTGTTACAAATCCAGAAAAAATAGGGTATAAAAGTTGGTAGAGCGAAACCGCTTCACCCATAACTTAGCATCAATTATTATAATGCATTTTTTTTATATATACATATAATTTCAAAAAAATTACATATTCATACTTACATTCGTAAGAAATTACTTTAAAAACAAAAGTTAGGTATATTTTTATAATAAATTATTTTTTAAAATAAATTTGATATTTTTGTTAACACCCAAAATTAATACGTCCTTTAATTCTACCCCCCCTTATTATGTCTGACCACACGGAACCACGACATTTTCAAGTTTCAACAAAAGAGGAAATACATTTTTTTGTTATTTATCTCAAAAACAAATAATTAATTTGTCTCTTTATCCCCAGCGATTTGTTTCATATTTTATTTTTTTTTATACATCATTAATTTAAATACACGAAAACAAAACCTCTTATCGAAAAAGCTCCAGAAAAATGGTTACAGCAGACGATTTCTGGAATGCTGTAGATGAATATGAGGACTTCATGTTCATTGAAGTGATATTTCCGGACACCGAACAGATAGCGAACAACGAACCAGAAGAGAACTGGGACCTTTCAAATTTAAACCAAAGAGGAAATACATTTGTTTGTTATTTTTCTCAAAAAACAAATAATTAATTTGTCTCTTTATCCTCAGAGATTTTCTTCATATTTTATTGTTTTTATACATCATTCATTTAAATACACGAAACTGAAACCGCTTTCCGAGAAAACTCCAGATAAATGGTTTTTCGAAATAACGAGTTAGCAACAACGAACGGATTTACAGCATACGAGTTCTGGAATATTTAAATATATAGAAATACATATATTGATAAAGATAATTTTCTATCCAAGACTATATTCAATAAAATTAAAAAAAATCCACATAGGAGAAATAGAATATCATATACTAGATTTACAATTTGAAATGAAACAGATTGCACATTGCTCCAGTACCCAATACATGTATTGTGGGACGCTAAAATACTGCTTTCACTTTTCAGTGTATGAATCTGTTAAGCTATATAGTTTTTTTATTTTTTTTATTTATTTATTTATTTATTCATATGTAAAATTGTAATTGAGACGATGAGTCTCTACATTATACAATTCCTTTATGGCCCAAGAAAATTAAATAAATACAAAAATAGAAAATTTCAAATATTATAAAAAAATTAATACAGAATTCAAAACAAAAATTCAAAACAAAAATTCAAAACCTATTACCCCACTTATTCATTTGTTCACATGTTCACCCACCTATCGCTCTAAAAACTCGACACAGGCATATTTAAACCGATTTATACTCGAGGAATATCTAATATGCAGTGGCAATTTGTTCCACATAACAATAATACGTACGAAAAAGAAATTGTGATAGGCATGACTGCGACATTTCGGGACAATTAAATTACGAGATCTGGCAGACTGACCAGGCTGAATATTCCTCATCAAATACCCCGGTACCGACGAGCGCAATAATTTGAAGACGAATAATAAACACCTATAATTGAGATAAGTATTAAGTGAACAGCCAAGGATTGCATTCTTATAATTGGAAATATGATCGAACCGGCGCAAACCGAAAACATATCGCGTGCAATTATTAAATAAAACGTTCAGCCTGGTCAATACCCCAGTACTCATAGAGGATAACACAACATCACAATACAAGAGGAGAGGAATTAACAGTGCCACCACCAGCCTACGGCGAACCGAAATTGGCGTCACATAAGCAGTGCACCACAGTTTACGAAGCCCACCATAAATTTTACCGGCCAATACGTCCATATGATCATCCCATGTGAGGGTATTATTAAATATCAAACCCAAATTTTTCACGCGTTCCTGATATCGAATAATAGATGAACCCAACCGGACCGCGAGAAGATCGTGAGTTGGTACTGCCCGACCACCTATGATAATGGCATTCGATTTTGACGCATTAAGTGTTAAACAATTCACGACCCCCCAACGAAACACAGCATCCAGGTCATCATTTATGATGGCAATACAATCATCGATTTTATTTAAAGGACAAGCAGTATATAATTGTACATCGTCGGCAAATAAGTGACAATTCACGCACCGAAGACATTTAGGCAAATCATTAATAAATAGACAGAACAACAAAGGCCCCAGTATGGATCCCTGCGGAACCCCGCAATGAACCAGGGAAGGCAGAGAATTTGAATTTCCAACATTAATACTTTGATATCTAGAAGAAAGGTAATCATGGATCAGTCCGACTGCCGATCGTGAAAATTTGAACTGGCTCAACAATTTGCCGCAGAGAATATCGTGATCCACGGAATCAAATGCCCTAGAGAAGTCAAGCAGAACCAGAACCGAGCACATTCCAGAATCAATAGAAACGGATATATCATGGACAATTTTAAGCAAAGCCGAAGAAGTGCCATGTCCCGGTCTAAACCCAGACTGATATTCATACAGAAAATTATTAAGTGAAATATGCGAAGAGAGTTGAATCTTCATCAGCCTTTCGAGTGCCTTGGACAAGGGAGAGAGAATACTGATGGGCCTAAGATCAGAAGGAGAATTAACCACTCCCCTCTTAGGTATTGGAATTATTTTGACCATTTTCCAGGCAGAGGGAAATTTAGAAGAAGTCAGGCAAGTATTGAATATGTGAGTGACGACCGGCAAGATTATGGGCAAAAGCATTTTTAAAAATTTTAACGCAATACCATCGCGACCAATTGAATTTGAGTTTAAGGAAGAAATAACATCAAATACCTCCAGCCCAGATACATTATGGAAATAGAATAGGCCATCATCGGAGGAAATTGTCCCAAGATCAGCAGAAATAGAGGAAAAAGAAGAAGAAGGCCCCGGCACCGTAAAGGCCGATTTGATTTCATCCGGAGTGAATGTGATGTCCCCCAACTTGGGACCATCAATAATACCATATGACGCAAGGTTTTTCCATAGGTTTTTAGCCGAGAGGCCGACCCGAAATGTCTTAGAGTAGTATGCAACCTTTGCCTGCCTAATGCACAATGCCGCCCTATTACGCAACTTCTTGTATTTTTCCCAATTTGGAACGGTTCGATTCCGCCTCCAAGTGCGATAAGAAACATTCCGTACATAAATTGCCCGCTCAACAGTTACAGAGTAATACGGCACATAATCAGGACGAGGAACACATTTACGTAACGGCACATACTTATCAAACAGTAGCGATATATAATTATTAAAGGTCGAAACCTGATCATTCACATCAACTGATGCATAAATATTATCCCAAGGACCACCAGAAGCATCACATAAAAGAGCATTGACATCACAATTTTTATAATCCCTGTAAACAAATTCCGGAGGATTGAAACGACCAAATGGAGAAGACAAAGTCAAAAAGATCATATCATGATCAGTGATACCACCAAGCGAAATCTGTCCACAACGCCGCACAATATCATTCGTACCAGCAGAAGCCAAAAAGTGGTCCAGCAAAGAGGAAGACCGAGATGAAAAGCAAGTCGGCTCATATTTGTTAATTATATGCAGGGCAGATGACGCCAGCAACCGCAAGTACGCAGTCCTCAAGGTCGAGGCTGAAATAATATCAATGTTAAAGTCACCAGTTATTAAAATATGTCCATACCGCGATCCCAGCTGCTTCAACTGCACCTCCAACGAACCCAACGACGACAAATCCGGGTGTGGGAAATATATGACCCCCAACAGAAAGTCACAACCACCGCCCGATATCTCGAGAAACATAAACTCGACCGGCTCATTTGGAGCAGACCGGGATACGACCTTTACACGCACCCCACCCTTAATATATACCGCAACACCACCACCCCTTTTAACACGCCCGCCCCCGTCCACCACACATCTATCATGTCGATACAGCCGATAACCAGGTATTTTCATTAACGAATCCGATATGTCGGAATGTAGCCACGTCTCACTTACACCGACCACATTCACTAAAGTTCCAGCAATAACATCCCTAAGCTCATCAATCTTGTGGCGAAGGCTTCTAATATTTACGTGACAAACATTAAAATCTCCCGCCGATACGATGGCGGATTTAAGGACAATGTTGGGAAAATTAAGATCATTATTGGAACCCACTGCACCCAAATTAATGTTAGCCATTTAAGAGAGTAAAAAAACGCGCAAAATTCCCGTGTCGAATCAATACAACAACAGGTGAAAGTGAACAAAATGAAGATGAATAACATGAATATGAACTTCCCATTACCATCAAAAATTCAATTTAATAAAGTGATACAAACTAAGTTATTAAGAAGAAAAAAAAATAAAAATAAAAAACCAATTAACAAATGTATGAAAAAGCTCAAAAATAAATAAGAGCCCCATACTATGGAGCGACCGTTGTTGCCGGCAAATCCTCAATAGATGATGCAACCATACGTTCGGAGGTATTATTCACCCAATAATATACCAGTCCATTTCTGGTGTACACCTTATTAATGAGGTTCATTTTTTTAAGTTGTAAGGCCCGTTTAAATATATTATAATTGGTGCCGGTTAAAACTTCCGTAATAAACACCCTAGCATTGCCTGGGAACCCAATATGGTTAAGTTGGAGATTTTTAAATTTGAAGTATGATCCCATAATACCATTCCTCGTATGCAATGAAGATAACTTCAGAATTAATGGAGAGCTGTTAATATTATCATTATTATTATTATTGGTGCTGTTTTTCACACGTTGACGAAAGATATGATAATCGATTACACCTATTGAAAGTTTAAGAGCCGATGCGATCTTATCAAATATTTCCCGTACATTTTCCTCCTTATGAAATGGTATACCGTAGATTATAAGATCGCATAATAGCATTCTTCTTTCCATATCATTCACCCTATTAACAATCCTATTGATGATCTTAGAGTTATCCAATTTGATTACATTAATTTCCGAAGAAATGGAATTGATCTTGTTATTAAGATCAGTACACACCGCTTCAATTTTTCCCTCCAGAGAGTTAATAGACGCATTGAGTCTGCCTTCTGATGAGATTATCATCTGCTCTATTTGTTTTAAAAAATCATCACTTTTCGGAGCACCCATAATATTATCACCTACAACAGGTAAACAATTTTCTGCTGCACTGTCATCCACTGTATTTCTTTTAACATGCAGATGTTTAGCCGATCGTGTATGTGGTGGTGAGTGATTTATTGGCATTACCAGATTTATTATAAACAGGTTAATAAAAATACACGTTTTCGTAAAGAGGTACTTAATTAACACTATATACCAATATTATTGCAATTCTATATACCCGTTGTACTGTATTGAAATTAAATTAATTAATTTAATTTTTTTTTTTTTTTTTTTTTTTTTTATATTAGTTTTCCTGTTATCTGTACCAAAAACCTTTTTGTTTTATATAAATATATTATTAAATTATAAATATATTGATATTTTAATATTTTTTAAAATGAACATAATATTAAATTTTAAATTAATAAATGTACTCCATTAAATAAATAATAATACTAGAACACCATCAAAATTTAGCAATTATTATTAGAACCAATGATCCAAAATTATTGTTAACCGAATAGAAAATAAATATCTTAGTTTCACACAACACTTCTATCTACTGAGAGCCATAGATATGAACTGATTAATTTCTATCTACTGAGAGCCATAGATATAGTTAATTTATTTATGATATAATGAATACACTTATTTATAAATAATAATAAATATTTATGAACAAATGTTAACAGATGTTTTCCCTTATATTTACATAATATAATATAATATTATAATTATTTTAAAAGGCTTTTTTCGGTCATTAGTTTAAAATAAAATTGTGTGAGTTAATTAAAATAAATAAAAAACGCACAGAAATTTTTATTTTAAATGAAGTTTATATTTTTGTCATATGCTTCGAAACAAACACTTAATACAAAAAATAAACTACGTTTCGGCATTCTAATTTGATGCCATCATCAGGTTTACATTAATTCTTTAATTACATTAATTAACATAATATGAAAACATATCAAACATATAAAAAACAGAAAAAAAAAACAAAGAATATGTATCAACAATATAAATCAAAACAATATATATAATAAAACTAAATTACTTTATACATAGTAATATGAAAAATAAAAAAAATATATAATAATGTACTCACCTGTTAATCAGTTTTACGTTCTTCACTGTATTCAGTAATTAATGCAACTGATTAACCGGTGTGTTATCAATCATTATTAAATATTGAAATTATTAATTTAATTTACGTTTTTTTAAATTATTATACTCAGTATCATTCGTGAGACTTCGTTTTATGCTCATATCAACATATGATGCATTATTGTGGTTGTTTAAAGTGTATTCTGTTATTTCGTGTTTAGTGTGTGTTAATCGACGTCTTTTAGTAGAAGTTATTGTATTGCATATATCTGTGTGTTTGCGTTTTTGATTATGCTTATGGAGTGTTGTTGTAATGGAGTTAGTTTGTGTTATATTGAATGGTATATTGTTAATGCAATGTTGTTTTTTGTAATTTAGTACGTTATCATCCATAACTGCACAGAAAATAGGTGATAAATCATCGGTGTCTCGTTTTACGTTGTATGTGTTTTGTGTATAAATGTAAAGTGCTTCTTTTGTAAGTCTTTTTCTGTAATGTTGTTGTGTGTCTAGTATAGTTGTTGCATTAAAATCTGGATAATGGCCTAAGGTATGAAAATGATCAGTAAGAGCTGTTTTGGGCTTTAATGGATCATATCCACAACCTAGATCATATTTGTGATTCTTTAACCTTTTTTCCAGATATTGTTTTGTTTGGCCGACGTAGCTTAGGTTGCATTTGGAGTTTGGTTCTCCACTACCTTTACACGGGATTTTGTATATTACATTGGATTTTTTGAGGTGGGGTATAGGGTCTTTTAGTTTCGTAAAAACATTACGTAGAGTATTATCGCTTTTGAACGCCAATTTTATATCTTGTGTTGTTGTGTTTATCACTTTAGCAATTCTTTCAGAAACACCTTTCACATATATCATACTAGTGAATGGTATGGTTTTATTCATTTTAGTGTTGTGTATTTTGGTTAATGTATCTACTTGTGACTCAGTGTTCAATTTATGTTTTTCTGTGTGAATTAATTTTTGTATGATTCGTTTTGGGTAATTGTTTTCTTTTAAAATATGTCGGATAATATGTGTGTTTTTGTTATGGAATTTAGTGGAGCTAAGTAGGTAAACTCTTCTCACTAAATTCCGTGCTGTGTTTAATTTTTGATGTTCTGGGTGTTGTGAAATGTAATTTAATATCCTGTTTGATGCGAGTGGTTTTTGGTACCAATTTGTATCTATTGTGTGGTCATTGTTTCGGATTAATAGCATGTCTAGGAACGGGATTGTTTTATTTTTTTCTATTTCATGAGTGAATTGTATTTTGTTATGGTAATTATTTAGTGTGGTTAGGGTGTGTTCTATTTTATCCGTAGGTATTATCGCTAGTATATCGTCTACATACTTCACAAATAGTTTTGGTATGTAGTCGAGTTTTTCAAAAGTTTCTGTGAGTAATTGGTGTGTGATTATTCTGGCTATGGTGGATGACAGTGGGTTGCCCATTGGCATACCAAATATCTGTTTATAATATACATTATTATATAACAAATAGTTGGCGTCCAATAGGCAAAACTCCAACATTTCGAAAAATAGTTCTTTTGGGATGTTGGTGTTATTTTTTACTAAATCCCACTTATTATAGATGATTTTTATTGCGTGCTTTGTTGGTATGTTAGTGAATAGTGAAACAATGTCAAAACTGATCATTGTTTCACTATTATCTATTGTTATATGTTCTAATTTATTTTTTACTTCTATGGTATTTTTAACTTCGAATGTGTCTTGTTCTATTAGAATTTTTAAAATGTTGGCTATTTTCTTTGAAATTTGTGTGGATGGGGTGTTAATTGATGATACTATTGGTCTTAATGGAATGTTGGGTTTGTGAATTTTTGGTAATGCATATAGTTTTGGTGCTGTTGAGTTGTGTGTTATTAGTTTAATTTTTTCTGTTTTGTTAATAATTTTTTCTGCGAATAGTTTGTTTACGATGCTATTATTTTTCATTTGTAGTCTTTTGCTTGGGTCACTCGGTAGTTTTTTATACGTATGTATATCATTCAATAATTTTAATAATTCCGTATGATATTTGTTTTTATTTAATAATACTGTTTTTTTACCTTTATCACTATTAGTTATGATTATGTTCTTGTGTTTCTTTAGAAAATTTATTGTGTTAGTGTGAGTTTGCTTAATAAACTTGTTGATCGAATTATTATTATTTTTTTGTATATATATTTTATGATTAGCGATAACATTAGCAATTTTAGCTCTTGTAATATTTTTTGTTTTGTTATCATTTATAAATTTTATTGCTTCTTCAGCATCTGTTATTATATCCAGTAAAGGAAACTTATTGTGATCTGTAGGTAGTGCAAAGTTTGGTCCAAGTGATAGCAACATCAGTTGGAATTTCTATATTGGTCAAATTAACAATGCTTTGAGTGTCAATGTTTAAATGTAATATGTTTTTTAATGATGTGTTTTTTAGTGTGTTGAATTTTTTAATGTGTGTTTTAATATGTTTATTTTTTAACTTATCACTCTTCTTTTTCTGTGAGATTAGATAATTATGTGCTAGGTCGGTTGGTAAAATGTCAAGGATGTTTTCTTGTAATATGTGTAATTTGTTTTGTGCTTGATGTGTCTGGGAAAATTTGTCTTTAATAATTAAATTTAACAATTTACGTTGGAAAATATTTATAATATATTGTAATTTTTGTTGAAGTTTCTTATTATTCATGTTTAACAATTTTTTGCAGTTTTTCATACTGTTGTCGATAAATTTTGCCAATATTTGACTTTTTCTGCATTTTATTAGAAAATTACTAGATGTTTCCAGTCTAATCAATTTTTGTCTCTCAGTTGTATATTGCTTTAGTATGGAGGTTGTTTCTGTTCCATATTCATGTTTAATGTAATTAAACCAATTCATATTGAATATTCGCCTTCTCAATAGTAATATATAATAGTTAAATGATAAAAATATATAATTGTGTAAAACAATTTTATATTTTTTTCTTTTGACCGTTGCTTATAATCTTATAATTATTTTAAAAGGCTTTTTTCGGTCATTAGTTTAAAATAAAATTGTGTGAGTTAATTAAAATAAATAAAAAACGCACAGAAATTTTTATTTTAAATGAAGTTTATATTTTTGTCATATGCTTCGAAACAAACACTTAATACAAAAAATAAACTACGTTTCGGCATTCTAATTTGATGCCATCATCAGGTTTACATTAATTCTTTAATTACATTAATTAACATAATATGAAAACATATCAAACATATAAAAAACAGAAAAAAAAAAACAAAGAATATGTATCAACAATATAAATCAAAACAATATATATAATAAAACTAAATTACTTTATACATAGTAATATGAAAAATAAAAAAAAATATATAATAATGTACTCACCTGTTAATCAGTTTTACGTTCTTCACTGTATTCAGTAATTAATGCAACTGATTAACCGGTGTGTTATCAATCATTATTAAATATTGAAATTATTAATTTAATTTACGTTTTTTTAAATTATTATACTCAGTATCATTCGTGAGACTTCGTTTTATGCTCATATCAACATATGATGCATTATTGTGGTTGTTTAAAGTGTATTCTGTTATTTCGTGTTTAGTGTGTGTTAATCGACGTCTTTTAGTAGAAGTTATTGTATTGCATATATCTGTGTGTTTGCGTTTTTGATTATGCTTATGGAGTGTTATTGTAATGGAGTTAGTTTGTGTTATATTGAATGGTATATTGTTAATGCAATGTTGTTTTTTGTAATTTAGTACGTTATCATCCATAACTGCACAGAAAATAGGTGATAAATCATCGGTGTCTCGTTTTATGTTGTATGTGTTTTGTGTATAAATGTAAAGTGCTTCTTTTGTAAGTCTTTTTCTGTAATGTTGTTGTGTGTCTAGTATAGTTGTTGCATTAAAATCTGGATAATGGCCTAAGGTATGAAAATGATCAGTAAGAGCTGTTTTGGGCTTTAATGGATCATATCCACAACCTAGATCATATTTGTGATTCTTTAACCTTTTTTCCAGATATTGTTTTGTTTGGCCGACGTAGCTTAGGTTGCATTTGGAGTTTGGTTCTCCACTACCTTTACACGGGATTTTGTATATTACATTGGATTTTTTGAGGTGGGGTATAGGGTCTTTTAGTTTCGTAAAAACATTACGTAGAGTATTATCGCTTTTGAACGCCAATTTTATATCTTGTGTTGTTGTGTTTATCACTTTAGCAATTCTTTCAGAAACACCTTTCACATATATCATACTAGTGAATGGTATGGTTTTATTCATTTTAGTGTTGTGTATGTTGGTTAATGTATCTACTTGTGACTCAGTGTTCAATTTATTTTTTTCTGTGTGAATTAATTTTTGTATGATTCGTTTTGGGTAATTGTTTTCTTTTAAAATATGTCGGATAATATGTGTGTTTTTGTTATGGAATTTAGTGGAGCTAAGTAGGTAAACTCTTCTCACTAAATTCCGTGCTGTGTTTAATTTTTGATGTTCTGGGTGTTGTGAAATGTAATTTAATATCCTGTTTGATGCGAGTGGTTTTTGGTACCAATTTGTATCTATTGTGTGGTCATTGTTTCGGATTAATAGCATGTCTAGGAACGGGATTGTTTTATTTTTTTCTATTTCATGAGTGAATTGTATTTTGTTATGGTAATTATTTAGTGTGGTTAGGGTGTGTTCTATTTTATCCGTAGGTATTATCGCTAGTATATCGTCTACATACTTCACAAATAGTTTTGGTATGTAGTCGAGTTTTTCAAAAGTTTCTGTGAGTAATTGGTGTGTGATTATTCTGGCTATGGTGGATGACAGTGGGTTGCCCATTGGCATACCAAATATCTGTTTATAATATACATTATTATATAACAAATAGTTGGCGTCCAATAGGCAAAACTCCAACATTTCGAAAAATAGTTCTTTTGGGATGTTGGTGTTATTTTTTACTAAATCCCACTTATTATAGATGATTTTTATTGCGTGCTTTGTTGGTATGTTAGTGAATAGTGAAACAATGTCAAAACTGATCATTGTTTCACTATTATCTATTGTTATATGTTCTAATTTATTTTTTACTTCTATGGTATTTTTAACTTCGAATGTGTCTTGTTCTATTAGAATTTTTAAAATGTTGGCTATTTTCTTTGAAATTTGTGTGGATGGGGTGTTAATTGATGATACTATTGGTCTTAATGGAATGTTGGGTTTGTGAATTTTTGGTAATGCATATAGTTTTGGTGCTGTTGAGTTGTGTGTTATTAGTTTAATTTTTTCTGTTTTGTTAATAATTTTTTCTGCGAATAGTTTGTTTACGATGCTATTATTTTTCATTTGTAGTCTTTTGCTTGGGTCACTCGGTAGTTTTTTATACGTATGTATATCATTCAATAATTTTAATAATTCCATATGATATTTGTTTTTATTTAATAATACTGTTTTTTTACCTTTATCACTATTAGTTATGATTATGTTCTTGTGTTTCTTTAGAAAATTTATTGTGTTAGTGTGAGTTTGCTTAATAAACTTGTTGATCGAATTATTATTATTTTTTTGTATATATATTTTATGATTAGCGATAACATTAGCAATTTTAGCTCTTGTAATATTTTTTGTTTTGTTATCATTTATAAATTTTATTGCTTCTTCAGCATCTGTTATTATATCCAGTAAAGGAAACTTATTGTGATCTGTAGGTAGTGCAAAGTTTGGTCCAAGTGATAGCAACATCAGTTGGAATTTCTATATTGGTCAAATTAACAATGCTTTGAGTGTCAATGTTTAAATGTAATATGTTTTTTAATGATGTGTTTTTTAGTGTGTTGAATTTTTTAATGTGTGTTTTAATATGTTTATTTTTTAACTTATCACTCTTCTTTTTCTGTGAGATTAGATAATTATGTGCTAGGTCGGTTGGTAAAATGTCAAGGATGTTTTCTTGTAATATGTGTAATTTGTTTTGTGCTTGATGTGTCTGGGAAAATTTGTCTTTAATAATTAAATTTAACAATTTACGTTGGAAAATATTTATAATATATTGTAATTTTTGTTGAAGTTTCTTATTATTCATGTTTAACAATTTTTTGCAGTTTTTCATACTGTTGTCGATAAATTTTGCCAATATTTGACTTTTTCTGCATTTTATTAGAAAATTACTAGATGTTTCCAGTCTAATCAATTTTTGTCTCTCAGTTGTATATTGCTTTAGTATGGAGGTTGTTTCTGTTCCATATTCATGTTTAATGTAATTAAACCAATTCATATTGAATATTCGCCTTCTCAATAGTAATATATAATAGTTAAATGATAAAAATATATAATTGTGTAAAACAATTTTATATTTTTTTCTTTTGACCGTTGCTTATAATCTTATAATTATTTTAAAAGGCTTTTTTCGGTCATTAGTTTAAAATAAAATTGTGTGAGTTAATTAAAATAAATAAAAAACGCACAGAAATTTTTATTTTAAATGAAGTTTATATTTTTGTCATATGCTTCGAAACAAACACTTAATACAAAAAATAAACTACGTTTCGGCATTCTAATTTGATGCCATCATCAGGTTTACATTAATTCTTTAATTACATTAATTAACATAATATGAAAACATATCAAACATATAAAAAACAGAAAAAAAAAAACAAAGAATATGTATCAACAATATAAATCAAAACAATATATATAATAAAACTAAATTACTTTATACATAGTAATATGAAAAATAAAAAAAAATATATAATAATGTACTCACCTGTTAATCAGTTTTACGTTCTTCACTGTATTCAGTAATTAATGCAACTGATTAACCGGTGTGTTATCAATCATTATTAAATATTGAAATTATTAATTTAATTTACGTTTTTTTAAATTATTATACTCAGTATCATTCGTGAGACTTCGTTTTATGCTCATATCAACATATGATGCATTATTGTGGTTGTTTAAAGTGTATTCTGTTATTTCGTGTTTAGTGTGTGTTAATCGACGTCTTTTAGTAGAAGTTATTGTATTGCATATATCTGTGTGTTTGCGTTTTTGATTATGCTTATGGAGTGTTATTGTAATGGAGTTAGTTTGTGTTATATTGAATGGTATATTGTTAATGCAATGTTGTTTTTTGTAATTTAGTACGTTATCATCCATAACTGCACAGAAAATAGGTGATAAATCATCGGTGTCTCGTTTTACGTTGTATGTGTTTTGTGTATAAATGTAAAGTGCTTCTTTTGTAAGTCTTTTTCTGTAATGTTGTTGTGTGTCTAGTATAGTTGTTGCATTAAAATCTGGATAATGGCCTAAGGTATGAAAATGATCAGTAAGAGCTGTTTTGGGCTTTAATGGATCATATCCACAACCTAGATCATATTTGTGATTCTTTAACCTTTTTTCCAGATATTGTTTTGTTTGGCCGACGTAGCTTAGGTTGCATTTGGAGTTTGGTTCTCCACTACCTTTACACGGGATTTTGTATATTACATTGGATTTTTTGAGGTGGGGTATAGGGTCTTTTAGTTTCGTAAAAACATTACGTAGAGTATTATCGCTTTTGAACGCCAATTTTATATCTTGTGTTGTTGTGTTTATCACTTTAGCAATTCTTTCAGAAACACCTTTCACATATATCATACTAGTGAATGGTATGGTTTTATTCATTTTAGTGTTGTGTATGTTGGTTAATGTATCTACTTGTGACTCAGTGTTCAATTTATTTTTTTCTGTGTGAATTAATTTTTGTATGATTCGTTTTGGGTAATTGTTTTCTTTTAAAATATGTCGGATAATATGTGTGTTTTTGTTATGGAATTTAGTGGAGCTAAGTAGGTAAACTCTTCTCACTAAATTCCGTGCTGTGTTTAATTTTTGATGTTCTGGGTGTTGTGAAATGTAATTTAATATCCTGTTTGATGCGAGTGGTTTTTGGTACCAATTTGTATCTATTGTGTGGTCATTGTTTCGGATTAATAGCATGTCTAGGAACGGGATTGTTTTATTTTTTTCTATTTCATGAGTGAATTGTATTTTGTTATGGTAATTATTTAGTGTGGTTAGGGTGTGTTCTATTTTATCCGTAGGTATTATCGCTACTATATCGTCTACATACTTCACAAATAGTTTTGGTATGTAGTCCAGTTTTTCAAAAGTTTCTGTGAGTAATTGGTGTGTGATTATTGTGGCTATGGTGGATGACAGTGGGTTGCCCATTGGCATACCAAATATCTGTTTATAATATACATTATTATAGAACAAATAGTTGGCGTCCAATAGGCAAAACTCCAACATTTCGAAAAATAGTTCTTTTGGGATGTTGGTGTTATTTTTTACTAAATCCCACTTATTATAGATGATTTTTATTGCGTGCTTTGTTGGTATGTTAGTGAATAGTGAAACAATGTCAAAACTGATCATTGTTTCACTATTATCTATTGTTATATGTTCTAATTTATTTTTTACTTCTATGGTATTTTTAACTTCGAATGTGTCTTGTTCTATTAGAATTTTTAAAATGTTGGCTATTTTCTTTGAAATTTGTGTGGATGGGGTGTTAATTGATGATACTATTGGTCTTAATGGAATGTTGGGTTTGTGAATTTTTGGTAATGCATATAGTTTTGGTGCTGTTGAGTTGTGTGTTATTAGTTTAATTTTTTCTGTTTTGTTAATAATTTTTTCTGCGAATAGTTTGTTTACGATGCTATTATTTTTCATTTGTAGTCTTTTGCTTGGGTCACTCGGTAGTTTTTTATACGTATGTATATCATTCAATAATTTTAATAATTCCGTATGATATTTGTTTTTATTAAATAATACTGTTTTTTTACCTTTATCACTATTAGTTATGATTATGTTCTTGTGTTTCTTTAGAAAATTTATTGTGTTAGTGTGAGTTTGCTTAATAAACTTGTTGATCGAATTATTATTATTTTTTTGTATATATATTTTATGATTAGCGATAACATTAGCAATTTTAGCTCTTGTAATATTTTTTGTTTTGTTATCATTTATAAATTTTATTGCTTCTTCAGCATCTGTTATTATATCCAGTAAAGGAAACTTATTGTGATCTGTAGGTAGTGCAAAGTTTGGTCCAAGTGATAGCAACATCAGTTGGAATTTCTATATTGGTCAAATTAACAATGCTTTGAGTGTCAGTGTTTAAATGTAATATGTTTTTTAATGATGTGTTTTTTAGTGTGTTGAATTTTTTAATGTGTGTTTTAATATGTTTATTTTTTAACTTATCACTCTTCTTTTTCTGTGAGATTAGATAATTATGTGCTAGGTCGGTTGGTAAAATGTCAAGGATGTTT
>OY284473.1:18608764-18887738 GCA_958336335.1 Dilophus febrilis
GTGATAAGTTAAAAAATAAACATATTAAAACACACATTAAAAAATTCAACACACTAAAAAACACATCATTAAAAAACATATTACATTTAAACACTGACACTCAAAGCATTGTTAATTTGACCAATATAGAAATTCCAACTGATGTTGCTATCACTTGGACCAAACTTTGCACTACCTACAGATCACAATAAGTTTCCTTTACTGGATATAATAACAGATGCTGAAGAAGCAATAAAATTTATAAATGATAACAAAACAAAAAATATTACAAGAGCTAAAATTGCTAATGTTATCGCTAATCATAAAATATATATACAAAAAAATAATAATAATTCGATCAACAAGTTTATTAAGCAAACTCACACTAACACAATAAATTTTCTAAAGAAACACAAGAACATAATCATAACTAATAGTGATAAAGGTAAAAAAACAGTATTATTAAATAAAAACAAATATCATACGGAATTATTAAAATTATTGAATGATATACATACGTATAAAAAACTACCGAGTGACCCAGGCAACAGACTACAAATGAAAAATAATAGCATCGTAAACAAACTATTCGCAGAAAAAATTATTAACAAAACAGAAAAAATTAAACTAATAACACACAACTCAACAACACCAAAACTATATGCATTACCAAAAATTCACAAACCCAACATTCCATTAAGACCAATAGTATCATCAATTAACACCCCATCCACACAAATTTCAAAGAAAATAGCCAACATTTTAAAAATTCTAATAGAACAAGACACATTCGAAGTTAAAAATACCATAGAAGTAAAAAATAAATTAGAACATATAACAATAGATAATAGTGAAACAATGATCAGTTTTGACATTGTTTCACTATTCACTAACATACCAACAAAGCACGCAATAAAAATCATCTATAATAAGTGGGATTTAGTAAAAAATAACACCAACATCCCAAAAGAACTATTTTTCGAAATGTTGGAGTTTTGCCTATTGGACGCCAACTATTTGTTATATAATAATGTATATTATAAACAGATATTTGGTATGCCAATGGGCAACCCACTGTCATCCACCATAGCCACAATAATCACACACCAATTACTCACAGAAACTTTTGAAAAACTGGACTACATACCAAAACTATTTGTGAAGTATGTAGACGATATAGTAGCGATAATACCTACGGATAAAATAGAACACACCCTAACCACACTAAATAATTACCATAACAAAATACAATTCACTCATGAAATAGAAAAAAATAAAACAATCCCGTTCCTAGACATGCTATTAATCCGAAACAATGACCACACAATAGATACAAATTGGTACCAAAAACCACTCGCATCAAACAGGATATTAAATTACATTTCACAACACCCAGAACATCAAAAATTAAACACAGCACGGAATTTAGTGAGAAGAGTTTACCTACTTAGCTCCACTAAATTCCATAACAAAAACACACATATTATCCGACATATTTTAAAAGAAAACAATTACCCAAAACGAATCATACAAAAATTAATTCACACAGAAAAAAATAAATTGAACACTGAGTCACAAGTAGATACATTAACCAACATACACAACACTAAAATGAATAAAACCATACCATTCACTAGTATGATATATGTGAAAGGTGTTTCTGAAAGAATTGCTAAAGTGATAAACACAACAACACAAGATATAAAATTGGCGTTCAAAAGCGATAATACTCTACGTAATGTTTTTACGAAACTAAAAGACCCTATACCCCACCTCAAAAAATCCAATGTAATATACAAAATCCCGTGTAAAGGTAGTGGAGAACCAAACTCCAAATGCAACCTAAGCTACGTCGGCCAAACAAAACAATATCTGGAAAAAAGGTTAAAGAATCACAAATATGATCTAGGTTGTGGATATGATCCATTAAAGCCCAAAACAGCTCTTACTGATCATTTTCATACCTTAGGCCATTATCCAGATTTTAATGCAACAACTATACTAGACACACAACAACATTACAGAAAAAGACTTACAAAAGAAGCACTTTACATTTATACACAAAACACATACAACGTAAAACGAGACACCGATGATTTATCACCTATTTTCTGTGCAGTTATGGATGATAACGTACTAAATTACAAAAAACAACATTGCATTAACAATATACCATTCAATATAACACAAACTAACTCCATTACAACAACACTCCATAAGCATAATCAAAAACGCAAACACACAGATATATGCAATACAATAACTTCTACTAAAGCCTCGATTTCTATGAAAATATTTTATATATCAAATTATGATATATGTGATATATAAAAAAAATGTGCTTTTTCTGAAATTCATTTTGCCTTGATAAAAAAACCGAAATTTAATAATTGCTGCTAAATAATTCCATTTTTTATTAGTTTGTAAATTAACTGGCTATTTTATTATTATGAAATTAAATCATAAAAATTAAATAAAATGTAAATAAAATGAAAAATCAAGTTTGGACGACGGTCAGCCGTCGGCAATAGAAGAAAAAATATCAAAGTCCGCCGTCAGTCCGCCGTCCAATATTCATAAAAAGCACCGCCATTGAAATGCATGTATTTTCAATTTGACATTTGCCGTCGTCTGCCGTCGGCATGTCATGAAAAGCATTACTTTAAAGACGTCGATTAACACACACTAAACACGAAATAATGATGCATTAAACAATGATGCATTATTGTGGTTGTTTAAAGTGTATTCTGACTTTAAACAACCACAATAATGCATCATATGTTGATATGAGCATAAAACGAAGTCTCACGAATGATACTGAGTATAATAATTTAAAAAAACGTAAATTAAATTAATAATTTCAATATTTAATAATGATTGATAACACACCGGTTAATCAGTTGCATTAATTACTGAATACAGTGAAGAACGTAAAACTGATTAACAGGTGAGTACATTATTATATATTTTTTTTATTTTTCATATTACTATGTATAAAGTAATTTAGTTTTATTATATATATTGTTTTGATTTATATTGTTGATACATATTCTTTGTTTTTTTTTTTCTGTTTTTTATATGTTTGATATGTTTTCATATTATGTTAATTAATGTAATTAAAGAATTAATGTAAACCTGATGATGGCATCAAATTAGAATGCCGAAACGTAGTTTATTTTTTGTATTAAGTGTTTGTTTCGAAGCATATGACAAAAATATAAACTTCATTTAAAATAAAAATTTCTGTGCGTTTTTTATTTATTTTAATTAACTCACACAATTTTATTTTAAACTAATGACCGAAAAAAGCCTTTTAAAATAATTATAAGATTATAAGCAACGGTCAAAAGAAAAAAATATAAAATTGTTTTACACAATTATATAATTTTATCATTTAACTATTATAATATAATATATGTGGGAACGGCGGAATTAACTCTGTGGTGTAAATGTTAAAAATGCCAACCTAAAATTCTAACGAAATTTTGGGGTCGTGGGTTCGAATCCTACTGAATGCATAAAATATGTTTTGTGTTTTCGGTTATGTTTCGAATCTGAATTTTAACACAGAGTTGTATATTCCGCTTGCGGTTGGTCGTACGGCTAATTACCGACACCGTAAAATCCACAAATTAAGTAACTAACAACAGAAGGCTGTTGTTGGACGCTAAAACCAGATTGTTGGTTGTATAGCGAAAAATTTATTTTTTTTTATGTGGGAACGGCGACCTGGCAACGAACGATATTGCAATAACAATAGCAAATTAGCAATTAATATAATACAACATCAAGCGGTATTTACATAATTATAAAAGGGCAATGTATAAATAATATAGAATAAAAAATATAGTCGTAAAGTATAGTTGAATTGAATTTGTTGTAATAAAATGAATTATTAGAATTTAACATTCGAGGTTTGTTCATTTCTTAAATAAAAGGATATGTACATGAACCCACATATATTTATTTATTTCATATTTAATATATTTGAAACATGAGAATACATAGACCATTTGGGTCAGGTAGAATAAATATAAAGCCATATAAAATCTGTGTGAACAAATCGCCTATATGGAAATATGGATTATATTTAATGTATTACAATCTAATAAAAACTGAGAAGTTAAATAGAATGTGATATTAACAACAATATAAGAACCACTAGAAACATAAGTAACTATAATAAAAATTTAATTAAAAAACGAAAATATCATATTTATAATACACATACTATGTTTAACGACAACCATAAAAATCAAGTACTGAATCAAGCAGGATGCTTACATTATTTAATATAAATATCAACGATTCTTATTAATACTATGATCCCTCTATACACATTTTCGTTACACAAAACCTTTATATGGATAAGACAAAACTTGTAAAAATCCAAATTGATATAAAAAAAACGCATTGGCAAAATAAAAGCCAACCATTTATATTTTATTAATACTGAATTTTTTTGTACGGCGTAGTCTACAAAAAAAATCAACATAACGCAAATGCAATAACATTGAGGGCACTCCGTGTGTTTATACGGTAGAAACTAAAAGGGTTCGGACAAAAAACGTCGGGAAAAATGCTCCGTATAATTGGTGACAAAACTAGTATTGTCTGACAAAGTTAGTTCAACAAAAAAGGTATGAACTAATTTTTATTTTATTTCTTCATTGTTTTTTTATATAAATACTTTTTTTTTTAGTTTGTTTTGCGTATGTGCATTTTTGTGTTGCAGTATTTTTAGTTTATCGTATAAATTGTATACATAATTGATATGACAAAGTAAGTCGACTGAATTATGTAGGTGATACATGTTGACGTATTTTTAGTTTTGCTTTATTTACAATGCAGTTGATTGGTGTTTATTTTGTCGCCGACGGCCGTTAAAAAATCTCCAACATTTTTGAAGTTTTTTTTTTCTACGCCACAAAACTACTTATGTGTGCGTTTGTGTTTAGTTTTTTGATTTTTTATTTTGTTTATATAAAAAATTTCACATTACCTTATGTTGTATATCATAACTTAATACTCATCATACAATATTCATTACATATAATAATAATCATTAAATATTCTTATTTTATAAAATTTCATATTTAAGTATCAATTGAATAACTATATTACTCATTATTTAAGTATTTCAATATGTATTAACACTATTAACCTATATATTATATTAAATCATATTTAGATGAATCACATATCTATATTATATTAGAAAATCTATATGATTCATTATATAATTAGATAAAGAAATGTCCTTTTTTTTTATATTACATAAATATAAGTTTTAAGTGTTTCACTATGTATTAACACTATTAACCTATATATTATATTAAATCATATCTAAATGAATCATATATCTATACTATATTAGAAAATCTGTATGATTCATTATATAAGTAGATTAGAAATATCCTTTCAAATATATTATATTAAAATTAGTTTAAGTGTTTCAATATATTATACATTATCATATCTATATGAATCATATATCTATACTATATTAAAACATATCTATATGATTCATATTATATTTAAATGCACAATGTGTAATATGGGTGTATGGGAAACGGGATGGCATTTTGTTGGGGTGTGTCCGGTGCTAGGAGGAGTGAGGTGGAAATGGTTGGAAGTAAGGATGCTGACAAGGGAAAGTGTGAAGGAGCTTTTGGATGGAAAGTGGAGGAAGGAAAATGGTGAAGTGTTTGACTGGAAGTGTGTGGCAGGGGTAATGATGGAAATGGAGAGATACAGGGAAAGGCTAGTGATGGAATATAATGGTTAGGGGCTGGGAGACAAGATGAGTGGTGGAAATGGGAAGAAGAGAAGACGTCGACACTCGGGCAACGATCGAATGACCATGCCTTGAATCGAGGTCATTTAGTTTTAAGTTGGTTTTGGGTTTTTTTTTATTTTTTTTGTTTTTTGTTATTGGTTATTGGGTAGAATAAGTTAATGAAATGTAAATTATAAAAATGTAAATAATAAAAAAAATTGAATAAATGAATTAGATTAAAAAATATTTAAATAACAAATTTCATTTTTAAAATCACATATAATATTAAGAATTTTTATACAAAAATCAGAATAAAGTCAACGTTCATTGAAGTAATATAAAAATTGTTTTTTATTTGGTATATAACACTTATTACAAAAAAAAATCACAAAACATTAAAACAAAATTTTTTATTTTTTTATTTGAAAAATTGATAGATATTGACTTTAGAAAAAACTTTCGACATACATATGTAAAAAAGAAGCGTTGTCGCCATATCAACCAATCATTGTAAATAAAGCAAAAATAAAAAAACGTCTACATGTAGGTACGTTTACATATGCGGATTTCTGTCCACGGATTTGCATTCGGAGTATTTTTGCATATAAAATATTTTTTTTGGAGATCATTTTTACAAAAAGTTAAAAAATATTTAACTTTTATTTTTAATCCTCGCGCTTTTTCACTTTTTTCCTTTAATTGATAAATTGAGTCTATTTGTGATGGTAAAAATAAAAACAGTTTTAAAATACGAATGCAATTCCGGGGACCAAGAATCCGCATATGTAAACGTGCGTTGTATCACCTACATTATTTGGGCTTTTATTTTTTGTTGTTCTTTACAATAAAATATTTGTGTCAAACGGTTTTGGAGTGGAGTTTATGTGTATTTGAAACGGAAAAAAACGATTTTATTGAGACAAAACAATAGAATTAAAAGAGACTAGAATGATACTCTCCCTATTCTTCTATATAAAAAAACTCGACCATGCATAAAATAATAAATTTACCAAATGCACTTATGCACTACTAGATGTCGTGTCGGCATGACCCATTTTAAGCGCCAATAATAAAAAAAAAATAAATTTTTCGCTATACAACCAACAATCTGGTTTTAGCGTCCAACAACAGCCTTCTGTTATTAGTTACTTAATTTGTGGCTTTTACGGTGTCGGTAATTAGCCGTACGACCAACCGCAAACGGAATATACAACTCTGTGTTAAAATTCAGATTCGAAAAATAACCGAAAACACAAAACATATTTTATGCATTCAGTAGGATTCGAACCCACGACCCCAAAACATTGCTTAACCTTTATTTTTGTTTAATTATCATTAGAAAATTAAGTTTGATTTATAAAGAATAATTTGACCGTGTTCACCATTCACACGTAAAAAATTAAGAACCAATAAAAAAATTGTTTTAAAAGGTGCATAGTGGTACAGTAAGTTTAATTTAAAGCAATATGCAGTCACTTTCAAATTGTGAATTTGCGGATTGGTATATGTTTATGGATATTGGTATGGTAACGCTAGCAAAGCAAAGGCCGAATACCAAATTTCATTTCCAAATCGACTAAAACCATCAAGGAAATCATTTTCAAACTTATTTAGGGAACCAACAACTACTGGTACCTTTGCAACAAAACAAGAACGAGTGCGTAGAAATTCTCGCGATGTAGATATTATGGATCTGGTCGAAGCAAATCCAAGTATAAGCACAATACGTGCAGCCACCCAAATTGGTGTAAGTAAAAACTATGGCTGCCGTATAATAAAAGCTGCTGGTTTGCATCCTTATCATTTGCAAAAAGTACAAGCACTTAAAGTAATACGCCAACCGAATAACTTTTTGTATTTTAAATTTTTGAAAAATTTGAATTTCAATATTATTTTTATCATATCTCTAAAACGAGTTTAAGCATTTTAAAAGTTTGTACATCAAATTAAAGCTTAAACATCAAAGAAGTTTTCCTAAAAACCGACCACTAATAAACCTAAAAGTCCTACAGTTCTAGGCTTACAAAATAACAAAAATATTGGAAGCCGTTGAAATTTCTTGTGTTTGACCAGCTATAGCATGAAAACCGGTTGTCGCCGATGTTTATGGTATTAGAAAGACTTTTATGGTTTTAGAAAGATTTATGGTATTAGTGAAGATAGTTAAAATACCTTTCCAACAAAGTTATAATTATTGGATTCCGACAACTGGTTGCTGAGATATGGTAAATAACATCTAAGTACTACCTTGAACTTCAACAAAATCGTTTTTTCGGACTAGCTCGAAAGCCAAGCGAGATAGACATGGGGTAGTCATACATTTTTTGATTGAAAATGAGTTGTACAACCTGCCTGTTTCGGGTTGGCACCCTGTACTGGGACACCCTGTATATACAAAATTTTTTTTTATATACAATTCTGAAGAAACAAAAATTATTTAGATTCAGTAAGTAGCTTATTGGTTTAGGTTGGAAATAATTGATAATATTTAAAATATCCAGTTTTTTATGTATAAGATGGTTAAATTTCGGAAATGCAAGTTCCTCTTCATCGCAAAATTTCCGATATTGCCGACATTTTTTTTCTCGTATATCTGTTATAGCATTTGAAGGTATTTGTTTGGAATTTTGGTATATCGGTTTGGAACCAATACAAGGGGGGGGGGGGGCATATGTACTTGCTTTCATCTCTAAGAGCTGTATAGCAATTCTTTTTTTATATAAATCAAAATGTAAATAAAGAAATTAGTTTTATAAAATTGTGGATAAAATAATAAAATATATTAATTCGCGCTTATTTTGCTTGTTTTAGTGCATGTGCATGTGCATGTGCATCAGTGATTTTTTAATTAATTTTTAACGATTCCTAAATTTTTTTTAATTTCATTAAACTCTAACGTAAGTAAGTGCACAAGTTTTACAATAATTTTTGATTTCGCGAGTTGAACAAAATGTTATATTGAATAAATAAATAAAATAAATAGGCCTGGTTGGTGGATGTAGTGTAGCTATTTTTCGGAATTATGCGGCCAAATATGGTCTTAATAAATCATCGGGGTCTTGGAAATTCCACCTTATTCTATTAGAAGAAAATTAATAATTATTAATAATTTATAAATTTATAAATATAAAAAATTATAAACAAAACAAAATAAACACACCCATTTTTTTTTATTAAATCTCCATCTTGCTTGTGAATTTTGACAATGATCTTTCATATTCTCTTTTTATAAAAATTAACGCAATGTGTTCGTCATCTGTTTATATACACAACAGAACAGTGCGTTTTAATTTTTAGAAAAACACTAATTTTGTTTATTAAAAATATTTATTAAAAATATTTATATTTATTAAAAATTAAAAATAAATAAAAATTTTGAAATCCGCGTGCGTTGTTTTTTTGAATGCGTTTCTTTGCTACCAATTTTCATATTTTCATACATATTAGGTGTAGGAATTAATAATGCGGTTTTTTTGGCTTGAAAATGGCATTTATTTGTATAACAAAATGTAAACGTTTGTCAATGGTTGTTTGGTCGACATTCAACGCCATTGCAAGTTCATGTTGCGTTCTACACGAATTTTCATCCAATAACGCTTGCAATTCTTGGTCTTCAAATGTTTTTGGCTGACCTGGCCGTTCTTTGTCTTCCAAGTCAAAATCACCATTTCGGAAGCGTACAAAACATTGTTCACAAGTTGCTTGAGCTGGAGCATGTCCACCATAAGCTTCAACCAACAAACGATAACTTTCAGCAGCGGTTTTCTTCAAATGAAAGAATGTAACTAAACTTCCAGGCACAACCACTTTTTCAGGCTCGAAATTAGACATGTTTGATGCAACAAAAAACTTTGTAGTTTACACTTCAATGAAATGACATATACTGAAATTTATAGCCTAATGACAAACAAAAAAAAAAAGGAAATGGCCGCGGTGTGTTGCGATACACTCAACGCTAGTTGCGCTATCTGTTATCTAAATCCGCATTTTTAATTCATACACGTAATATTTTAAAAGTTTTGTTTTATCCATCTAAAGGTTTCGTTTAACGAAAATGTGTATAGAGGGTTCGTAATTAATACCATATAAGTTTAATATTTAAATCAATTAATGCATCATAGGCGGTGCTGGAAGTTTTTTGCCATATTACCACTACAATAGGATAATTCGAGCGAAAGGTACATGCCTAAAAGTAAATTAATTATTCTCAATTTTTCGAATCACAGCCATAGTTTTACTCCAATTTTCATTTTCTTCGAATAATTGGAAAGTTCAATCAATTTCTGATATTTCGTAGAAGAAAATTTGAAAATCGCCCTATTGGTTCAAAAGATTTTCTAAAGAGTGTTCGTAAAATTTGTCCCATTACTCCAAGTAGTGTATAAAATGTTTGTACCATTTGGTCGTTCACTTTTACAGTGTGGCAAATTTCTTTGAATTTTTATTTAACTCAAATTTAAAATCGGCCATATCTTTTGAACCAATCAGGCGATTTTCAAATTTTCTTCTATGAAAGATCGGAAATGGATTGAATTTTTAAATTATGCGAAGAAAAACCAGAATTTAAGAAAAACCCGGGTTGTAATTACGAAAATGGGAAATTTAGAAAGGTCGATTTTCCGGAACATTAATTTTGGTGTACGACCAAATTTTTTTTATAAATCAGCTAATTAGACATGCGCCGTTCAGAATATCGTATCCTCTTGGATATTTGGCATCCAATTCTCCAGCTCCGCACATGAAATACATAATAACAGACAATGCAGAAATTAAGAATAATGTTGAATTTTTGATTACAACCCAACGGTGTGGTGCACATGTTAATTGTTGTTGTTACAATAACAATCATTCATAACAATGAATTCAAAAATATAAATCTAATGCTCGTGTAAAAATAAAAACAAAATAATTTTTATTAAATAAAATAAAAAATTAATAAAATTAAATTTAAAATGATGTTGCTCGGACCACCGATTCTCTAGATATTTAAAGAAACGTGTGTAGAATCGAATTTTAATCTATAAAAAAAAAAAATTATTAATTTTTCGCTATACAACCAACAATCTGGTTTTAGCGTCCAACAACAGCCTTCTGTTATTAGTTACTTAATTTGTGGCTTTTACGGTGTCGGTAATTAGCCGTACGACCAACCGCAAGCGGAATATACAACTCTGTGTTAAAATTCAGATTCGAAAAATAACCGAAAACACAAAACATATTTTATGCATTCAGTAGGATTCGAACCCACGACCCCAAAATTTCGTTAGAATTTTTAGGTTGGCATTTTTAACATTTACACCACAGAGTTGTATTTGCAATTTTTGTTCTATAAGTGCCCTTTTAGACGAGGCAATTTTGAAAAAAAATATTAAAAAATAGGTGTACATTTTTAAAAATAAATAAGTAAAATAAACACAATAAACAAAAACACAAAAAAAAACACTTATTTATTATTATTATTATTATTTTTTCAGTAGTTTTTTGTTATATATAGCAATTCATTTATTATATATTTGTAAATAATTTTAATAGAAGCTGAAAGGGACATTATATTTCTTTGTGGTAAATCTTAAAACTTTTTCGTTCAAAAGTCACCAAAGATATTTTACTCCGAATAGCTATTTCTTAAACCCCTTTAATTTTTCTTATAAGATTTATTTCTTATAATATTTCTTATTTAAATTTATAAGATCTTAAAACTGTCTTAATTGTAAAATAGGGGGCTAAAATTAAAACAGAAAAAGGGAGAAAACCTGATCCACACATAAAATCATTTTAAACGCCGTAGTTAAATATTCTCAACATTTCTCAACCAATTTTAATATTAAATTTTATTGGTCATAAATTTGTATAATAACATTCTGTATAACTTTTTGTATAACATAAAGCTGAGAATAACCGACATGATGCTTAATATAATATGTATTTATTGATTTAAATATTAATCTTATATTGTATTAATAAGAATCGTGGATGTTTATATTAAATAAAGTAAACATCCTGCGTTCAGTACTTGATTTTTATGGTTGTCGTTAAACATAGTATAAATTATAAATATGATATTTTGGTTTTTTAATTAAATTTTATTATACTTTTGGTTCTTATGGTGCTCATATTTCTAATAGTAGTATCTGTATTTGTCATATGTTGTTAATATCACATTCAATTGAATTTCTTAGTTATTGTACGTTGTATATACTGTATTGTATATACATTGCAATACAGTATATATAATCTATATTTCAATCTCTTATTTCAAACTGTATCTGACGGCTGACCCATATACATATACATACAGAATACATACACCAGTATTCTCATATTTCAAATATAATATTATATTTTAACGATGTAAATACAATTGGAGTCCGAAACATATGTCTGTATAATTGCATTTTTTTTAAAGAACATCTGTTGGCAGTTATTCATAAATCTTTACTATTATTTAAAAATATGTGCATTCATTATATTTCATTATGTGTATTAGCTTTTTCCGATCAAGTTAGGATATTTTTACTTCAAGTGCGGACTTTTTAATTTCAAGTGCGGACTTATTCATTTCAAGTGCGGACTTTTTCATTTCATGTGCAGACTTTTTCATTTCTATTTAAGATTTTTTTTTTCAAATTAAGACTTTTTTTTTTCAAATTAAGATTTTTTTTTTTCAAGTTAGGATACATTTTTATTTCAAGTTAAGGGTTTTTCAAACCAATTTGATAATTTTTTTGAAGTTCATACATGTTTTTTTACTATATTCTCTACTTATAATAACAATGTTATATATAAATTTGCCTTTTTTGCATTATTAAATAATACTATTATTATTAAATTAATATTATTTCTGTTAATAATATTATCATTAAAAGACACTATTATATATTATTTAGAATTTACTTTCTATATATAAATAAGTAAAATATAACTCTGTGTAAATTTTAAAAATGCCAACCTAAAATTCTTATGAAATTTTGGAGACGTGGGTTCGAATCCTACTGAATGCATTAAATATGTTTTGTGTTTTCGGTTATCTTTCGAATCTGAATTTTAACACAGAGTTGTATTTTCCGCTTGTGGTTGGTCGTACGGCTAATTACCGACACCGCGTAAAAGGCACAAATTAAAAAACTAACAACAGAACAGAAGGCTGTTGTTGGACGCTAAAACCAGATTGTTGGTTGTATAGCGAAAAATTAATTAATTAATTATAAATAAGTACAATGTCAATAAAACAGAAATTTAAACTAATTAAAACTAATTACGGGATAATTCTGAAATAATAAATGCATATATTTCATAGTATACGTAAAATGGTGTAAAGTGGATGGAAAATTTTACTTTGTTCTTAATTGTGACTTTTAATGATTCCGTAAAATTTCAGGAAACACAATTTAAGTTCTTGTGTCCTTCTAAGTTGTAAATTCAAAGAAAAAAAAATCTTAATTTTTATGCAATAAGGACACTGAAACCCTGATCCACATATGCTTTGGTTTTATAACCATTTATTTCTGGTGGATTGAATAGTAATTTTTTAGATTGCATTATTTCGATAAACAATACGAACTTGATGAAATGCGCTAGATGAAATGAGTTAGTATATTCATTTCTAGAACGTCTAATTAGCTATAGCAATGAATCGTTTCAACAATAAAAATGATTGATTTCGTTAGATTTTTGAAATGCGATTGAAATCATTTTAAAGAAACAACATGTAATTATATCAAAGCGACACGGCATACAAGAGCACGTCCGCATACTGTTCCTTAATTCACTTGGACTTGCTGAATTTTTGTTTTCCATCGCCTTCCTTTGTGATCTTTAAAGTTATTTTTAATTCTTTATGAATATTAAAAATTGCCGTTACACTCAAATTATAATTGTCTGGTCGTAAATTATCTTTAATGTTTTTTAGTATGATGGCAGGATTATATTATACAACAGACGAAACTGCTGACTTTATTACAGGTGTCACCTGAATGCTGAAACTTCGAATAACATAAGAAAGTAATAATGTAAATAATAATAATCATAATATTATTATTTAATATTAATTAGTTTAAATTTCTATTTTATTAACATTACTTATTTATATATAGATAGTAAATTCTAAATAATATATAATATACGTGTCTTTTAAGGATAATAACAGAATAATATTATTTCTTTTTAATACTATTATTATTAAATTAATATTTAATAATAATAGTATTATTTAATAATAATCTAAATATATAATTTAAAGGCAAATATAAAATTAATTTATATATAACATTGTTATTATAAGTAGAAAATATAGTACAAAAAACATGTATGAACTTCCAAAAAATTGTCAAATTGGTTTGAAAAACCAAAAACTTGAAATAAAAATGTATCCTAATTTGAAAAAAAAAATCTTAATTTGAAATAAAAAAATCTTAAATAGAAATGAAAAAGTCTGCACATGAAATGAAAAAGTCTGCACATGAAATGAAAAAGTCCGCACTTGAAGTAAAAATGTCCTAACTTGAACGGAAAAAGCTATATACAGTTTTATATCACCAATATTGTTAAATACGTAATTATTACGATGTAATTATAACCTATACATAAACAAATGTGACATAATTAAATACGAATACTGATTTCAATTCTACATTAAAAAAATACGAGCATTTTGTATCCGAACAATTTTTGATTGTTTGCTATCAGGTCAGAAAATTCAAAGGTAAAATTTAGAGCACTGAAAACCGATAGGCACGCTCTGCAGAATTTAGCGGAAACAGCCAACGAACTGGCTGAATGTTTCCGAAGGGCATTAATCCTTGAAGGACTACCAAAAAAAATGCTATCTAAATGTTTATTTTCTTCAGCAACATTTCTTGATCACAAGAAGGTTGTTGCAAAATTCATAGTGAAAAATGACACCCAGGCTCAAGAAAAAAACAGGTTTCGGTATTTAAAACATCTAGATTTGGTGCGAATGGCGCATATGGTGATTACCATACGTCAACGAATGTATGCAAGAAACAAATTTAGGGGAAATTACGGTAAACATTTTTGGGCAGTATAATAAGATGTATAGAACAAACAACAGATACGAAATGTATATTACAATAGCGGTATAGAAGGAACGGCTATGGTAATAAATACCATAATAAATATAAATAATAAATATAAATACAAATAATAAATATTAATGGTAATAAAAACAGATATATAAATGTGAATCATTCATCATTCAAGAAAAACCGCTTAGCTACACGGAAAACTGGTTATAACCCAATGGGAGGTTTGGAGTAAAAGGCACCTACAATGATCACAATCAACTTCGAGGCTCTTAGACCTAAATGATTCACACAAACGCAATACAAAATGTTTTCATAAGGTTTGTAACATCAACATTTTATCAACCCAAATGTTTCTGATTACGCGATCCTCACATCCTTATAAACTGCAAGGGATCAACATACTTAATCGATACACAGGCAGGTATCAAATTCATAAAAAAAATGTTCGATATCAACCAGGGTTAACAAAATACAATCTATCCCAATATAATTATATACATCAGGTGAGATACACAAAACTATGTTAATATGATCGGTAGGGTAGATTAAGAATTTTTCATTTGTAATACTGCAGTACCTTGCCTACTTCACGTCGTTCATGCCGATTCCAATATTCCATCAGACGGAATCCTAGATAGGGATTTTATAAAACAATATACAAGTCATATTACATACGATAGCATGATTCTCACCTTGAATGTTTATAATAACTGCGTATCTCCATTTCAATCCTTGAGGGACCGGATTGATAATTCTATGACATTACCGGCCTGATGCGAAGTATAAGTTAGTTTTTTCTACCTAATGACCCATCGTGTTTGTGAAGGTTCAATTGTAAAGAAGACAAATTAAATAGCTTTAGTATGGTTACGATAAGCATACCAGGTATTTCTACTACAATTAACAAGTAATAAGATCATTTTTTTCACCTAACCTAATGGGTCATCTTGCTTTTTTTATTGATAAAGAAAAGTTACCATCGTATTATTTAATTTTTACGCTTCAGTAAACCAGGGATAATCACGATAGAACGCATAAACTCATAAAAAACGCATAAAATATGACAGAACAATTCGTAATATAACTATTATCAAGTAATCTTAAGATACCAGGATTAGCGAACAGGATATTCTAATTTCTAACTGCTAATAAGTATAAGAAGCCATTAAATTTTTCATAAAATCTTGGTTTGGAAAATTAAATTCACCATCATTGGAAAGATTTATAAATTTATGAATATTAGAGAAAAATACAATTACTCCAGAAGAATTTAAGGATGTTGATTACTGTTGAAACTGATTAACCTATATCGTTAGATTCAGAAAATCTACTACATAGGTTCAGTAATAGAACATTCAGGAGCATTAATAAACTTTTTACCAAATATTGCACCTCACATATACAATTTTCAAATAATTGAATGTTGGATAAAACGAAAGGAGGTAGGTAGATTACAGTTGTCGGTTGTATGTTTTAAACCAATAGAGCGATTTTAAAAATTTTCTTTAATGAAATATCAAATATTGATTGAATTTTCATGGAAAATCAAATTTTTAAGAAATCCAGGACCGTAATTCATAAAAAATTAAAATTTGGAAAAATCGATTTTCGGGAAAACTTAGTAGGTTGCATGCCTTGATTTTTTTCCATAAATTAGCTAATTATAGACGTGTCTTTCGGAATATCACTTCGGTTTGGCAACATCGTTTTTGATTCATATAAAAACCACAATCGTGAATAAAAAATCAAAAATATTGATTGAAAAAAATTGAAATAATCAATTCATATTCAATGTTAATCACATAGAAATTTAAAATATTCAATTTATAAAATTTCAAATCGTAAAAAATTATAATAATTTAATATAAATATGATATTGGGCAGTCGGATTCTTGCAATGGAATATTACTCTTTTGGTTTTATCTCGGTCTGATCTGATGATATTTTGTTAACCCATCAGGCTATAGCGACAAATCCGAGCGATAATTCATTCCATTAAAAATTGTGTTTACTATGGTATATATATATTCACAAGTACAAGGTTTAACAAGATACCTTGAATATTCCAGTCCAAGAATCCGACCGTCCAATATCCTATTTATATTCAATTTGTTGGATTTTTACCCTAGATAATAGTTGGTTGATATCTATTAGTATGTATCCTCCAAAATTATAATCATATCACAAAAAGCGATGTATAATCATTCGTGGGGAAATAATATGCATGTTCGAATTTATATACAATACATCTATTGCCAAAAACCAATATAACAATTTAATTTAAAAAAAAAAACAAAAATTAAATTAACGGTATCTGTATGATGAAAGGTTAATAATCAAAGCAAAATAATTAACATTTTTTTTTCTATGATGTATCCAAATTTTTCTTAAATATAAAACCATTTGGTTTCGTTGGTTACCCGCCAATTCTAAACCGATGATGGTTTTCTGTAGTATTTTATCCGCAAGTAAATTATATATAGAATGTTTTTGATTACCTTGTACAAATAATAAATACTGACGATGATGATTGCTCTTTTGATTTGGTTTGAATTTGCTGATGCTGGGATTATTCAAGTACTTGCAGGCGCCACATCAATTTTACCCGCTTTCATGAATTCATTAATACGAATTTCCAATGCCTATAAATTAGTGACGATTGGCACAGATGACAGTATCATTTCACTAATGATATTTGGACTTTTTGTTTTTTTATATGTAATTTAACTGATTTCTTTCCTTTGTTGATTGCCTCTTTATTTTTATTATTATTATTATTGATTAATAACTTTAGTATTCATTATCAGTTTTAAACAATATAGATGAAGATGACTTTGATGAGGATGTCGTTGAGGTTAATAATAGCACCTATTTTCGATGATGCCAATAATGATATCGGTTATTGATAATCGGGTTTTTTTTATTCAGCTGAATCGCGTTAATGCACAGCGCCGGAAAATCTTCAATTGTAGGTCATATCAGAAGTGAGTCCTCAATCCTGAGTTTGTAAACCTATTGAGAATTCAATATCCCATAGTTTAACAACACATACATGTAATAGTTTATAAAATAAACCAGCATCGTCTGCATTTCAAAAAAACTTCACTTGATTTCCATTAACCACCCAAAAGTAAAAGTCCGTTGTTATCTGTGACTTATTTGACGCCCATTCAAATTATTTTTTTTACAATATCCATATGCATTTCTACCTTATACATATGTATTTCTGCCTTATTTTATGGACACCTATGAATAAAATAAAATTAAAAAAAAATCAATTACTACCAAATGAAATCAAATTAAATCGCTGCCAGGACAATATCTGGAACAGGAAGCACATTATACGAAGAGACAAGAGTTAAATTTATCATCCATAAAATTATAATTTTAATGAAAATGGGTGGCAAATCATATATTCAAATGCATGCTCGAAAACACCCTTGGATTTGTATGGGATTCAGTTGAATCAGAAAAAAAATTCTATGATATAAAAGTGTTTCCATTGCCATCAATTTTATTTTGTTTTATTTCATTTTATTTAACTTGGTCGGTTTGTTTATTTTTTTTACTGATTTATCTAACTTATAAAATAGACTTATAATTTTTCTTTATATGGTTCTGTTTTATTATGCTGTTAAAAAAATAAAGAAGTTTTTAACTAAATTTCTAGAATAAATTTACTAGAATAAGTTTTAATATTTAATATGATAATACAATAGAACTATATACAAAATTGAACACAATTATAATATAAATGGTAAAAAAGAACAATTGGCAAATTAAATAGAGAAAAAAAAGAATAAAAAAGAAAAAAAAAAGAAAATAATTAAATGAAGTGTTCATAATAACGATTATAATATAGTAATAACAATATAATAATAATAATAATTACACTACGCATATTCATGTATTGGGCATTAAAAAAAAAAAACAAAAAAACAATTTAAAAATAATATACATATAAAGTATAATGGAAACTGGGGGACAACCGCCCCATGGTCCAGTACCAATACCAATAATGTTGCAAGGTGGCCAACATGTTTTACTTGCAACATACAATTAAGCACAGCCATACCAGCAGCATATTGTGCATAATCAGCAGCATTACAATATTACCGACCAACAGGATCAACAGCAGTTACAACAACAAATAATAAGAGCGCCAATATTAAACGGCATATCGCAACACCAACCGGGGAATGAAATACAAACCCACCCACAGCAAAATCAACAGCAACGGCAGCCACTCAACATACAACCAACTACCACAACTCCCGTAATGCGGCAAAGTATCCTAGAAAGATGGCAAATAGTGCCAAACAAACGTAGAAAGGAAAGTCCTGAACAGCAAAACAAGCCAAAACAAAGAAAGCAAACGCACTGGCTGGGAGACATTACTCACACAAACAGTTTTGAAAAATTAGATGAGGTCACCGTAAATGAAAATGAAAATACGCCGCAAAAGGAAAAAAAAGAACATCGGCCTCCTCCGGTATTTGTTGGTGGTGTTGAAAATATGGCACCGTTAGCAAAACTGATGCGTGAAGTGGCTGGTGAAGAATTTGAAATTAAGGTGCTGAACAACAATGAGGTAAAAATACAGCCAAAGACATCGGAAAAATACACGGCAATAATCAATAGCCTAACGGAGCGTGGAACTGAATTTCATACGTACAAGCCAAAAGAAAAAAGGGGGTTTCGGGTGGTGACACGAGGGTTGCATAGTTCAACCGACATTGGGGAAATAAAAGATGAAATACAAAAATTGGGACATCAGGTAACTAATGTGCACAATATACAACAAAGATCCACGCGGGTCAAACTACATCTTTTCTACTTAGACCTAATTCAGGCTGAGAACAACAAAGAAATATATAACATAAAATACATATTGCATACCAAGGCACAGGTGGAACCACCACATGTCAAAAGGGACATTCCGCAATGTACCAATTGCCAGAGATATGAACATACTAAGCATTTTTGGAATAGACAGTCAAGGTATGTTAAATGTGCCGGAGATCACCCCACTAAATTATGTGAAAGACACAATAAAGATCAAAATGTAAAGTGTGTCCTATGTTCCGGTAATCATCCTGCAAACTACAAGGGATGCATGTACTACAAAGAACTCCAACAAAGAAAATTTCCAGCACTGCGTAATAAACAATCACCAACACCACCGATGTTACGAAAAAATGAACAAACGGCATCACAAATTCAACGTCAACCACAAGCTGAAACTATGAAAATGACCTATTCACAGGTACTTACTAACAACAACAATCGAAACAATGCACAACAACACGGAAGAGGAAATACCAACATAAACAATGCAAACCAATGTCAATATACAACCGCCGAACGACCTAATGATATTACGGAGTTAAAACAAATGATGAGGGACCTAATGGAGAGGATGAATTCTATGTAAAACATCCTTACAATTCTGGTCGCTAAATTAAACTAATGGAACATCAAATAAAAATAGCAATATGGAACGCTAATGGGCTAGCCCGAAGGACACAGGAAATAAAGGCTTTCATAGATCTTAACAACATACATATTATGCTCATTTCCGAAACACACTTTACAAACAAAACATATATGCGAATACCAAACTATACCTTATACGATACAAAACATCCAGATGGGACGGCCCATGGGGTCACAGCAATACTAGTTAAAAACAATATTAAACACCACGAATTAACCAAATACAGTACGAACCACATACAGGCAACAACAATCGAGATAAATGACATATCTGGAAAAATGGCCATATCATCCATATACACCCCTCCGAAACATAATATATCGAAGACAAAGTATATACAATTTTTTGATTCGCTAGGCGCCCGATTCATTGTGGGTGGAGACTACAATGCCAAGCATACGCCTTGGGGTTCCAGAGTTATAACATACAAAGGCAGACAACTATTAATGGCGATGCAAGAAAAACACATGGATCACTTATCAACGGGCCAACCCACATACTGGCCGAGTAACAACAATAAAAAACCTGATTTGGTGGACTTTTGTGAAACTAAGGGGATAACAATAAATCGTATGATTGCGGAGTCCAGTTTGGATTTGAACTCTGATCATTCGCCAATTATAGTAACATTATCAGCGGAAATCATATGCAAACAGCAAACCTTCAGGATCCACTCAAACAAGACAAATTGGCATTACTTTCGGGAATTGCTAGATAGAAATATTAATCTAGAGATTCCTCTAAAAACGAGGGCAAACATAGAAGAGGCTATCGAATCATTAAATACGGCAATTCAGGAGGCTGCCTGGTTGTCAACGCCTGGGCGGGGTATAAAACAAAAACTAATCAATTGCCCAGAGATAATTATCCGAAAAATTCGGGAAAAAAGAAGGTTGCGCAAAATATGGTAAACAACGAGGACCCCTCATGATAAAACCAATTTAAACCGAGCGGTAAAGGAAATTCGCAGGCTCTAATATGAAAATAATAATAAAAACATCCAAACTTACTTAGAAAACTTGACGCCGACAGAATTAACAAATTATTCCCTATGGAAAGCAACAAAAAACATGCGGGGACCGCAAATTATAAATCCACGAATAAAAATAAACGACACGACATGGGCCAGAAATGACAAAGAAAAGGCAACTACATTTGCAGAACATTTAAGGGGTGTCTTTACACCATACCCATCGCTAATTTCTGTCGGGGAAGAAAACGACATATTAAATTACCTGACCGAGCCATATCAAATGTGTCCACCAATAAAACATTTTAGCATGGTTGAAGTAAGGAGGGTTGTGGCAAACAAAACTGATCCAAATAAGGCGCCTGGATACGACTTAATTAATGGTAGGGTACTTAAGGAACTGTCGGAAAAAACATACATATACTTGACTTATGTCTTTAACGCGGTACTAAGGACTGCTCACTACCCGGACCAATGGAAAATAGCCCAGATAATACTTATCCCAAAACCGGGAAAGGATTTGGGAATGGTAGAATCTTATAGAACAATAAGTCTATTACCGGCTATTTCAATAATTTTCGAAAAACTTTTCCTCGGAAGATTGGGGCCAATTCATATTTCATTCATTCGATTCATTCATTTCATTCGATTCATACCGGGTCACCAATTTGGATTTAGGAGGGGTCACGCAACAACCGAACAAGTACACCGGCTGATAAATAAAATTTTAAGTACTCTTGAAAATAAAAGCTATTGTTCGGCGGCATTCCTGGATATATCACAGGCCTTTGACAAGGTGTGGCATGCGGGGTTGCTGTATAAATTAAAACGGTGCCTGCCCCACACATACTACGAAATTATTAAATCATACTTGTCATTTAGACACTTTGTGGTTAGAACTGGCGAAGAAACAACATCATTACATGAAATTAATTCGGGAGTGCCTCAGGGTAGCGTACTCGGTCCGATGCTCTATCTGCTATACACAGCCGACTTACCGGTAGACACAAACACCACTGTGGCAACATTTGCCGATGATACGGCTGTACTGGCAACACCGAAGGATCCGGTACGCGCCTCGGAAAATCTACAGTGCGGCCTAAATAAAATTCAGGGGTGGCTCATAAAGTGGCGTATACGCGCTAACGAACAAAAATCAACACATGTTACGTACACATTATGCAGGGAAGAATGTCCACCGGTTACACTATATAATATACAACTTCCACGTTCGGATAGCGCAAAATACCTGGGAAAAAACATATTGTAACCAAAAATAAACAACTAAGGTTAACACATAATAGGCTCTATTGGCTAATGGGACGGACGTCACAGGTGACATTGGAAAACAAACTGCTAATGTACAAAAGTATACTTCGACCTATTTGGACATACGGAATAGAATTGTGGGCGTGTAATTCCAACGTGGAAATATTGGAGCGTTTCCAGTCAAGGATACTCCGCTCGATAAGCAATGCACCGTGGTACGTGCCTAATGCGGTCATACGTAGGGATTTAAACATAAAGACAGTAAAGGAAACTGTCACCACAATAAGTAGGAGATACCATCGACGACTATCGGAACACCCAAATCAGCTCGCAAAAAACTTGTTGAATGTTACGGACCGTATCAGAAGGTTAAAACGACACACACCAGGGGATCTTTTAAATGGATCCCTAACCCCAAACATTTGGATTTAATATAAACTAAATTTAAGAATTTTCTAGTATATGTTGTAAGTGTACAATTATACCTCATGTCATTTTGTAAACCGTCAAATCATTTACTGAATTACTGAATTAATATATGCTGTTACTTTATGTTTTATGTCCCAAGTAGCACCTAACCAACGTAATTTGAACTCCAACCAATTTTATACTAACTACGACGTAGTAATATGTGCATATATTGGTCGGCTCCCGACTAAAAATATAAAGTTGTATTACAACGTCAGTATAACGTCGTTTCTACTTCTTTATCCGACAACTTTGATGTTGGTTATATATCAACGTTGGATAAACGTTGCCTCCCGACTAAATGTGACTTGAAAATTTTGATTACGAAATACGACGTCGCAACAACGTGCGCTCCTATACCATATTTTTCTCGTTGGTAAACCAACGTTTCGCCGACGTTGCAAATATTACCAATTTAGTGAAAGGTTATTTTTGGTAAAAGCGACTACGTTTAACCAACGTTTTGTTATGAACCAAATAAATTCAAGTGTATGGTGAATTTAAATACACCAATAAACACCATTTACCAACCAAAATGCGTATTGAACGTATCTGGTTGGTGAACCAACGTTGTACCAACGTCACAAATATGACCAATATAACGAAAAATAATTTTTCCATCATGATTAAATTAAAAATGATACTATTTATATGACATTACCATTAAATTCTGTAGTTTCATTCAGTTATATAATTGCAATAATTGTCACTCTTTCCTACTAATTGTCGCTTCTGGTTTAGGTAATTTATTTTCATTTAATTCCAACCTCACGATGATTTTTGCCATATTATTACAACAATGTCCTAATCACATATATCAGAGGCAGTAAATTTATTTGGACATATCACAACCTCACGTCGGTAGTCGTGCAATTTTTGACTTTGTCAATACCATTTGTCGGTTGAGTATTATTTATTTATACCAGATATAACTATTAACTAGCGTTATCGTTTATAAAAATTATGATTCGCTATAATCCAAATCCACATTCGATGAATATATATACGAAATCAAATCGAATTTTTCTATGACATCCATGCAAAGGAACGGCTATGCAAGGGATTCGGCAATCAGGATGACGGAACAAGCCTCTTTCGATTCAAATATATATATATGCAAATTTCCAAATTTAAAAAAACACAGGTATGTGCGTATTAACATATTTTCATAACAATCAAACAAGGATAATAATCTGATCCGATATATAACATTCAGAATAAATCTCAAGTTTAGTAATTAGTGTATAATAGGATTATAATTGTACTACAATATATTAACATTTTGTATAAGATTTTTCTTAGTTTTTTATGTGCACCTTTTCAAACGTTATATGTGGTATAAATATATGAACGTCAGATAAAGTGTTATAAACCGACGAAAGATTAGGTGCTAAAAACTAAGGTAATATTACGTTAGTTAACACAACGTTGGCATCTAACGTTGCATCGACTAAGATTTTATTCACCAAATTGTTGTAAATAATGGTTGTAAGGAGGTCGTATAGACGTTGTGTAACTACTAAAGGTTGGATATGCCAACGTTGATACGACGTCATTTTGCTACTTGGGGTGAATTTGCGTAATTAATAGTAATTAAGATAAGGTGTAAATAAACAAGGAGAATAATAAAAAAAAAAATTGTCATCAAACATCCAGATCCAAAATTTCAGGCCGATTGGTCAAAAAACAGAAAATGATATCTCCAATAATTCCTTGGATTTCGTTGGGAAGTGGTGGATCGGATGGGATTCGAACAATTTGTATTTTGGTTTCGAAGCCCGTATATATACAAAATGTCAACCAAATATACCCAAAACCCTTGAGATTTAAGAAAAACTGAAAACATCACAAAAATTGCCGAGAAAAACTGGAGTAAACCGGTCGAAAAAAACGGGGAATTTTAAGCTTGGTCGAAAAATAATTTTGTATGACTTTGTGAACAATATTTAAAAATAAGGTAACTTAAAATTCGTTGTTGTTTCCAAAACAATTATAAAAAGAGACCTGCTGACAACACGTGATTAATTACATTATTTATCGAAATATAAATGGAAATGAAACATTACTGAATTACAGATTACGGGCTAACTGGGCAAGCTGTAAATTAGAACTGCGCTTTTTTAGAGGGTCCTAACCTGACAAAATTGTGTATTGAATTTAGTCCCCTTTGGCCGAGGAAGGATCAAATTTTGTATGGGAAAATTTTTAATTCCAATTCCATTTGGGAAATTGAATGCGGAAATGCTTCTGTAAAATGATATGTCACATTAATAGCTTTAATTTATTGTCCTATAACCCATTGTCGTTAAATGAAATGTAATGAAATCTAAAAATTGTTTTGAAAAAATGGAAAAGAAAAATTCATAATTCCGAAACTAAATGAATTAGTCACTGCACATGCTTAAAATAAATTATTTCCGTGAAATCAGGTTGTCGAAAAAGAGCGAAACATTATCATGGGTGCTGTCAATAGATTTCATATCAATTAAGTGCCCGGTTTCCCCTATCCTGCCTACTTCACATTGAGGTTTCATATCTAAACAACTGCGGAGACACTAATGGATTCTTTCCGATATATAGCCACGAGACATTTTGCGAAGATGACCCCCCTCTTGCGCAGTGCGAAGTGGGTTCCTGTACTTTCACCAACAATTTCCAATGAAATTCATCACATTATAATGTTTAAACATATATAATAGTTTAAGTTACAAGCATTGCAATACCAAACAGAAAATTCATCAATTTCTTTTGTATCTGCGCTACAAAAGCGCTTTATTTAAATTTATTTAAATTAGGGCAACCAAAACATTAGGGTACATCCCAGTGGTGGTATTCAGCCGGTTCGCACTGGTTCGATTGAACCGTTTCGTAAATGATTCACAGGACGACGAACCGGTAGTTATAAGTAAAAAAATTATGCTTAAAATTTTATTTTCATGCTAACTTCACAAGATTTTCAAAAAAAAAATAAAAATACAACAACATAAGATATACGATATTGATATACCACATTTTTTGTAGCGAACCGGTTGTAAAATTATTAGAATCCCACCATTGGTACACGCACGTAATTTGTAGGATTATAGGATATGAATTTAGGATACATTTTTTTTGTAGTTGTTTAATAGAAAAATTGACTGAAGAATAGTTTAGCGGAAAAAGAGCTAGGTGATTGGGGATACCGGAAATGTAAAGCTTGCGCTACATAGACAAAATAACCATTATCCCCCTTTCCGAAGATAGGAGAGGTCAAAGTTTGGGTTTTGGGGAAAAACCTGATGGACGATTTTCAAAAGTAATAAAGATATTTTAATTATCTTTCATTTAAAAAAATAACCCCGGAAAAATTCGGAAGTAGCTCAATTTCCGCTAAACTATTTATTCAATATATTCGCTAAATATTTACCTGATCGCGTAAGATGATCATCATGGATATAATACATTATTCATTATGTTCGAAAAATATTGGCCGTTCATCCGTTGTTTGTATACACATTCAGTTTTTGGATTATTTTGCGTTGTTATTTTCACATTTGATACATTCGATTTATTTGGAAAGATTTTATCAAAACCAGTATCGACAATTGTTGAATATTTTCTTATCATTTAACACTGAATTTTGTACATTTCGAACTTTTTAATTATATGTTGCTTTAAATTTGTATTTGTATAAAAAACATTTTTTGATAAGGCTTTTATTTGAATTAAAAAAAATGAACGCAAAAAAAAGTGCAGCAGTTCAAACAAAGAATTGCGCACACACACTATATGAATGAAAACGATCACCACGCGCAAACTTTAATTTGATTTATCAATGAAACAACGTCTAGCAAATAAGGACCGAAAAACCAATTAACCAATATCAATTTTAATTTAAAAAAAAAAAACAAAAAAAATGTTTTTATGTACCAATCAGTTTTCTTGGTTGGTTTTTAACTTTAATTATTTTAGGTCCTCCGAGGTAAACGAAAACACAACCAAACGCCAGCGAAGATAAAATCAAACTAAATAATATTAAGAATATTACGATAAGTTTAAAATTTACTTTTAAATTTTTATGTTTTTCTCTTTTCTTCAACACGAAAAGTATTAATAATTTTCTGTTTATTCCTTACGTTCTCTGGTGGTATGTTGAACATTTTTTTCTACAATTATTGTTTTCAAAAAAAAATATTGTTATATTTGACGTTCAAATTCACAGCTGTGCCAAGATATTAGGGTCCACAAGGAGCGTTTAAATATGCGGATTTTTATTCTCGAATAGTTTTTTTTATGCTAAAATTTTTTGTTTTAATTATTTTACAATATTATAAAAAATGATGAACGTTAAACTCGTTTACCTCGATATATTTAATCCTAGAACTACATAACCGATATATCAGGACCGCTAACGTTTATTGTAAATGTTTATTTTGAAATACTACTTATATTATGATCGTTTTCCAAAAAAAAATTTTGACCCCCATTTTTTATCACTTTTATCCACTCTTTATCGATGAAAACGGAATGAAAAAATTTCCGCAAAAATGTCGGTCGCTCAAGCCTTGTTTTTTAACAAAATCGGCGACGGAAAATATCACCGGAACGGAATTTATTCTGGGGCGAAAAATTGTCCGATGCCGAAAAAGTGTTTTTTAAGAAATATTTTCTGAAAATTTTCAGTGATTTTTTTTTTATTGAAATATAAAATAATTCTACATAACCACATCAAATGTTTGTTATTGTTTTTGTAAGTATCCAAGCAATTTAGTTTTAATAAATATTTTCTTTTTAATATATGCAAAGGTCACTTTTGCAATTTTCCGTCACCGAAATCGATCGACGGAACGTAAAATAATGAAAAATTTCAATAAATTTTCTGTTGTTTTTTCCGTCGGACGAAAATAATTTCGGTGGCGAATTAAATTTTTCTTAAATAACATGTGTATTACAATATATGCGTTCATTTTTGACAGCGACGGAAATTTTTCCTTTCCGGTGGTATTTTCCGTCGCCGATTTTGTTAAAAAACAATGCTTCAGTCGGTTGTCTCCACTTTTTCTTGGAAACTACCGGACTTCACATATATAGTTGTTTTTTTTTTGCTTGCTTGGCATATATCATATATATATTATTTTTTATGTATGAGAAAAATATAATTTAATTGTAAATTTGTACTTACAGGTCGCACTATACTGTTCTCATATTTACACACATAGATATATACACTACAATATATATTACTTCAACATTTTTATATCACAACATATACTTCATTCAGCCAACAGCCAACAGGAAATACAGTGAAGCCACCACAAGCAAGCCCGCCACATAATACTTTTGATTAATTTAATTATTAAAATTTTTTTTTATTTTTCCTTTTTTTTTTTTACAGAATTGTTCTTGGGGATACTGTACTCCATACGGCAGTCCTAAACGCGGATTATTTAAAATTAAAATGCATTTAGTTTGAGGACAATATATTCAGAGTTCATTAACAAGAAAAAAATAGTTTTGTTTCATTTGGGGGTAAAATTTTAATTGCTTAATATTTATCTATAAGAATATATTTTATAGATAATTTTTAAGAAAACTTTTACTTATTTTATATACAATAAGAGATGGAGGAAATTATATATAAATTTATAATTATTATAAATATTGAATGCGAATAATTAAAAGTATGTTGGTTTGACAGCGACAAGCCATGCAAGTCGGGCGCGAACCCTATATTGCGAGCGTCGCAGTTCGGGTTGGGCGGTGAACCACCGGCACAGAGTTTGGGTTCAGTTTCAGCGCGGCCCGTGCCGTTTTGGGCTGACGACCCCACGTCGTGGTTCACCACCATCGAAATACAGTTCGCAGCCGAGAAAATTATGTCGGACAGCAAACGGTACGTGCAGGTCGTGTCGGCGTTAGACCCCGCAACTTTGCGGAAGCGTCGTAACATTCTTAGTGCCGTGTCAGACAACAACCGGTACGAGTACATTAAAACAAACCTAATAAATCGCCTTGGTGAGACGCAGCAGTTTCGACTCCAAAAGCTGTTCGAGGGACAGCAGCTGGGGGACCAAATGCCAAGTCAGTGGTTGTGGCACATCCGCACACTGGCCGGAGACGATTTTGGTGAGCCAGCTCTTCGCCACATATTTTTAAAGGCATTGCCTTCGCAAGTCAAGGCCATCCTCGCAGTAAGCGATGGGGATCTTGAACAGCTGGCCCTTCTCGCAGACAAAATTATGCAGACATTGCCGGCGTCTGCAATCTCCGCAGTTTCCCACATTTCTCGCACTTCTGCTCCGGTCCAAGGTACAACCTTCGGACAAGCGTCCACCTCCGCCGACGTCTGTCCTGGTTGGAAAGGCAAGTGCAAACGTTGTTGGACAAAATGGAACGGCTTCAACCATATCATGCACACGCCGCCAGACGCGGCTGTTCCAATTCGCAGGCACGAATAGCCATTCTCGGAATCGATCGCAATCCAGGTCCAAATCAGACATTTGCTATATTCACCAAAAGTATGGTGCACAGGCCAGACACTGTCGTAAGCCCTGCAATTTTTCTGCCACCCCACAGAATCAAAAAAACTAGGTGTTCAGTCGAGGTATGCGGCTACCGTTAGGACTGGAGAAACATCTAGCCGCCTTTTTATTTATGATAAACTCTCACGCTAGCACTTCCTGATAGACACGGGTGCTGACATATCAGTACTACCATCCCGCCTGGTGGATAGACCCAACCTCGACCGTTCGTTCCGACTGACGGCTGCCAATAAAACGGTTATTAGCACCTTCGGAACCCGGAACGTCGAGGTGAGTTTTCCCATGGAAATTTGTCATTGCCGACGTCAACGAACCAATACTAGGAGCCGATTTTTTAAATAAATTCGGTTTGCTAGTAGATATTAAAAGGAAGCGCCTTGACGATCCCTTGACGACAGTCTCTTCCCAACCGGGAATGGTCATTCATGGTCCATCATCTGCCCTTGCAATTTTGAATGATCATAACCAGCCCGCGCTTCCATCTGTTCTATCGGACCCTTCCAATTCCGCAGCCCGAGCTGCCAAACTGCCTAGTGACAATAATGTGGTAACCATCACATTGTCACTAGGGGACCACCAACATGCGCTAAACCGCGGCGTTTAGACCCACAAAAATTACAAGCTGCAAAGAAGGAATTCAATTTCCTTATGCAGCAAGGCAAACCGTGCCGGATAAGTATCCGATACCGCACATCCAAGATTTCGCGCAGCAACTGGATGGTTGCAAAGTCTTTTCGACTATTGATTTGGAGCGGGCATACCACCAAATACCAGTGGAGCCGGAACATATTCCGAAAACAGCCATCTGTACTCCATTTGGTTTATTCGAATTTACCAGAATGACCTTCGGGTTGCGTAACGTAGCGCAAACATTTCAAAGGTTCATTCATCACGTATTGCGTGAATTCGATTTTTGTTTTGCGTACATTGACGACTTATTAATAGCGTCTAATTCCATTACCCAACATAAGCAACATCTTGCGTTGATGCGACAACGATTGCAGGAATGTAATATAGTCATCAACGAGTCCAAATGTAGCTTCGAACAATCTCAGGTAACATTCCTAGGTCATTGTGTCGACCAAAATGGTATTCGTCCCTTGGACGACCGTGTTAAAGTTATCAGGAACTACGAACCTCCCAAAACTGTCAAGGATCTCAGACGATTCATTGGCATCGTTAACTTCTATAGAAGATTCGTTCCAGGAACAGCCGAGGCCCAATCATTTCTCAATGGGTTTCTCACCGGCTCAAAGCATAAAAACGACAAAAGTACCATTCCATGGACCGAAACCACCCTGTCAGCCTTTGATCGTTGCAAGCAGCAATTGTGCAACGTCACTGTACACAGAAGGCAGACAAGTCCTCCCCGCGTCAACTGCAACATATTGACTTTATAGGTCAATATACGACCGACATCCGCCATGTGGCGGGTAAAGACAATGTAGTTGCGGATGCGCTATCCCGGGTAAGTGAGGTTAGCCTAGGCGAATCCGTTAATTACGAGGACATCGCCCGTGCGCAATCCAATGATGTTGAACTCGCTAACCTGATGAAAACTTCAATCACGTTGGATTTCATCAAGTTACCCGTATCCGGTACCGATGCACTCGTCTATTGCGACATCTCCACGGGTGTCGCAAGACCATATATGCCCGAAAGATTCAGAATTCCTATATTCAATTCTGTTCACAATCTTTCACACCCTGGAATTCGTGCAACGGTAAATCTCCTCAGACAAAAATATGTGTGGACCTCTATAAACAGGGATGTTCGAGATTGGGCGCGAGCATGTATACCCTGTCAACGCTCGAAAGTCAGTCGCCACACCCAAAGACCTATTGGAAACTTTTTGCCTGTAGCCCAAAAATTTCAAGATCTCCATATCGATATAGCGGGCCCTCTGCCACCATCAGAGGGGTATCGATATGTTCTCACAATCATCGATCGCTTCACTGGTTGGCCTGAAGCATTTCCATTCATCAACATTCGTGCCGAGACGGTAGCAAACACAATACTGCGGAAATGGATTCCACGATTCGGAACTCCCGCATCGGTCGTCGCTGATCAAGGTTCCCAATTCGAATCAGAATTGGCCGAAGAATTTTTCCGCCTACTAGGCACACAACGTAGGCGAACCACCGCCTATAACCCAAAGGCCAGTGGACGAATAGAGCGCTGGCATCGCACTTTAAAGGCATCCATCATGTGTCGCGCTGGCAAACAGTGGACACGGGAACTACCCTTCATCCTTCTTGGATTACGTTCCCGGCCCCTGGAAGATTTCAACACCACTGTCGCCGAAATGGTATACGGTCAAAACCTCCGCCTGCCGTATGACCTGCTTCAAGCCCCCAAACGACCATTGGATCGCACAGACTATATTCGCGGACTTAGAGAACACTTCGAACACATTAAACCTGTCCCGCCTACACGGCATGCTAAACAGAATGTGTTCATTTTTAAGGAACTCCCTAAGTGTTCTCACGTATTCGTTCGTACCGATGCCGTACGAAAATCACTCCAGCCACCATACGAGGGACCGTTCCAGGTAGTCAAGCGTACAGACAAGTAATATACCTTGCTACGTGGTACGAAAATGGTCAACATATCAATTGACCGCCTCAAACCCTGCTACGTCACCTGTTCTGAGCCTCACTCAGATCAGATGCAACCTTCCCTGATTTCTACCACACCGGAAAAGACAACTGCGGTGATACCAACGAAACCCCGCTCTGTAACCTTCACAACCAGCAAACCTCCACCGAGTCAAAAAGTTACCCGTTTCGGCAGGGTGGTCAGACCACCTGCAAGGTGTCGCCACGCGTAGCGAGTGAACTGTCACCCTTTCACCCTTCGACATTGCAACTCTTCGCTTTTCGCGTGCCATTTTATTTTATTTTATTTTTATTTTTTTTCTTTTCTTCTTCTATTTGCGCGGTACGCTTTATGCTTTTATTTTTTTTATCGCAAACGCGCCGCGTTTACTGGCGGGGGAGTAAAGTGGCGATCGATCGCCTGCGTCCCTGCAGTGAATCTAGTACAATATTTTAGTACTTTATATGACATTGGAATCACTGCAGGAAAAGCACTGTTAGAACGTGAGATGACAGGCGATCTCACACACAAAACATCACCGACTGGCTGTATATATTTTTCATATACAGTCAGTACGGACAGAACATTCAAAGAAAAACAACCACGAATAATTCAACACACCACCGGCCACGTACATAGTATATAATTCATTAAAATTAATATAATAATAGAAATAATAGTAAATAACCACAAGTGATGTATTATTATAATAAAGTAATTATTAATAGTAAATAATAGTGTTTATTTAAATAAACAACAATATCTGTGGACACATCCATAAACATATCTGTGGATAGTTCCATAGTTGTAGTTAGCTCAAACATTTCTTCTACAAGGTATGCTTCCTTTTTATTTTCTACAAAACTTCATCATTAAATTTTTCCTGATCAATTTGAAACATAGGTTGATCGAAAAACGGCCAGCATGGGCCACAAAACACGGTATACTTTTATTTTGCTCCGTGAGAATGCACCGGAATACTAAGAGAAACCGGTTCAGTAGACAATCAAATAGCTGGGAATGGTTATCCCACACGCCGTATTTACTAGACTTGGCTCATTCCGACTACCATTTGATTTCATCGATGGTACACGCATTGGTTGAACAGCACTTCGATTGCTCATCAGATTGCTTTGTTTCAACAGACGAACAATTCTACTTGCGTGGTATCCACAAATTGCCAGAAAGGGAAAGTGTATAGGCAGTGATGGAAATTACTTTGATTAAAATATAATATTTATTCTTTTTCATTTTAATAACCGCAATTTGAAATTCACATACCTCAACAGAGTTGAGAATTTATTTATGAGAGAGTTGTAGTATCGGTATTAATATTTGTGGGTAAGTATTTGAAGTTTTGAACTGTGTAGTATGTGTTGGGAGATCGTACATATATCTATTTTTAGTTCTTTAAGGAATACGATTATTTTCACTGTAGTTAATTTTAGATTTTAAAATGTCCTTTAAATTTGTGCTTATAAGACATTTATATTTTTTTCCTGATTTCAGTATATTGCTGGCACTTGAGAAAATATAGCAAAAGAATCTTCGATTCCAATCAGGTAAATATAATAAAGAAAAAACAAGAAGCAAATAACATTAAAATACGAACTGAATTGAAAAATTATATGAATAAAACAAAAGAAAAAACAATTTGAAATGATAATATGTAAATTATATTGGTTTTTATAAATTTTTTTTTTATCTAACAATTTTTTATTAAAGTTCAATTATTAAAGTTGCCCAAGCGTTACAAATTCGATTTTATCAACGTTGTTTCAATATTTTTCTATTAACTAATTTAACCCTTTCTTAATTTTTTTGGAACACGCGTCAGAATTAGGCTGGCAGAATATCATCATTAAAGGAATTCCCATAAGCTGAATATACCCCTATTGAGGTAGTGCCGGACACACTTTATATGGACCGGCTGACTTGTATTGCCCCAAAATGATTTTATTGTCCTCTCCACATTTATTATTTCTTTAGCAGTAGCGAGGTCTTTTCTTCGCCCCTCTCTAGTTACTATACTTATAGATTCAATATCATTTCCCAATGTTGGAAAATTATTAAGGAAGTGTGTCTGCACTAATATTTCTAGACATTCCGTTATACACGAGGGAATTTTTATACCTATTTCACCTTCTCATTTCCTTCCCTCGATTTCACTCTATTCGAGCCTCTTTCCTTAGCGTTTCCTTTAACTTGTGGTCCTTTTTTCTAATGTATTTAGCTCTGCTGATGCATCCTATGCAGCCTAATGTATTTAATTTGCATCTAATTGGTTTCCATACTTTGAAGACATGAAAAAGAACATGAAAATGATTTTTCCTGAATTTAGAATAAATTATCAACATATTTATGGTGTATACTGTATAAAGATATACAATACAATTACATGCATTACAATATAATATAAATTCATTTTAAGCACGCACTTGTAGTATCTACATCACTGTTATCGTTTTGGAAAAAAAAATTCTAAGATAATTTTTTATCACATGTCTCCACGAATTGGAAATTTTAACCGTTTTTTTCCGCTTGCCCGCTCGCTCGTTCGGTTGTTTTAAGTTTTTCTCGGCACCTTCTCGGAATATAAATATGGACATTGAATCCAATATTTGTGTCAAAACTAAATTCCAATGTAAAACTTGTGGGAAATATTTCAAAACGCAACATTATTTAAACATTCACGTTCGAATTCATACAGGCGAAAAACCTTATCATTGCAAGGAGTGTGGAAAAGACTTTGCACAAACAAGTAATTTAAACCAACATATTCGTTTTATTCATACCTGTTATAAACCTCATCGTTGTAATGTGTGTGGAAAAGAATTTGTAACAAATCGTGAATTAAAACGAATATTCTAATATTGAATATTCGCACTCATACCATACATTTTCATACCTTTTCACAATAAGATAGTTTAAACAGACATATTCTAATTCATTCGGGTGTAAAATCTTATCGTTGTGTGTGGAAAGGACTTTAATCAAAAATGGAATTTAGCATCACATATGAAAGTGCGTTAAAAAATCTACACAACTGTATATAAAATGTAATAATGATATTAATTTAAGCGAATATTTTAGTCAAGCACGAATATACCAAATAATATATAATTTTCAAAATACATCTTTTAATTCTTTCGCATGGAATGCATTTTCAAATTCCAATTATGATTTATGTACAATACCAGATGAAATTCAAAACCACCTAATTTATTAATATTATTTACTAATATTATTAATACAGATGTATCGTTTCCAATCATGAACTAAAGATGGAGAGCAATAATTTGATTTACAAACCAAACCAATACTTTTAATGACAATAATATGATATCATCATCAATTCAATCACATCTTGCTTATCAATCGGTATCAGAATCAGTTTAATTAATTTTTGATCATTACAAATCCGCTACTCAAATGCTCCGTGGATCAACTGAATCATATGAATGCTGATGTATTTTTATCAAATTTGCTTAAATAAAATTTTAATGAGAATCTGCACTGAAATATTAATTAAGCATTGTATAATTTATCTGTCATGATTTATGAGTCATGTGAAGATCGCCTCAAAAATGAGGGGGTGGGTGAGGGGTGGGCATCTAGCCCATGAGTTGCCTCACTTTAAAATACTATAATTATAATATCTGATGCTCATAATTTTGTTTATTTATTGTAAGAAATTAAAAATTAATGTAATTTAATGTTCTATATGAAATATTAGTTTGTTAAATTATTCAATAATTTTAATTAAAATTGTTTCTTGAGGTTTAAAAAATAAAATGATAATACAGTGCGGCAGCGGCGGATCTGAACCTCCAAGGGTACTTGTTCACTTTAAAAACTGATAAAGAACAAAAAAAAAAAAAAAAAAACTAGAAATTTTAATTAGAAAAATGAAATGTTTGGAAAAATAATGAAGTACGCATAACAAGCATTTACGAAAGAATGAAAAAAGATCGCATATAATTTTATATGAAAGGTTCATTTCTATAAGTGAACATTATATAGTAAATAATATCTATTTTTTATTCATATATATGCCAATATGCCATATATAGAAATGAGAAAAATAAAAAAAAAAAAATATTTATATATTTTCTATGATTATATACACCGCAGCAGGCAGTATATGAGTATGCGAGATTTGAATGATAAAAAATACAGCATACAAACAACCATACAGCATATATAAGAAAAAAGAAACAAGCATTTGTATTATTGTTCACAATTTATAGTGAACGAAAATTAAAATAGTATTTGTATTATTTGTATATTCGTATACCTCGCATTTTCGGAAAATATAAATGTATTTGCCATATACAATTAAACAACTATGTATAACAACAATATTTTTTGGTTCATTTAAAATTGTGAACACTATGGGAGTGCGATTAGAAAAATGCACGAAAGAAAGAGTATATATAGATTAAAGGTGTATGTATTTTTTCGTTTTTGTTTTTCTTTTATGCGACGTTTCTTTATATATATGATATATATACCATTGTGTTCATTATTTAAAATGAACCTAAAGAATATTATCTCTTATATTTTTTACTGATAAAAATAATCAGCGCTGCAAATTTTTTGGGACACTTAATATTATTTTATTCATCAAAAAAATTAAGTAAAATATTAAAATCTGTATTTTCTTAATTATTTATCAATATTTTTAGCAGGTGGTTCACTGAACAGAGTGAACAAAACCCAGATACGCCTGTGCAGTGCGGATATATTTAAACATTTTGTTAATTATTTTTTACACGATTTTTTTAATCTATAATACAGTGCGGATATATTTAAACATTTTGTTAATTATTTTTTAATCGATTTGTTTAATCTATAAAATCTATAAATTTTTTTAATCTATAAAAATCGATTAAAAAATAATTAACAAAATGTTTAAATATATCCGCACTGTATTATCATTTTATTTTTTAAACCTCACAATTGAAATTTTTCATCTGGTAACATTTGTGATATAAAAATGTTGAAAAAGGTTGATTTCGAAAATGCATATTCAACACTGTACCGGCTACACTCTGCATTGTGTTCATTTTAAATGTGTAGTATGCAAATGTTGGAAAGTGCGAATTCAATACAACAACAACTTCAACAATCAAGAACGGTCAGACAAAAAAAAACAACGTACATTAGGAAGAAAAGGATATTTAGGAGTAAGGACAACATATATTAAAGGACATAAAATATAATTATTGTAAGTGTTTAAATGAATTAGATATACAATATAAATTACCCCAAAATTGTCTAACTATTTTCGGTATTTACTACCACTCCATTTACTTTTCAGCAGTATTTAAACATAAAGGGCAAGGCCAGTTAAAAACAATTTGTTTACGACACAACACAACGCGTAAGTAAGAAGTTTTATCAATATTGTATTTATTGAAGTAAGGCTTCCTTATTGCATTTCCTTATTGAATTAAGGCTTCCTTATTATTTCATTAGTGTTTTAGTGTCATTAGTGTTATTCATTTGGCATGCTTGAGATTGAGCTCTCCTACATTTTTATAGGTCGTTGTGGGTGTTTCTGGATCGCCGGTTTTGTTTTATGTTTTTTTATTATTTAGGTTTTTTTATATATATATATATAGTTTTGTTCTTTTGGTTTTGTTGTGTGTGAAGGACAAAAATAAAAACACTTTTCGTTATATTTAAAAAATAAAAATACTGTTTATTAATATTTGGTTATAATGTTTAATAATAATTTCACTAATTTAATTTATTAGCTTAAATGAAATGTACCTTCCTCGTTGCTGGTCAAAAGTGAACTCTCCTATTTTATTTCACTTTTTCCTTTCTTAAAACTAATGTTTTATTTTTTAAGTGACGTACATAATGTGTACTTACTTCATATTTCTTTTCTTTGTACACGTATGCATACGCAGTTGCATTATAATGTTATAATTTGCTAAAGTTGGTTCATTCACCCAACCAGACGCATTCGTCAGCAAATTTGATATTATAACAATTTATTTATTATATGATATTTATTTAGTAGCATATTACATATTTTAAATAATTATGATTTCTCATAATTGAAATCAGATATTATATTAAAATGTTATGAAAAATGTTAATATTAAAATGTTTATTAATTTCTCACGAACTAATAATGGATTGCAAGTTAGGATTATCTTGGCTATAGGGGCAATGAACTGGTTGGTGTAGTGTAGACGTAACACCTCCCCCCATAAGATTCGACTCCTGGCGAACAGGTTGAACTTGTATTGTCGCCTGTGGCATTCTAAATTTGAATATCCTTAATATGAAAAAGCAAATGGTGAATAATGTCGCAATAATAGCCACGTCTGTTGTGACGTTTGTATACCACTTCCAATTGTGGTCGGCTTTAATTTCCTTAATATGCTTTGTATTTTTAATATGTGAAAAATATAAATCTTCAATACGAAATTCTTTAGTTATATTTGCAACTGTTATATTACGTTCTGCATACGGTAAAATTAGATGTGAATACACATCTTCAAAGTTTTCCATCTTAAAATCCCCAAGGGATATATTACAATTAATAAATTTTATTATATTATTCTTTTCTATTCTAACAGCATTTTGCTGGCCACAATTATTATATAATAATGTTAAATTTAAGTTTTTTGTAAGCACAATATTATTGGATATTGCCTTTATTTCCTGTGTAATATTTTCATGATAGTTACATATCATTTCTTTATTTTTTAATAAATTTTTAATACATTTATCATCATATTTAATTAAATCTATTTCCATAATATTTTTACTTTCTACATTTTTAAAAATATTTTGTTTACATGTAATGATTTTATTAATATTCGTACTTAATTCTAAGAAATTACGTTTATTTGGCATTTTTTCAATACTGGTTCTATAACATATTTCGTTAGTAAATTTTGGTATTGAAATTGCAAAAATTATAATATTTGAATTGTGTTTAAAAAGAACACAAGATTTAATGTATGGAAGCATTTCAATTGTAATATTATTATTAATTTCTTCAAATGATAATACATCTTTTGATAATATCTCTAACTTACTAGCTAATATAATTTCCTTAATATCAGAAATTTGTTTTAATAAAATTCGTATATTTTCGTTTAATTCCGTTTTTAATATAAAATATTCTAAATTTCTTTCTATTTCATTAACGTGATTTCCAAAATTATTTATTGAAATTGACATTTCATTTTGTATTAAATTTACGTGATCAGTAATATTTTTTGCTTGATTTGAAATTTGGTTATTAATGGAAACCTGTTGGTTTACATTTTCTAAAATATTTTTATTATTTTGTTCCATCAATCCAATATGTTCATTAATTTCCTTGCGATCATTGTTATCCATCACTCCAGCCAGAAATCGTAGACCATTGCCCGCTAAATCAATTAACCCTCTTTTGTTTACATGATGTGGTATTATGCTATTAAAATCCCCTTTTAAATGGTTAATGTTTGCTACTAGGCTTGAAGGTATGTTAGTTTTTTCATGCAGTTTATTAATATTTAATTCTATGTTGTTAATACTTTGTTCATATTGGGTTAAATTAATCACATGCAATATTCTTTTATAACTATGAATTATTTTTATTTCGGAATCCTGGAACAGTATGAATCCGTTTCCAGCCTGTATTTCGGTTATTTCAATTGATGGTGCCGTCAATACTTGGATTGGGAATAATGTTAAGAGAATGACGATTATGATTTCTGAAATAAAGATACGTTAATTTTGAAATTTGAATTTTCTTTTGAATGTACGATTGTATCGAGGTAAAGGATCATTATTAATTCTATTGTGATCTCCCATTATTTCCTTAATTTCTACTTTCTTATGGTACGGTTGCATTTTATTTATTCTGTTAAGTTGTAAGTAATCAGAAGTTTGAACTACCTTTCTTCCACGATTAAGTGATTCTATTATCCTTTCTTTACGTTTTATTAGAGCATTTTTTATGGCAGGATATTCTCCTGAATCAATCTTTCCACTTAGGAAATCAATTGGTCTTTTGCCAGTTGACGAATGAATGGTTTCGTTATAAACTTTCATACTCCTAATTATTGGATCCTCGCCTGATGGACATCCCTCCTCTTTTTCAATAACCTTTAACACCCTTAGGTGTTCGTTCAATGTATTGTGGAATCTTTCTATGTCGGCATTACTACTATGGTTATTAGGTGTTGTGAAATGCACCCCTATTCCCTCTTCTTTCAAAAAGTTCTTAAAATTTAAACTGTTAAATCCCTTTTCCCTATCGGTTATAATCCTTTTTGGTTTTCCGATTGACGCTATATAATGCATCAACCCGGTTTTCAGATCATTCCAATTTCTTGATTTCAATGCAATAATTTGAGCATGCTTCGTAAATTTGTCAATTAATGTTAAATAAGCATTGCCCTTTTCTTTGAACCATATATCCATATGGATTAACTCAAGTGGCCCACTAGGCGTTTCCGTAATTTTAAATGGCAGTTTTACCGGTTGTCTTTCGTATTTTGCCGTGTTACAAATATGACAATTATTTATAACCCTTTGGATTTCTTGTTTCAATTTCGGAAAGTAGAATTTATCCCTTAAATTTAGGTATACATCATTGATACCCCTATGGTTTGTTTTTTCGTGTTGCTTCAATATACGTTCCTGAAGATCGTACCTGTTTTTGATATCCTCGATTATGGAAGAACACTTGTTTATTTTTAATCGCCTATTTTTTGCGAAGTGTTCCAAATACGTGTTTTGGAACAACGAATACAATTTAATATCGTCAATCATGATGCCGATAATGCCCTTACATGGCATATGCCCACTAAGAATTTGATTAAAGTAATTCGCATCCGGGTTGGGATGCATAAATGTTTTTCTAATTCTACCGTTTATTTTTTCTGTTTTTATATTTTCGGGCGAACCAGTTTTTATAACTATTTGAGTTTTATAGAAATTTAACGGGTATTCCGTAATTGGAATGTATTCCGTATTGTCTTCATCAGCCGAATGTGTCGTGGCACCAGTCGAACTAATTTTGTCAACCTCCATTTCGGTAACATTAATTTCTACCCTCGATAACGCGTCCGCCACTTTATTTTCCTTTCCGGCCAAATATTCAATATCGAAGTTAAATTCCTCCAATCTAATCTTCCATCGTTGCAGTTTTGCGTTTGGCTCCTTTAAATTGTGAAGCCATTGTAACGGTTTATGATCGGTTTTTATGGTAAATTTCCTACCATACAAATATGGACGAAAATATTTTGCCGCCCAAACTATCGCCAACAATTCTTTCTCGATTGTCGAATAGTTACACTCATGTTCGTTTAAGGTACGGGATGCATAACATATCGGGTGGTTTTCCTGTGAAAGGACGGCCCCCATGGCGAAATTGCTTGCGTCCGTGGTCAAATGGAATCTTTTTGAAAAGTCCGGAAACGCAAGTATAGGGTCTGTGGTGATCAGCAGTTTTAAATTATTAAATGCCTCCACATATTTCACATCGTTAACATTTATCCGTTTATTTTTCTTTAAACAAGCCGTTAAAGGTTTCGCAACCTTTGCGAAATCTTTTATGAATTTCCGATAATAACCCACCAAACCTAAAAATGATTTTATTTCCCTTTGTGTTTTGGGAATTGGAAATTTATTCATTACCTCAATTTTATTTGGGTTGGGTCTTATCCCATGCGTAGTTATAACGTGTCCCAAAAACTCAGTTTCCTGTTTCATAAATTCGCTTTTGTCGAGTTGGATTTTTAAATTTGCCTGTCGAAGCCGGGTTAAAATTTTTTGTAGATTGTCGAAATGTTCTTCTTTGCTTGTGCTGAATATGATTATGTCATCTAAATAAACATAACAACATTTGCCCACGAATTCCCTGAGAACGGAGTTCATCAGTCGCTGGAATGTCGCGGGGGCATTCTTCAGCCCAAATGGCATTCTAACGAATTCGTAGTGACCATTATTAGTGCTGAATGCGGTTTTCTTTATATCGGCCTCATCAACCTCAATTTGATGGAAACCCTTTGCTAAATCTAGCGTGGTAAAGTACATGGCCCTTCCCAATTTATCAAGTATACCATCGATGTGTGGCATGGGATATTTATCGTCGATCGTACAATTGTTTAGTTTCCGATAATCGATTACCAAACGCCATTTTGGCCTTCCCGTTGCATCCAGTTTTTTTGGAACAAGCCAAATGGGTGCGGAGTATGGCGAATCACTATGCCGGATTATACCTTGTCTTAACATATCATCTATTTGGTCAGTAACCCCTTGGCGATGTGCCTCAGGATACCTATAGGTTTTGGTATAGATTGGGACTTCATTCGTAGTATTTATACCATGCTTTATCTCATGGGTAAAAGTTAAATCGTCGCCTTCGTGATAGAAAGCCTTATCGAACCTTCGTATTATTTTTAAAAGTTCTTGTTTAGTCGACGTATCTAAATGATCACATCTTATTGAATCTTCCCCCAAGAAACTATCGTTTTGAAAAACCTGAATGTTATTTATTGGGAAAGGAATCGAATATTCCTTTTGTTCATATTCATTGAAGTAAATTGGAAGTTCGTTTCCCGTTTTCAGTTTCAAAACCTTATTTTTATAACTGATTTCAGATTCCAACTCTATTAAAATATCGTTGCCAATAATTCCATCATATTTCGTATGGAAATGTAACTCTAAAAATTCAATTTTGCCACCGGTATCAAATTCCAAAAATGAATCAATTCGGACTCTAGTATTACATTTAATGGTGTTTGTTAGCGTTCTAATGGAAATTGGTTTAATTTTGCTAGCATATATGGGATTACAAATACCAGTATTAATTATGCTTGTGGTAGCACCCGTGTCGATCAAAAATTTCATAGGCCTACCCCGCGATTGTATAATTATATAAGGTAAGGATCGGGTCCGTTGCTCGAGGCCCTCAAGAGAAAATTTTCCACCTCAAATTGAGCCTCCATTGTATTAACCCTATAATTGGTCGACGGATCTACCTCCATCGGTTCCGGTAAACTCCTATTATTTTGTTGATCAAATTTATTGTTAAAATTTCCATTAGTAAAATTAGTGTTATTTTGACGGTAATTATTGTTGAGAAAATTATTTCGATTATTATTATTGTTATTATACCTACTCCCATTATAATTGGGATTATTGGTACTATTATAATTTTTATAATTTCGATTGTTAGTATTAGCAATATTATTGTTATTATTATTATTATTAGTGCGATAACCCTTAGATTGTAAATTAATATTATTATTTTTTCTTTGTAAATTGTCTTTGAAGGGATTATAATTGGCATAATTCCCCTCGTATAAAATATCCAAGGCTTCCTCAATAGTAGCCGGATTTCGGCTAAATATAATTGATCTCATGGGTTCTGGCAATTTATCCTTAAAAATTTGTAGCCCCGAATGAATATTCGCGCGAATGTTAATTTGCGAATTTGGTTCGTCTTTAATTTTATTATTTAATCTTCGCAAGATACTTTTAATTTGGTTATAAAGATCAACACTAGTTGAAGCGAATGTAACTGATCGCAATTCATCGAACAATTGGAAAGAAGTTTTTTTGTCACCAAAATTATTTATTAAAATTGATTTTATTTCTGACCATAAAATAACATCATTATGGATATCCATAATTTCTCTCGCCTTACCAACTAATTTGCTTTTTAAATTTTTTTAATAAAATAATTTGACTACATTGATTATAACTTAATATTAGAGGGATGATATTTTCCACTAATTCTATAAATACAAATAATTGGTTACTTGATCCATCATATGCGGGTAAGCGTTCGATGTACTTCAAGGGGTCTAAGTGAAGTTCTCTTGATTGGTGAGTTGATAATTTTGGCTCCGTCATGATGAATTTCCTTTTAATTTTTTCTTCCGTTTTGTTTGGTTTGCACAATAATTTTCCAAAAAATTTTCAATATAAAATTTCGTAAAATTGTCTTTATTATTTTACTTTATTGTTTTATTATAATATTTGGAATTTTCACTTTAATTGTTTCACTTTAAAACTTGTCTATTTACTGACAAAAATAATAAAAACAATTTTTGAACTTCGTAAAACTTTATTTTAGTTTCACTTTTATTTATTATTTTTTTTAAATAATAAAATACTGGTTCACTTTTTTTTTTTTTTTTTTTTTCAGAAAGCAAAATTTCTTTTTTTATAACACTTGAATATTTTTTTTTCTTATTTTTAAATAAAACTTTTTTAAATACTTTTTCCTAGACACTTATTATTCCATACGATTGGAAAATCCTACCGACTGCGCCAGTTTTGTTCTTTTGGTTTTGTTGTGTGTGAAGGACAAAAATAAAAACACTTTTCGTTATATTTAAAAAATAAAAATACTGTTTATTAATATTTGGTTATAATGTTTAATAATAATTTCACTAATTTAATTTATTAGCTTAAATGAAATGTACCTTCCTCGTTGCTGGTCAAAAGTGAACTCTCCTATTTTATTTCACTTTTTCCTTTCTTAAAACTAATGTTTTATTTTTTAAGTGACGTACATAATGTGTACTTACTTCATATTTCTTTTCTTTGTACACGTATGCATACGCAGTTGCATTATAATGTTATAATTTGCTAAAGTTGGTTCATTCACCCAACCAGACGCATTCGTCAGCAAATTTGATATTATAACAATTTATTTATTATATGATATTTATTTAGTAGCATATTACATATTTTAAATAATTATGATTTCTCATAATTGAAATCAGATATTATATTAAAATGTTATGAAAAATGTTAATATTAAAATGTTTATTAATTTCTCACGAACTAATAATGGATTGCAAGTTAGGATTATCTTGGCTATAGGGGCAATGAACTGGTTGGTGTAGTGTAGACGTAACAATATATATATATATATATATATATATATAAATGTTTTTGGTGATTTTCTATATTTGAATATAAGGCATCGCGGATATTCAATAAATAAAGAAAATGCCCATAAATATTAAGAGTAAGTTATCGCGAACCGGGTTCACCTTCTTAGACTTATTGTTAGTGAAACAAAAATTTTTAATGAAACCACCTAAAGTGCAGGTTAGCCAATTGTTTAAAAACATATGAGTTATATTTTCTTACTGGTTTTCAGTTTAAGTTTTTTTTCTCTCATATGTTTGCTTTTATTTTGAAAATTTCATAAATTAATCCACATTTAATTAAAGTGTGACCACCCAAAATCACTTAGCTGGCGTTTACACTATCATTTTTTGATGAATTCATCCGAAAACTGAACGAAAATTGAACAAAAAATGAATGATAAATAAATATTGTATTCAATTTCACCGCTGCGTTAAAAATGAATGAAAATAGAGTTTGTTCTATTTTTCGTTCATCTCTGAATCTGAATTTTTATGAATATATATGGAATTTGGCATTTAATTCAATGTGTTATGAATGGAAAAAATGAAAGTGTAAAATTTTGATGAACGCGTTTTCAATTTTCATTCATCAAAAACATGAAAGTGTAAACGTCAGCTTAAGTGTGTGGCGGTCCTGCACACTACAAATCACACATACACTTTACAATTAAAAACATCGCATTCCCCACATAAATATACTCACTATGCAACGGACATTTTTCAAATACAAACTTACACTTAAGTGGAAAACCAGTTACATAAGCAGACTCATATATACTACAGTACAACACGGGCGTGCGAGAGTTCTAATAAATAAATAAAATAACTAATTAAAATAATTTAAATAAATAACATGAATGTAATAGAGTAAATAAATTAACAAAATCAAACCATTTAAATCAATGTAATAAATTAAGATTATAATATATTGTGAAGTGCGAACAAAAATATTCAGTGGAAGTGTTAGTTCATTTTTCATCCATCACTCCAGTAGAGTAGCTGTGCCGGTTCTAGGCCACCTACGCCCCCATGTCCATAAGAGTTACATGTGAGTGAGTAGTGCGGCAAATACATCTATCTCTTTCTCTCCATTTTTTTTTAAAAATCAATGACGTCACTTGTAAGGGGTATGGATATGTATATATGTAATTACATGGAGGAGGTACTATAATTAACCCATATAAATGTTTGTTAGTAAATGTGGTATTGTGATAAAAAATGATCAATTTAATACCAAATTAGTGAATATAATATGTATTAGAATTTTAATTCATATACACCATAGAATTAAATATGATTGTTCATTAGGGTGGTTTTTTTTTATAAATTCTGGAATTTGGATGGTCGCACCCCCCAATTTTTTTTATTTGGTGAAATCATGAATATTGGTAAAATTTGGGGTAGGTAAGTTGAGGGGAAGTGGACCCACCGAGGGGTTAAAGTTGAAAAATTCAGTGTTTTTAAGCAGATTTTCGCGCTTAAAGCGTTAACGGATGATATTAGCGGGTTAACATATATGGTGGACTTAACTAAAATGAAACAGGGAAACTTTTTCTCATAGACACTTACCCCCTAAATCATCCCCTTAATACCCCTCCCACACAAAATTCATTCACATAATTTGCCATATATTTTTAACATTATAAGGGTTAAAAATTGCCATTAAAGGGTTAACATGTATGAAGAGCCCCCACTATTATTGAATGCCTAAACTTTTCTTAGAACATACTATGGACCTAAATCATCCCCTTAAGGCATCCCCCATACGAATTTCCGATTTTTCACACAAAATTAGTATATTTTGGTGTATTATATGAAAATATCTTAAGAAACACCTAAATCTCATATGATATTTAAAAAATGCACATTTATCATATACAAATTTAAATAATTATGAAATGAAATACTATTAGTATTTAATTTTGGTATTTATTTATTTCAAAGACATAAAATACTGCTTGGGGGATGCCTTAAGGGGATGATTTAGGTCCATAGTATGTTTTAAGAAAAGTTTAGGCATTCAATAATAGTGGGGGCTCTTCATACATGTTAACCCGCTAATGTCATCCGTTAACGCTTTAAGAGCGAAAATCTGCTTAAAAACACTGAATTTTTCAACTTTAACCCCTCGGTGGGTCCACTTCCCCTCAACTTACCTACCCCAAATTTTACCAATATTCATGATTTCACCAAATAAAAAAAATTGGGGGGTGCGGCCGATGATACAAAGCGATTTAAAATCTTCGAACAAAAAAAAAACCACTCTATTGTTCATGCACATAAGTGTTAATGATGATCGAAGTTTAATATAATTGGATAGAATTTTAATATATATTTATTGAAATGTATATATATATAATTACATGGAGGAGGTACTATAATTAACCCATGCTTGCATGAGCTTATATATATGTTTGTTAGTCAATGTGGTATTGTGATAAAAAATGATCAATTTAATACCAAATTAGTAAATGTAATATGCATTAGAATTATTTTAATTCATATACACCATAGAATTAAATATGATTGTTCATGCACATAAGTGTTAATGATGATCGAAGTTTAATATAATTGGATAGAATTTTAATATATTTGATAGATAAGTGTAGGTGTTTTCAATAAATATGTTATTAATGACGATGTCACAATTTATATATGCTTGGTTAGACTTCCTTCAACATAAATGAAACTTTCGCTTAACAAAACATATAAATCTTGATTTTGTATAGAAATTCGAATTTCATCGTTGTTGTTGTATGCATTTAAAAACGGGGAATATGTATGATATTCAACTTTTGTCAAACTATTATCATAATCAACCGTTTGCAGAACGTTTAAAATATCACTCATTGTAATTTTTTTATCACTTCAATTTAAATCCAAGTGTTGTCAAATATGATTTATTATTTGTAGTTAGTGGATATTTCAATTTATTGATTTTGTAAATCCTGGTTTTTGAAGTAATTGATGGTGAATGGTTTATAGATTGTTGACTACTAATGATGTTACTATCATTTGATGCTATATTTATATTTTTCTTATTATTATAAAGTAACATCTTAAAAAAAAATGTTATATGGGTTTTAAATGTAATCGAATAGTTATCAATTCTCCTATAAAATTTATCAGCTCTCCATTTTGATCCACAAATTTAATTGTAATAGAACTTATTCGCTTGGTGTTCACTGGTAAATAGATAATGTTTCTTGGTACTTCCACTATTTTATAACCCGGACCAACAGTTGGGGAAAATTCATGGATTGTATGCACTGGTGTATTATTAATGAAGGAGTTGGTTATAATGTTACATTCTATCCGAATAGCATTTACAGCAATTATATTTACTAACAAATCAGATGTATGTATTATATTGGGTGCCAATTCATGATAACCGAAACCTAATAATGTCCCAATTGATCGTGCTCTATTAAAGTATATTGGTGCATTTGAAAGAATTATGCTCTTCAATGTATTGTTATTTGCTACAATTTTAAATTTGATTTTATCTGAGCTTTGTTTCAATTGATCTTGTACATAAGCTCCAATATCATCAATTTCATAGGACCCTATAGGTATTTCAATGATTTCATTTCCAATATGTATTAAATTATTATTATTGTCAACATTTGGTATTGAATTATAGGTTTGAAAATCAAGCAAACCACAGACATAATCTTTTGATAATTCAATTGGAGGAAAATATTCCATAGTAAGTATGGAAGTATTACCATTAAAAGCAAGTGTTAATGACATGATGCTTACAAATAATAAACTAATCAATTTTATTAGTAAAACATTTATTTATATACATACAAATTATTATTATACATTAGTATATAAAAAGTATAAGCATAAATGACCACATATTATTGAATTATAACTTTGAAAAGAATTGTAATTATATTTAATTTCACCATAGCCACGAAAATAATTAATAATTTCGGTAGGAGGCTGCAGATTTCCAAAGCTGTCAAAATAAACAATTACATCATTCTTTTTATAATATGCTACCCAATGTGTGCCCGGACCGTTAGATGTATCTAAATTAACAATACCACATTCATATTTTCTCGGCTTTCCAGGTAAACTATCACGCATGAATACACCACGAAATTGGTGTATATTTTTTGCATGTTTATATAAATCTAATTCGTTTAATGGTCTATTGGGTAGCAAATTCATTAGTTTTTTGCAGGATTCAAATACAATCCTAATCCAGTTTTATAAGGTTTTAAATGTAATCCATGCCCCATTGCAATGGATTCCATAGTTTGATTGTGCCTCTTGTTTTCATTCAATTCATTTTTAGCATGGTTAGCTGCAGAAACAGCTTTAGCGATTCCCGATATTCCTCCTGATAACGCAACAACAGCTGATAATCCAGCAAACAGTGGTATTAAAAAAGGTAGCACTCCACCAGTTTTTGGTATCGGTATAATTCGTGGAACCAATTTAACATTCGATTTGTTTATTCCTTTCATAGCATGCTTAGCTGCTTTCAGTGCAATCCTTATAGAATTATTCATGTTTTTTACATTTTTATTTGCTTTTAAAGATGTGCCCACCTTTCGTATGATCTTTTTAAACGATATACTTTTACAACATTTCATGTTCTTCTTCTTCTTTTTTTTTTATTTTTCATATTGTTATCCCTTTTCAAACCCATCCCGAGCTTAATTTTTGCATTCATTAGATTTGTAACCAACAATGCGTTAGCTTTTTCACCTATGCTGCTATCACCAGCTTTAACTCGATCCCAAGCTTTATTAGCTAATATTTGATCTGCAAAATGTCGATTACTTGTTTCGCGATTCTTAGAATATGCTATATCGTGCTCTTTACAAGCTTTATCCAACGCATTTATCCCTGGATCACCTCTAAGTAACCTCTCTTTTAATTTTGTACCAGGACCACAATACTGATATCCAGGTAAATGCAACTCAACTGGTAATTTATTAATTAAGTTGTTTAGTAAACCGCTTCCTTGGTGAATGTTGTGTTGTTGATTGATTAGATTTTTTTTTTTATTTCATTATATGTAATCATAATTAAGAGTCATCATGGGTAGTGGTAAACATTAACTAAATGTAAAAACATGAATGCAAAGGTATATATACATATATATATTTGCATAACATACAAGAATATTTTCTAGTTTGTTTAATCATGCGTTTTGTTAAACAACAAGCGGTATTACCGATTCTTAATGTTGATATTGAAAACAGTGTAGATTCCAAAAAGCATAGTTTTCTTTTACCTAATAGTATTAGAGGTATAATTGTTGGTCCATCAAATTGTGGTAAAACAAATGTTATGATTGGATTACTTGAACATCCAAATGGATTAAAATTTGAAAACATTTACATTTATGCAAAATCTCTACATCAACCTAAATATGAATATTTAAAAAGATTAATTACACCAATATCCGGTTTAGGATTCTATACATATACAAATAATGATGACGTCATAGCTCCAAACGATATCAAACAAAACTCAGTATTTATATTTGATGATGTTGCATGTGATAAGCAAAACAATATCCGAGCTTATTTTTGCATGGGTCGACACAATCATATTGATAGTTTTTACTTGTGTCAAACATATTCACACATTCCAAAACATCTCATACGAGATAACGCAAATTTCATAGTGCTTTTCAAACAAGACGATATGAATTTGTGGCGATCGATCGCCTGCCGTCCCTGCAGTGAATCTAGTACAATATTTTAGTACTTTATATGACATTGGAATCACTGCATGAAAAGCACTGTTAGAACGTGAGATGACAGGCGATCTCACACACAAAACATCACCGACGGGCTGTATATATTTTTCATATACAGTCAGTACGTACAGAACCTTAAAACGAAGAACAACCACGAATAATTACATACAACACCGGCCACGTACATAGTCAAATTCATTAAAGTCAATATATTAGTGTTAATAATAGTATTACAAGTATTATAATAAAGTAATTAGTAGTAGTAAAAAATAGTGTTTTATTAAATACACCACAACATCTGTGGACACATCCATATCTGTGAAAAGATCCATAATTGGTGACCCCGATAAAAAAAGAAAAAAGAAGTATATAAGGCAAGCAACTCCACCAGCACGTGAGACAGAATCACCCACTAACAGCGTCCAACGGCATCCAGCATAAGTCAGCTAAGTTGATAAATTTGATTATTAATATTATATTGTATGGTGTATACGTATGCACAAAATTTACAACGGAACATAACCTTGCAGCATACGCCTTAAGTATCGAATACCTCGAGTACATCATTAGATTGCCATCGCTATACCATTTTTATAAGGAATATTTGTTTGCTCTTTTTTTTGTTTTTATATATTACATATATAGTTGTTTTTTTTTTTATTTGCTTGCTTGGCATATATTATATATATGTTATTTTTTTTTTGTATGAGACAAATATAATTTAATATTAATTTGTACTTACAGGTCGCACTATACTATTCTCATATTTAAACACATAGAGATATACAATATATATTATTTCAACATTTTTACATCACAACATATACTCCATTCAGCCAACAGCAAATACAGTGAAGCCACCACAAGCAAGCCCGCCAAATAATACTTTTGATTAATTTAATTATTTAAAAATTTTTTATATATTTTTTTTTTAGGAATTGTTCTTGGGGATACCGTACTCTATACGGCAGTCCTAAACGATTATTATTCTTATTATTCTGGTTATTCTCCACATATATTTGTTTTTTTTTTTTTTTTTTTACTTGGATCAAAATGTCGAAGGACGAAGGTAGGTTTGACGGCGACAAGCCATGCACGTCGGGCGCGAACCCTATATTGCGAGCGTCGCAGTTCGGGTTGGGTGGTGAACCACCGGCACAGAGTTTGGGTTCAGTTTCAGCGCGGCCCGTGCCGTTTTGGGCTGACGACCCCACGTCGTGGTTCACCACCATCGAAATACAGTTCGCAGCCGAGAAAATTATGTCGGACAGCAAACGGTACGTGCAGGTCGTGTCGGCGTTAGACCCCGCAACTTTGCGGAAGCGTCGTAACATTCTTAGTGCCGTGTCAGACAACAACCGGTACGAGTACATTAAAACAAACCTAATAAATCGCCTTGGTGAGACGCAGCAGTTTCGACTCCAAAAGCTGTTCGAGGGACAGCAGCTGGGGGACCAAATGCCAAGTCAGTGGTTGTGGCACATCCGCACACTGGCCGGCAACGATTTTGGTGAGCCAGCTCTTCGCCACATATTTTTAAAGGCATTGCCTTCGCAAGTCAAGGCCATCCTCGCAGTAAGCGATGGGGATCTTGAACAGCTGGCCCTTCTCGCAGACAAAATTATGCAGACATTGCCGGCGTCTGCAATCTCCGCAGTTTCCCACATTTCTCGCACTTCTGCTCCGGTCCAAGGTACAACCTTCGGACAAGCGTCCACCTCCGCCGACGTCTGTCCTGGTTGGAAAGGCAAGTGCAAACGTTGTTGGACAAAATGGAACGGCTTCAACCATATCATGCACACGCCGCCAGACGCGGCTGTTCCAATTCGCAGGCACGAATAGCCATTCTCGGAATCGATCGCAATCCAGGTCCAAATCAGACATTTGCTATATTCACCAAAAGTATGGTGCACAGGCCAGACACTGTCGTAAGCCCTGCAATTTTTCTGCCACCCCACAGAATCAAAAAAACTAGGTGTTCAGTCGAGGTATGCGGCTACCGTTAGGACTGGAGAAACATCTAGCCGCCTTTTTATTTATGATAAACTCTCACGCTAGCACTTCCTGATAGACACGGGTGCTGACATATCAGTACTACCATCCCGCCTGGTGGATAGACCCAACCTCGACCGTTCGTTCCGACTGACGGCTGCCAATAAAACGGTTATTAGCACCTTCGGAACCCGGAACGTCGAGGTGAGTTTTCCCATGGAAATTTGTCATTGCCGACGTCAACGAACCAATACTAGGAGCCGATTTTTTAAATAAATTCGGTTTGCTAGTAGATATTAAAAGGAAGCGCCTTGTCGATCCCTTGACGACAGTCTCTTCCCAACCGGGAATGGTCATTCATGGTCCTTCATCTGCCCTTGCAGCATTGAATGATCATAACCAGCCCGCGCTTCCATCTGTTCTAGCGGACCCTTCCAATTCCGCAGCCCGAGCTGCCAAACTGCCTGGTGACAATAATGTGGTAACCCATCACATTGTCACTAGGGGACCACCAACATGCGCTAAACCGCGGCGTTTAGACCCACAAAAATTACAAGCTGCAAAGAAGGAATTCAATTTCCTTATGCAGCAAGGTATTTGTCGCCCATCAAGCAGTCCTTGGTCTTCACCACTCCACATGGTCCTTAAAAAGAACGGTGAATGGAGACCCTGCGGCGACTATCGTGCTCTCAACGCGCAAACCGTGCCGGATAAGTATCCGATACCGCACATTCAAGATTTCGCGCAGCAACTGGATGGTTGCAAAGTCTTTTCGACTATTGATTTGGAGCGCGCATACCACCAAATACCAGTGGAGCCGGAACATATTCCGAAAACAGCCATCTGTACTCCATTTGGTTTATTCGAATTTACCAGAATGACCTTCGGATTGCGTAACGGAGCGCAAACATTTCAAAGGTTCATTCATCACGTATTGCGTGAATTCGATTTTTGTTTTGCGTACATTGACGACTTATTAATAGCGTCTAATTCCATTACCCAACATAAGCAACATCTTGCGTTGGTGCGACAACGATTGCAGGAATGTAATCTAGTCATCAACGAGTCCAAATGTAGCTTCGAACAATCTCAGGTAACATTCCTAGGTCATTGTGTCGACCAAAATGGTATTCGTCCCTTGGACGACCGTGTCAAAGTTATCAGGAACTACGAGCCTCCCAAAACTGTCAAGGATCTCAGATGATTCCTTGGCATCGTTAACTTCTATCGAAGATTCATTCCAGGAGCAGCCGAGGCCCAATCATTCCTCAATGGGTTTCTCACCGGCTCAAAGCATAAAAATGACAAAAGTACCATTCCCTGGACCGAAACCACCCTGGCAGCATTTGATCGTTGCAAGCAGCAATTGTGCAACGTCACTGTGCTGGCATTTCCAACCCCTCAGTCTGCTTTGTCTGTTGTCGTCGCAATGGGCGCCGCGCTTCACCAAGGCAGCTATGATAAATTGCAGCGGTTAGGTTTTTTTTCAAAGGGGCTTAACCCCGCACAAAGGCGCTACAGCGCATACGACCGGGAGTTGCTGGCAATGTATTCTGCTGTCCGACATTTCCGTCATATGTTGGAGGGTCGGCAGTTTACAATCTACACGGACCATAAACCGTTAACGTTTGCCTTCACACAGAAGGCAGACAAGGCCTCCCCGCGTCAACTGCGACATATTGACTTTATAGGTCAATATACGACCGACATCCGCCATGTGGCGGGTAAAGACAATGTAGTTGCGGATGCGCTATCCCGGGTAAGTGAGGTTAGCCTAGGCGAATCCGTTAATTACGAGGACATCGCCCGTGCGCAATCCAATGATGTTGAACTCGCTAACTTGATGAAAACTTCAATCACGTTGGATTTCATCAAGTTACCCGTATCCGGTACCGATGCACTCGTCTATTGCGACATCTCCACGGGTGTCGCAAGACCATATATCCCCGAAAGATTCAGAATTCCTATATTCAATTCTGTACACAATCTTTCACACCCTGGAATTCGTGCAACGGTAAATCTTCTCAGGCAAAAATATGTGTGGACCTCTATAAACAGGGATGTTCGAGATTGGGCGCGAGCATGTATACCCTGTCAACGCTCGAAGGTCAGTCGCCATACCCAAAGCCCTATCGGAAATTTTTTGCCTGTCGCCCAAAGATTTCAAGACCTCCATATCGATATAGTGGGCCCTCTGCCACCATCAGAGGGGTATCGATATGTTCTCACAATCATCGATCGCTTCACTGGTTGGCCTGAAGCATTTCCACTCATCGATATTCGTGCCGAGACGGTAGCAAACACAATACTGCGGGAATGGATCCCACGATTCGGAACTCCCGCATCGATCGTCACCGATCAAGGTTCCCAGTTCGAATCAGAATTGGCCGAAGAATTTTTCCGGCTACTAGGCACACAGCGTAGGCGAACCACCGCCTATAACCCAAAGGCCAATGGACGAATAGAGCGCTGGCATCGCACTTTAAAGGCGTCCATCATGTGTCGCGCTGGCAAACAGTGGACACGGGAACTACCCTTCATCCTGCTTGGATTACGTTCCCGCCCCCTGGAAGATTTCAACACCACTGTCGCCGAAATGGTATACGGTCAAAACCTCCGCCTACCGTATGACCTGCTTCAAGCCCCCACACGACCATTGGATCGCACAGACTATATTCGCGGACTTAGAGAACACTTCGAACACATTAGACCTGTCCCGCCTACACGGCATGCTAAACAGAATGTGTTCATTTTTAAGGAACTCCCTAAGTGTTCTCACGTATTCGTTCGTACCGATGCCGTACGAAAATCACTCCAGCCACCATACGAGGGACCGTTCCAGGTAGTCAAGCGTACAGACAAGTACTATACCTTGATACGTGGTACGAAAATGGTCAATATATCAATTGACCGTCTCAAACCCTGCTACGTCACCTGTTCTGAGCCTCACTCAGATCAGATGCAACCTCCCCTGATTTCTACCACACCGGAAAAGACAACTGCGATGATACCAACGAAACCCCGCTCTGTAACCTTCACAACCAGCAAACCTCCACCGAGTCAAAAAGTTACCCGTTTCGGCAGGGTGGTCAGACCTCCTGCAAGGTATCGCCACGCGTAGCGAGTGGACTGTCGACCCTTTCATCCTTCGACATTGCAATTTTTTTTCTCTACCTCTTCGCTTTTCGCGTGCCACTTTATTTTATTTTTATTTTTTTTTTTCTTTTCTTCTTCTATTTGCGCGGTACGCTTTATGCTTTTATTTTTTTTATCGCAAACGCGCCGCGTTTACTGGCGGGGGAGTAATGTGGCGATCGATCGCCTGCCGTCCCTGCAGTGAATCTAGTACAATATTTTAGTACTTTATATGACATTGGAATCACTGCATGAAAAGCACTGTTAGAACGTGAGATGACAGGCGATCTCACACACAAAACATCACCGACGGGCTGTATATATTTTTCATATACAGTCAGTACGTACAGAACCTTAAAACGAAGAACAACCACGAATAATTACATACAACACCGGCCACGTACATAGTCAAATTCATTAAAGTCAATATATTAGTGTTAATAATAGTATTACAAGTATTATAATAAAGTAATTAGTAGTAGTAAAAAATAGTGTTTTATTAAATACACCACAACATCTGTGGACACATCCATATCTGTGAAAAGATCCATAAATTTAAAACACATTTACAATGATCATGTGAATATGGATATGTCATATGATACGTTTAAAAAAATGTGTAGCGAATGTTGGACATTGAAATATGGTTTTCTAGTTATTGACAAAGATAGTGAAAAATGTACAGGAAGATATAGAAAGGGTTTTGATGTATTTATTGTAATATAAAGACCATGAATCATTAATTTAATTTATTTGTTGTTGTAAAGTCGATGAATACCAACACATAATAATAATAATAATAATAATAATAAAAATAATAATGATACATTTGAATGAAAATGCTATAAAAGGTATTATAGAAATACAGAAAGTAATTAGAAAAAAATATAATGCAATTAAATCACAACAGATAGAATCTGAAAATATATTAGAAAATACATTTAAGCCTATAACAAATTCATTGAAGGAGTTGGGAAAAAAAAGAAATTAGTTGATAGATCACGGATGAAACAACATATAGGTGTGAATGTAGATGATGATGATGATGATGATGATGATGATGATGATGATGATGATGATGATGATGATGATGATGATGATGATGATGATGATGATGATGATGATGATGATGAAGATGATGAAGAGAGTATTGGTGATATTAACGATGGTTTTGATAATGATGAAGAAGTTAAAAGTGATAGTAAAAAAATTAAATTTAATAATAGTAATACACCTTCACGTAGAATGAATATATCTGATGGAATTATAAAATATTTACAACGAAGTAATCTGAAAGGTATACCAGCACATTACCTACAAAATTATATAAAACATACACCTGAAATAGATTCCGTGTACGGATTATATTATGATAATAGGAAAAATGAATGGAAAATTGGTAATGCAACAGTTGAAATCAATAATAATAATTTAACTATCAACAAAAAAGCATATCCAAATAGTAATGGTTTATATGAATTAATTACTATGAAAAACCCAAATGTATATGATCAAGATGATTTAAATGCATATAAAGAGATTTTATTAGTATCCAATGCACACAAAAGAAATTATAATCCACATGGGCAAATTTTAGGCAACAGAGGTTTTAAATATACACATATCATTTCAAAATTAATGCATCATGGGAAAGGATTATCAACAACAACAACAACAACAACAACAATGCCACTGATGAATGTAGATCCATATAATAAAAAAATAATGGAATACATTTATTGGGATGATCCTAATGAATTAGTGGATAGATTACAACTACTTATAGCATCAGAACAAGCTGGAAATACTAGTCACAATAATGAAATCATAGCAATAGTTGAAGAATTACGTGACGCTAACATTATTATATAAAGTATGTTGTATCATCAACATCACCAATCATATTCATAATGAGTGTGGACAAATTTGGTCGATATTCAAACAAAACCACAGCTGCGTCAAGTCTGCGTGGACCACAAGGTCCAACTGGTCCACCAGGTCCAATCGGTCCCCAGGGTTCATCTGGTATCGGATTTTATAAACACAATGATGGAAATTATGATTTAATGATGGAACGTGTTGTTCATTTAGCCAATCCTGTTAATGATTCGGATGCGTGCACAAAGCATTACGTTGATATGAAAATTAAAGATATACAACGATATTTTAATACTGATATTGAATCCTTGTATAATATAATAAGTATTGAACATAAAAAGCTATCCGGAACTGTTCTACCAACCAATGATGTGTAAAATATAAAAAAAAAAAAAAAAAAAATGATTACTGACAACACTACCAAAACTGATAGATTAAGAATTGTTGATGAATTCCACACAGCCCCTCGTAAAAATTTTAAACGGCGTCATGTTATTTTAAAAGGTATGGATGATTTATGGCAAGCTGATTTAGTAGATATGGGTATCTATACATCAATAAATAAAAATTATCGGTTCATCTTAACAATTATCGATTGTTTTTCAAAATATGCTTGGGCTGTTCCACTTAAAAAAAAACAGGGGTAGCTGTTACCAATGCACTGAAAGCTGTATTACAACAAGAGTATAAAAAAGGTGTAGCGGTTAATATGGAACAGCTACCTGTATTAAAACAACCGTACAAAACTGGTATACCTATTGATATGATACAGTTACAAGCATTATTACATCGTATTCCGAAAAATTTGCAAACTGATGATGGAAAAGAGTTTTATAATAAAAACTTAAAAACTTAGCAGTGCAATATAAAATTAATCATTATTCAACATATAGCACAATGAAAGCATCTATAGTGGAACGATTTAATCGAACATTAAAAAATTGGATGTGGAAAGAATTCAGTTTAAATGGTAACCATAGTTGGATTGATATATTACCACAATTAATACACAAATATAATAATACACAGCATAGAACAATAAAAATGAAACCGAATATGGTTTGTCTTGAAAATGAAAAACATTTGCTTGATAACATTTACAATAACATAAAATTACGAATTGACCCTACAAATCATAAATTTCAAATCGGTGACTTTGTTCGTATTAGTAAATATAAGCATATATTTGAAAAGGGATATACACCCAATTGGACAACAGAAATTTTTAAAATTGTAAAAGTTCAAAATACAAGTCCTGTAACTTATCAAATAGAAGATTATCAAAATCAACATATAAAGGGTGGATTTTATGAAATGGAATTGTTAAAAGTAAAATATCCGGATGTGTATCTTGTTGAAAAAATATTAAAGAGGAGAGGGGACACCGTACTTGTAAAGTGGCTTGGTTTTCCAAAAGAACATAATTCATGGATTCATAAAAATGCAATAGTATAATTTAAATATTTAGTGAATGTGAACATTGAGTAGCAGCAGCAACATTCCTAATATAATATCTTAAGATGTCAAAAATATGTGTTGAACAGTTTTTAATTGAATATAAGTGGTTATTGTTAACGGAGCATAAAGATAAAATATTTCGATATTATTCATTTTTAACTTATCATAAGGACATAGAAATGATAAGTTCAAAATATGGAAAACATTATATCACGTGTCCATGGTCTAATGATGATGCAAAAGATGGTCCAGATACATGTCAATGTGATTTTATTGAAAGAAATACGAAAGAGATTACCAAAATTATGAATTTATACAGAAGAATTAAAAACAAAACAAAGTGAATTCGAATTTTACTCAGATTAACTTGAACAAACAAAAATTTGTATTTATTATTATTAATATTATTAAGTATATATTATAATATATTGAAAGATTTTTAAAAAAATAATAAATTATTATTCTTTTTTTGTTTGAACTATACATATATATATTTTAAACATAATTATATAATACCAACAAAAAAAATCAAAGAGAAAATAGAATACTTTTATCGACCCTTTAAAATAATTAAGATATATATATGTAAAACACTCAGTATGTCATTAACCTCATTCAATTCTAAAAATTCTAAAAAATTCTGTGTGTAAGATATAAAAAAATTGTGTGACATCATCATTAATAACATATTTATATTTATTTGAACTATATGACTATTTTGTATATATTTATATCTATACATGTATATATTTATGTTGAGACAACAACATCATTATGGACACACTTAATTTTTTTTATAATACATATTGAATAATTTTTAAAAGATTATAAATTTTGATCATTATTATTGAATTACTTTGAAAACACCTCCATTATATATATTATATAAATTGAAATTGTATACACTTATATTAAACTTCTATCATTGTTAACACGTATGTGCATGAACAATCATATTTAATTCTATGACGTATATGAATTAAAATAATTCTAATACATATTATATTCACTCCTTTCACGTTTGGTATTAGATGGATCATTTTTTTTCTTTATCACAATACCACATTTACTCACAAACTCATGCAAACATGGGTTAATTATAATAATAATAGTTACGCCTAACTAACAAACCTATATTGTATGTAAGATATTAGAATATTATATATATATATTGTGACATCATCATTAATAACATATTTATTGAAAACACCTACACTTATCTATCAAATATATATTAAAATTCTATCCAATTATATTAAACTTCGATCATCATTAACACTTATGTGCATGAACAATCATATTTAATTCTATGGTGTATATGAATTAAAATTCTAATACATATTATATTCACTAATTTGGTATTAAATTGATCATTTTTTATCACAATACCACATTTACTAACAAACATTTATATAAGCTCATGCAAGCATGGGTTAATTATAGTACCTCCTCCATGTAATTACATATATACATATCCATACCCGTTACAAGTGACGTCATTGATTTTTAAAAAAAAATGGAGAGAAAGAGATAGATGTATTTGCCGCACTACTCACTCACATGTAACTCTTAAGGACAAGGGGGCATAGGTGGCCTAGAACCGGCACAGCTACTCTACTCACTCCTCTAGGAAAAGCAGTAGAATAAAACTATATACACACCACTACAACAACAATAGCAACCCGCCGGTAAGCAACAACAACGACCTCCAAAAATACCTCCAAATTGGTGACTCCGACAACGGCAACCGCAACCTTCTGATAAGCTTCATCATCATCATCATCACCTCAACATTATCGTAATCATTATCATCATCATCATCAACAGCATCATTAGTCAACATCATCATTAGCATAAAAATCTTCATCATCATCAGCAGTCATAACCAGAAGATCAGTTTTTTTTGTCGTTTGATAAAAACATATTTTTTTTTCTTTTTTTTTGTTTTTCTCCTTTTGCATGGAAAGCAAGCAAAACAATAATAATTGTAAATATTAGTAAATTTTTTTTTTTTTGTTTTGTTTGTGCTAAACTACCTCTTGTACTCACACACACTTTCCCCACATACAAACATTTCCAACACTTGGCACTCTCTACACACACGACGTGAGGGCTGCCCATTTTGTTTTTTTTTTTCTCTATATATGAAGTGGAATTTTTTTTAAAATTTTTTTTTTTCACTTCCATATAGAAATTTAGGTTATCATATTTAATTATTTTTTCGGTTTCTTCTTCAATATTATTTTTATTTCTTTTTTCTCCTTTCTTGGTTTAACGCAATATACACGGAATATATACTCTCATATTCAATGCAGCACTCACCCCCCTATTATAAGGTGAATAAAGGAGCTGGTACTTCGACCCCGGGCGAAGGTGCCGACGCTCAGCCCCCAAGGCGACAGCCCAAGCTTGCCCCCTATGAACTTGGGCATCATGAAAACCTCGCCGGTGACGACCCCCAGTTACCCGCGGTCCGCGCCGAAGTTGTCGCCGCTCAACAGGAGGCACCGCTCAAGCATTTTGATTTCTGGGAGCATGATCCGGCGGCGTGGTTCATAATGCTTGAGTTCATCTCGGGCGGCCGATATCCGTGGTCCGATATAAAACGGGCCACCTACGTACTCAGCTCTCTGCCACCATCAGTGACCCGGAGGTGTACTGATATTTTGTCCCGGTTACCGGCCAACAATAAGTACGACTATGTAAAGGAAACATCATCCGGCGCCTGGAGGAGTCGCAGCAGGTGCGACTGGAGAAGTTAATGTCGGGAATGGAGATGTCCGACGAAACCCCTTCTCAATGGTTACGCACCATCCAACGTAACGCGGGCCACGACATACCTCCGCGCTTTATTGCGCATATGTGGACCTGATCCCTACCACCGCATGTCCGGTCTATTTTGGCTCCTCTCGACCAAGCGGACCTGGACGCTCTTGCTGCCGCGGCAGACAAGATTATGGAGGTGGCACCGCGTGCGGCAATAGCGGCCACCTACCATGTGCAAACCCCAGCCCCTCATTTCTCACCAAGTCCGACCTGTAGGTATCATGAGTCCCCGCCAAGTTCGTCTCACTCACACTCCATGGAATCGCACAATTGGAGAATCTCACAGCCCATGATGCAAGACGCAATCGCTCCAATTCAAGTTCCCGAAATTTTCGCCCCCGATCTGTATCCCGCAACCGCTCTCCGTCACGAAATAATGGTCATAGAAAGAATGAAAGCAATGCCATTTGCTATTATCATCGCCATTTCGGTGTTTCGGCAAATAAGTGCACCAAACCTTGTGGATTTGCACAAACCCCAAAAAACGAATAGACCAGTATAAGCACGCGGCAGCTCATACAATCGGTTTCCCCCAGTCTTGCCGCCTTTTCATCACGGATCCCATTACGGGTATCCGGTTTTTAATCGACACTGGCGCCGACATATCTGTCTTACCACCAAGACCGCAAGACAGAAGCAACGTTGACAATTCTCTGCAACTCACGGCTGCGAACAAAACCACCATCCGTACATACGGTTCACGTAAACTTGAGATCAGTCTCGGCCTACGGCGTATATTCACATGGCATTTTATTATCGCCGACGTGGAAAAGCCATTACTAGGCGCTGATTTTCTTAACAAGTTTGGTTTGCTCGTGGACCTCAAGCAGAAGCGCGTCGTAGACCCCCTTACGACGATCAAAACACAACAGGCACAGGTCATAGTGGGACCATCGCCCTCACTGGCCGGTATCAACGATACCAATAAAGCGCTTCGCACCCTTCTCATTTCGTACGGGGACATCACAGTTCCAAAACCGTACACCACCCAAGGTAATGATGTGGTAACTCACCACATAATTACCAACGGACTACCTGCTTCAGCCAAACCACGCCGTTTGGCACCCGATAAGCTTGCTGCTGCAAAAAAGGAATTTGATTTCCTAATGCAACAAGGCATATGTTGCCCCTCTAGCAGTCCATGGTCTTCCCCCCTTCATATGGTGCTAAAAAAAACGGCGAGTGGAGACCCTGCGGCGACTACCGATCCCTCAATGCGCAAACCGTGCCTGATAGATATCCTATCCCGCACATACAAGATTTCGCGCAGCAGCTGGATGGCTGCACTGTGTTCTCGACTATCGATCTTGAACGCGCCTACCACCAAATCCCCGTTAATGACGAAGATATTCCGAAGACAGCAATATGTACTCCATTTGGCCTCTTCGAATTCACGAGGATGACCTTCGGCCTGCGTAACGCCGCGCAGACCTTCCAAAGGTTCATCCATCAAGTGCTCCGTGATTTCCCATTTTGTTTCGTCGACATCGACGACCTTCTCATTGCTTCCAAAAACGAAGCTGAGCACATGGAACATTTGCGACTCGTCTTCGAGCAACTACGCCAATACGAACTTGTCATCAACAAAAGCAAGTGCCATTTTGTATTACCACAGGTAACATTTCTTGGACACAGAGTGGACAAGAATGATACCCGACCTACCCCCGACCGTGTCGACGCTATTGCAAATTATCCGCCTCCTAAGACTGTCAAGGAATTGAGACGATTCCTTGGCATGCTCAATTTTTATCGTAGGTTCCTACCCAATACTGCCGTATGTCATTCATCCTTGAATGATTTCCTCACCGGCAGTAAAAAACGTAATGATACCAGACCAATCGAGTGGACGCCCCAGTCCCTCTCCGCTTTCGAAGCCGCAAAGGCTCAACTTTGCCAGTCAGTGGCACTCGCATTTCCTTCACCGTCGGCTCATCTCTCATTGCTGGTAGACGCTTCGGAGGTCGCAATTGGTGCAAGGTTCAAAAAAGCTTGACAAGGCCTCCCCACGACAAGCCAGACATTTAGATTACATAGGACAGTTCACCACCGACATACGATACATCGCTGGCAAGGACAACATCGTCACTGACACGCTCTCTAGGTTGGAGGAAATCCGCCTAGGGGGGTCAGTCGATTTTGCAAAAATCTCCGACGCCCAGCTCGATGACGAGGAACTCCACCAACTGATGGATTCCGCAAACAAATTGGAATTCAAAATTTTTCCCGTCGCTGGCACAGACAACTTTATTTTTTGCAATATTTCCACGGGCAACGCCCGTCCATACATTCCACATGGGTTCCGCAGGTCACTTTTTGACCACGCGAATAATCTCTCCCATCCTGGAATTCGTGCCACGACTAAAATACTCACCCAGAAATACACCTGGAGGTCCATCAACAAGGATGCACAACAGTGGGCAAAATCGTGCATTCCTTGTCAAAAGTCGAAGGTCTCTTGACATGTCAAAAGTCCCACGGGCAATTTCCCCACTTCCGAACAAAAGTTCCAAACTATTCACGTCGACATAGTAGGACCCCAACCGGTATCCGAAGGATACCGATATCTCCTCACTATGATCGACCGTTATACTTGTTGGCCAGAAGCATATCCCATTGCCGATATCACAGCTGAGACCGTGGCTGCAACCATTCTACGCGAATGGGTCCCCGTTATGGACACCCGACTTCGATCGTTACCGATCAGGGCACCCAGTTCGAATCCGAACTAGCCCGTCAGTTGTTCAAGTTACTAGGTGTAACACGAAATCGAACAATCGCGTACAACCCTAAGGCCAACGGACGTCTTGAGCGCTGGCACAGAACGCTGAAAGCAGCAATTATGTGTCGCGCCAACGCACAGTGGATCAAAGAACTGCCATTCATTCTTCTTGGCTTACGTTCGAAACCCATGGAAGATTTCAATGCCACTTTTGCGGAAATGGTATACGGCAAAAATCTGCGTCTGCCGTATGACCTCCTTCAACAAACCCACGAACCCATCACATGTAAAGACTACATTCGTGATGTTCGCGAACACATTTGACACATTCGACCAATTCCCCCGACCAAGCACGCGAAAGACAATGTGTTCATTTTTAGGGATTTAAAGACGTGCACCCACGTATTTGTCCGAACCGACGCGTTGCGGAAATCACTTCAACCTCCATATGAGGGTCCCTTTTCCGTAGTTGCACGATACGACAAGTATTTTACAATACTCATTTCTGGTAAACATACCAACATATCGATCGACAGATTGAAACTCTGTTACGTGGATAGCTCTAATCCTTCAGACTTAAATCCACGTATCCCACACAAACCCACACCGCAGCAGGCGCAAACCCCCACAATCCCAAAGCTGATACCAACGGAACCCCGACGCAAAGTCACTTTTGCACCTGGCCAACCGACGCCAGTAACAACTCGTTCCGGAAGGGTGGTCAAACCTCCTTCAAGGTATCAGCAGGTGTAGATGGCGAATTTTTTGCCTTCATCCGGCAACACGCATGAGCCCTTCAGGCACCATCATGCATTCCCTTCAGGAAGCAACAATATTCCCCTATGGAATACATTTATCGCCAGAAGGCCACGTAATACTTTACTTTCGCCAGCGGGCCACTATACAAACGCCACACACAAACAACACCGCCTACGGGCTACTCAAGTTTCCTTATCGCCTATGGCCACTAAACAACTTGAAAAATTTTTTTTGTTTTTTTTATTTATAAATTTTTTTATCCCGGAAGTCACTGATGCTGGTAATTTTTTATTTTTCTTTTTCGTGCATCACTTCTTCCGCTCTGCTCGGCAGACACATTTTTTTTTATTTTTTTCTTTCTTTTCGTGCTCCACCACCGCCAATATTTCTTTTTTATCGTGATCCAAGATCACTGGGCGGGGAGTACTGTGGCGGTCCTGCACCCTACAAATCACACATACACTTTACAATTAAAAACATTGCATTCCCCACATAAATATACTCACTATGTAACGGACATTTTTCAAATACAAACTTACACTTAAGTGGAAAACCAGTTACATAAGCAGACTCATATATACTACAGTACAACACGGGCGTGCGAGAGTTCTAATAAATAAATAAAATAACTAATTAAAATAATTTAAATAAATAACATGAATGTAATAGAGTAAATAAATTAACAAAATCAAACCATTTAAATCAATGTAATAAATTAAGATTATAATATATTGTGAAGTGCGAACAAAAATATTCAGTGGAAGTGTTAGTTCATTTTTCATCCATCACTCCTCCAGGAAAAGCAGTAGAATAAAACTATATACACACCCACAACCACTACAACAACAATAGCAACCCGCCGGTAAACAACAACAACGACCTCCAAAAATACCTCCAAAAGTGCATTCAACGCATCATAGGTTCATCAGCTGATTAAGTGATTTCGTTACGGGCTCACGGCAATAGAATTCCGAAGTTTTACGGGCGATTCTGCTGTAGTAACGAACCACAAAAATGTTATTGCTGTTTTAGATTATTGCAGATGGTAAAGCCCAATGTAGCGGTTGTTGTGGATGTAGGTTGATTGATGAAAAGAAAAGAAAAGACTTAGAAGGAAAGACTCCCGGGTGTGAGAAGCCGATTTGGCTGAATTTTGGATATGTTGTAGTACTCGAAAAATAAAGAGACCCATATTTTTTTTTAGCTGCTAAATTTCACTTTTAGGGGGTGAAATCCAAGATGGCGGCAAAAATGAAAATTCGCCATAACTTCTACAATTATGCACCAAATTCACTGAAATTTGAACAAACATCAATTTTGGACTAATCCGCATATTTCATAGAAGAAACTTTTTTTTTAAATGTCAAAACGGTGATTTCATTCAAGATGGCCACTACCCCTGCATGCATCCATTTAATATCGAATTTAATGTATAACTTCTACAATTTTAGTCCGATTACGATGAGCTTCGGATATTTTGTAGTGCTCATGAAAATGAAAAATGCAATTTCTCATTTTTTTGAAAAAATGACTATTTGAGGTTAAATTTAAGATGGCGTCGAAAATGAAATTTGATCATAACTTTCTCAACTTTCATCGGATTTACTTCAAATTTGGTTTGTAACTTAATTGAACTTTGACTCACATATCCCAAAAATAATTTTTTGGAAAAGACAAGATGGCGGTTTCATTCAATATGGCGGAAAAATCGAAAATTCATCATAACTTCCCAAATTTTCACCGGATTTTCTTCAAATTTGGTTTGTAATTTTATTGAACTTTGACTCACATATCCCAAAAATAATTTTTTGGAAAAAGACAAGATGGCGGCTTCATTCAATATGGCGGAAAAATCGAAAATTCATCATAACTTCCCAAATTTTCACCGGATTTTCTTCAAATTTGGTTTGTAATTTTATTGAACTTTGACTCACATATCCCAAAACAATTCATTGGTTATGTACCTGGCAGCCACGAATGGAAAGTCTATTACATTTCATTCTACGAATACTGCAATTTCATCTGTGTTTGTTCTTCAACAAAGTATCAACCTTCACCTTCATCCGTTTGTTGAATTAATATTCTGTTATGTAGAGACTGTCGGGATTATTGAAATCACCCATATATTTTTTTTACACAATTTAATATGCTATCTAAAAACAATAATGTTTTACTATAACTTACTAGGATTTCTTAAATATGGATATTATATTATGGGGTAGCGTTGTTATGGTACTCGCAAATTATTATTTAATTTGCTAAAATTTAAACAAAAATTCAAATCAATAATAATATGGTGTGATTTTTAAATGTTAAATATTGATCTTTTACGCGAAAACTAGTATTTAATTTACTAAAATTTAAACAAAAACAACAAATCAATAATAATAAGGTGTGATTTTTAAATGTTAAATATTGATCTTTTACGCGATAACTAGTATTTAATTTACTAAAATTTAAACAAAAACAACAAATCAATAATAATAAGGTGTGATTTATTATTACTTTTAGAAACCAATGCAATACGATTAGTATAAATACAGCAAATGTTTTAAAAAAAATAACAGTTCATTTTGATATTTAGGAAAAGATATTGAAATCCAAAGTAAATTGTTTGTCAAAGTAAAGTGTGTGTAGAAAAAGGTTAAATAAGTTTTGTAAGAAAGTAAGTATGCAGTTGAATCCAATGAACGTGATTCAACTTTTATTAACCGTATTTCAAGTAATGGACATCCCCACAACTCCAACAACTAATAATGAGCGTGAGTTAGCAAAAGGGATGGAAGACACATTAATTGATGCAATGGATAATTTTTTACCCATTGAATATATACAAGAGGTAGGTTTAGATTTCCAGGAGCAATATAGAGATTGGGAATATATTCCAGTTAGTGATGATACCTGGATTCCCTCTGATTCTGGTAAACGGAAATGTACGAGAGACGATGATGAAGAGGTAACATTGGAATATAAAAGAAACGCTGTACGGTTTTGGAAAGGATGCGGTAGAGCCACATTTCGTTCACTGCAAGCTGTGCAGAACCGTTATAGAAGGGTCCCTGGTATCACACAATTATACCGATGGCAGGAACAACTGGACCAAAATGGAACATATGTAGAAAAAATTACAGATATCGGAGAATATGTTTTAAAACGGTGTAAAAATGCCGCTCAATCTGGATTGATATTCCACGACATAGATATTAGAAGATGGGGGCTACAAGCCAAACGAGAATTGGGTTACGATGACATATTAGATTTTAGAGCCTCCAAAAAATGGGTTCACAATTTTAAAAAAGCTCACCGTTTAGTTTCTAGGAAAATTAACAAATTTGTTAGCAAACGTACATTTGAACAAGCAGATGAGTTGAAGGAAAATGCTAACATATTTGTAAATGCTGTAAAGAACTTAATACCGAGCTTTGGTTTACAAAATATATACAATACGGATCAAAGTGGTTTTCAGTTGGAAATGCATGCAGGTAGAACATTAGCCACATTAGGAATAAAAAGAGTACAGTGTGTTGTAAAATCACTGTCGGCTACAACTCATAGTTATACTGTACAACCAATAATTTCGGCAGATGGTAAATTATTACCTGTACTATTTTTAGTTTTAAAGGAACAATCAGGCGTTTTCGGTGCTATTGTCCAAAGAAATTTATTCCACGTTGCTAATGTTCATGTCACAGCTTCTACATCAGGCAAGCTCACATCAGGTAAAAATTAATTCATTAAAATAAATTGATCAAAGTATATTGTTATAAAACGCTTTAATTCCATTTTTTTTTTTAATTTCAGAGCACTTCAAAATTTTTTTGAAAGACGTGTTTTTCCCACATACGGGTGAAAAAAGCCTACTGCTTATTGATTCTTGGAGCGGCCATTGTAAAAAAGTAGTTGAAGACAGCACCCCAACTGGAAAAGAAATTGAAACTATGATCATCCGAAAGGAACTACAGGTGATATACAACCACTCGATGTATACGGTTTTAGAATCTGGAAGAATTATGTGCGCCACTTCTCCGAGATAGTTTTTTTAAATGACCAAGGAATTGATTTACACATACGTAATAATATAATAAAGTTGCAGTCGCTGGTACATAATCAATTGTCCGCACCAAGATATAAAAATCTTTTTCAATATTCTTGGTTTAAAAGTAGATATATAAACCACAGACCAGCAGAATTCGAAAATCCAGTAGAAGTTGCATTCACTAAATCTACTATAGCAATGTGTGAAATTGAAGGATGCTCAAATGTAGCAGTAGTGACATGTTCATGGTGCAATAAAACCATATGTTTAGAACATTTTTTTGAAGATTATCATTATCACCCATAAATTAAATAATTATTAATGTTTTTCTTTGACAAAAAATAAATAAAATGTGTTCAAGTGAATTATTTTTTTTTCTAAATTCGATACGAGAAAATCCGATTAAAATTTGGGAAATTATGATGAATTTTCGATTTTTCCGCCATATTGAATGAAACCGCCATCTTGTCTTTTCCAAAAAATTATTTTTGGGATATGTGAGTCAAAGTTCAATAAAGTTACAAACCAAATTTGAAGTAAATCCGATGAAAGTTGAGAAAGTTATGATCAAATTTCATTTTCGACGCCATCTTAAATTTAACCTCAAATAGTCATTTTTTCAAAAAAATGAGAAATTGCATTTTTCATTTTCATGAGCACTACAAAATATCCGAAGCTCATCGTAATCGGACTAAAATTGTAGAAGTTATACATTAAATTCGATATTAAATGGATGCATGCAGGGGTAGTGGCCATCTTGAATGAAATCACCGTTTTGACATTTAAAAAAAAAGTTTCTTCTATGAAATATGCGGATTAGTCCAAAATTGATGTTTGTTCAAATTTCAGTGAATTTGGTGCATAATTGTAGAAGTTATGGCGAATTTTCATTTTTGCCGCCATCTTGGATTTCACCCCCTAAAAGTGAAATTTAGCAGCTAAAAAAAAATATGGGTCTCTTTATTTTTCGAGTACTACAACATATCCAAAATTCAGCCAAATCGGCTTCTCACACCCGGGAGTCTTTCCTTGTTAGATTTAATTTAATTATTAATATATTAATTTTGACCTGGTGTACAATTAAATTATGGCACCGGGTAGACCTATAACGCCTTGTAATATAGATGAATGTAGCCTAAAAAATGCAATTAAAAAGTTGAATCTACCAATTGAAAATCTATGTACCAAAAACGGAGTACGTTCAAAAATATGCAGACAACTGCAAATAAAGCAAAATAAAAAAATATCAAAAGGGTAGCATATGTTTGGCACACAATGAACCACAATATTACTGTAACAATATTCATACTACCATGGATGATTTAAATGAAAATGCCTGCATAGAACCGGTTAAAAGTGATTTAATGTCTATCAATGCTCGCTTTGTAGAGGACTACCAGATTGTGGCATTGATGCAGATATTAATAAAAAGTTAAATAGCAAGAAACAACATAATAAATGTTCTGGTACTGTAACAATAGAAGTAAAACAGTGGAAGGAATTATTCGTAAAAGGCGATTTCGACGATGCAGCTTTCAATACTGAGTTTAAAGGAAAACTCACAAATTTTTCCGAATGCATGCTTTCCATTAAACGAAAATATTTCGGACTCAATAAAATCGTAGTGTACGCTAACTGTTCCCGCGACATTAATTAAATATGAATTTATATAAAATTTGAAAGTTTCATTTCAAGTTTGAATATATTTACAGCGTACCACAACGATGTTTCAACAAAACATTCGCTACCGAAAACTTCGGTACATCAAATGTAAGAAGCGCTTAATGGTTAAAAATGAGATAAAATTACAATTACCTGCATCATATTTTGCATTAAAAAATGTTTAATTGAATATAGAAAGATATAGGAAAACTAAAGATTTACAGGATGTAATATCTCCAGATGTGATTGGAAAAATTAGATCGGAAGCGCTATCTACAGCAGATTTAGATAAAGATGATATCTACCACTTAATTAAAATGCGAAAGATGCAATTACAACATGTGAAGACGGATTCACAAAATTATTATATCAGATTGGTTTCAGGAAGCCCGTTTGTGGTACATTTATTTAGCGACAAACAAATAGAGGTTGCTTATAAAATAAAAAGAGCGTCAATATCGAGACGATATCGCATTTATATGGATGCAACAGGTGGAAATAAGGAAATAAGAAACCCAACGGGGAGCGGTATGATGTTAAGATACGCTGTCGTCATATCCGTACCGACGTCCGACCCAATCGAATCCGAATATAATGAAAAACGAAATATTTCGGATTTCACTACAATGCCAATAGCTGAAATGATTTAACGTAATATTTACGAATATTACAAGTGTGGAAAAATATATGAGTTATATTACTTTCCGAAAAATTTTGCCCAATAACGCAAGAAGCATTTAATGACTTGGATAATATGTCTATAGACCATGGTGACATTAACCGGTTTATAGCTGTAAATAGCCCAAATGAAAGACATCTATTAGAATTAGAAGATTTGATGTCAGAAGATAATATTTATAATAGATATAAAACTATATATAACGATAGTCCTTTTTATCAGGATGCCGAAGAAATTTTTACCGAAATACAAGAGACTATTGAGTCCCTAGATGGATACGAACATAATACATTTTATAATGTTAATTTGTGTAACACATTGATGAAAAAATATATACCATTTTTGCCTATGTGGACTAATATAATAGAACCCAAACTAGCAGATAATTATATTTATACACCCGGACCAGCGGGCAGAAAATCAAATGCTGTGGTCGAACAGTATTTTTTTGCTAGTTAGCAAATAGAAAAATCAAATCAGGTGCGATATGGCAAATTACCCATGAAGGCATCTAGGAGTATTGAACAGTTACAAATAGTAACCGAAGCCACTGTAAAAAGGTATTTAGAAAAAATTCTGAAACGCAGGTTAGCAACCCACACAAAGATTGTTAGTCAAAATAAAACTAACAAACAACCAAAAATTGATAACGTGTGTATAACAGTAGGGGAATCTTTGCAAGAAACAGAAAAATGGGGTAAAGCAAAAAGCAATTCCATTAAAAATAAGCGGGTGTCAAAACATTTCCCCACAACGATACAAAAGTTTCGTGAAAAGAAATATACATTTTTTGCAAATGGTTTAATTGCAGAACCAAATTATTACGATGAACCAGATATCCATGAAAGTGTGCTATCCAAAAGAAAACATCGAAATCACATTATAGGAAAATATACAATAACGTCTGGAAAGATTTTTAACCTTGCACGTATCCGATTGTAAAAGGTTATTTGTCAAACAAAATTTTGTGTTTGTGTCCACCTCTGATTTTTATTTAGATGATACCATCATGGATATTTACTCTGAACGTTTTTTAAAAAATAATTCGAAATATATGTACTGTCATACAATATTTACTTCAGAGTTATTGAATTTAAAAAGAAAATATGAAAATGATTATCAAGGCTTATTAAACAGTTGGATTTTTAAAAAGAAATTTGGAGCAGCAGACAATTTGATTATGCATTTTTGCTATCGTTCGCATTGGAACTTTGTGATAATAGAGTTAAAAGATAATCAAATAACATGTCTAGATCCAATGAATCCAACGAAATCCAAATTCAAGTCAAATAGTCACAGAATTCGTGAAGCCGTGTTATATTATTTTAATACCTACAGCATTGCGAACAATACCAATGATAAATGCCCAAAAGATTGGATATTGAGTCAAGAAGAATTAATTTTACCTTGTCAAAGGGATTTATATAATTGTGGTGCATTTTGTTTAATGTATATGGAACACATTGTAAGTAATATACCAACCATTGCGCCAGAAGAATTTCGAGAAAAAATTCAAAAGGTATTATTAGAAAATTCCGATGAAATGACGGACTATTGACGGAACCTCGTAAAAAAACGCATTGATTAACCTACCTCTGTGGTGATGTGGAAACGGTTAAGAGGCCACACCGGTTTTTATGAAACCTTCGTCAATTTTTAGTGATCTGATTGAATCGGTGTGGGAATAATTAAACATATATTGAATAATGTTTGTATAGAATAATAACCATTAATGTCTTTTGTAATGTCGTTCAAAGTTTTAATAAATAATATTTTGATTTTTATCAACAATTTCCTATTTTAAGACACGACTGCAGATTTAAAAGCTTGTACATATTTGCATCCAAATATAGAAAACTCCGCTACTTCATTCATGAAATTGATGAAAAATATTTAGTTTAGATATATTTGTCATGTCCTAGAAACTTTAATTGCAACAAAGACTAAATTTATTGTCTTCCCTCAGTCTGGCCGCCTAATATTTAAAATTAGACTTATATTAAAAATTAAACTTATATTAAAAATTTAATTTATATTAAAAATAAAAAATTAAACTATTAAATTTTTAAAATTGTATTTATTGAATTATATAATGGAAAAAGAACAAAAAACTTGTATTACTAAAAAAACTAATATTAATAAAAAAACTTATATTTCAAAAGAAAATTATATTATAAATTATAAAAAAAAAATTATTTACATAAAACTTAACATTAAAACTCCGGGAATCTCCGTTGAATCTGTTTTAACAATTAAAAAAATATATTTTTAAGTTTTGCAAAAAAAAAAAGATAAATAAATTTGTCTATAACGGTTACTTACTATAAAACTTTATTAATGATGCTCAGGAGGTTCCGCACTGCCCCGAACTTATCTCCCCCACCACCACTTCGACCACCACCTCGGTCACCACCTTCACCACCACCTCGGCCAGCACCTCGACCAAAACCACGACCACCACCTCGACCCCCACCTCAACCACCATCACGACCACTATCACGACCACCAACACGACAATCTCTCACATATCCCATCCGCTCATTCATACCACCACTCACATGTCCCATCCGCTCATTCATACCACCACTCACATATCCCATCCCATTAGTCACATCCCTCCCACATATCCCATCCGCTCATCCATACCACCACTCACATATCTCATCCGCTCATTCATACCACCACTCATATATTTAATTTTATCATTCACCTCACGCAACTCTCTTTCATTCCTTTCCAACCTTTCATTCAAATCATCCCATTCATTTCTTTCATTTGATTTCTCATTCCATTCATATAAAACCGTCCATTCATCCTGCACATCCACGTCACCTTCAACATTCATACCCAATTCAGCATCCATACCCACTTCAGCATTCATAACCTCTCCCACATTTACCGACATTTCAAACTCACCCGTATCTCCTTCATACCCATCATACCGTTCTGCCACTGGCACCTGCCCCCTTATTTTAATAATTTTTTAACCGCCAAATATTTTTTCCTTAATCGGTTGGCTCTGTTTCCTAAATTATCCATCTAAAAATAAAATAAATTGGTTAGCTTTAGTGGGACTGTCCCACGTAAAGTGGGACGAATGGTCACACTTCTTTATCATATATTGATGGTAATGAAAGGAACACTTACGTTATTTATGTTTTTACTGTTAATTTTGTTGATATTTTTTTTTGAATTTAAACAATAAAAATAAAATAATTAATTATACTATAATTATACTAAATTTCCTAAAATAATGTGGATAAATACCTGTTTAAAATTGGTTGCCTTTTCGGTATGTAAATCGTTCAATAATATATTTTGCAAATCTGTTTTAATAATTTTTTTTTTAATGGTTAAAGGAACGGTTGTTTGTTGCTTCATGAAAACTGTTATGATAAATACGGTAAATAGTACAAAATTTGCATACTACACATTTAAAAAGGACAGAGTGCAGAGTGTAGCCGGTACAGTGTTGAATATGCATTTTCGAAATCAACCTTGTTCAACATTTTTATATCACAAATGTTACCAGATGAAAAATTTCAATTGTGAGGTTTAAAAAATAAAATGATAATACAGTGCGGATATATTTAAACATTTTGTTAATTATTTTAAGTTAATCGATTTTTATAGATTAATTAAGAAACAATTTTTAATTAAAATTATTGAATAATTTAACAAACTAATATTTCATATAGAACATTAAATTACATTAATTTTTAATTTCTTACAATAAATAAACAAAATTATGAACATCAGATATTATAATTATAGTATTTTAAAATGAGGCAACTCATGGGCTAGGTGCCCACCCGCGGTTGCAGAAAAAAGTTGTTCCATAAAATGTAGAGGATGGCGATGGCTATCAGATGGCATACTCACATATGGGCCGGAAATTCTAAGGTTTTCTATGACAAAACGTTTTTATATATAATTTATTTATGTATTATAACCCTTGTTACATTCTTCTAATTAATCATGAAAAATTCGTAAATAAGTTAATTAAAATAAAATAATTTTATAAAATATCTACTAAAAAATATATAAAGTGCATGTTTGAAATTTTTGGGCCTATCTTCACATGCAATTGAATAAAAAAAGACATACGTTATGAAACGCCATGAAACGGCTGCAAAACTGAAGCGAAATGAGAAAAATAGAGATATTCTACTTTCCCCTTAAATTGACCCCCTCATTTTTTAGGCAAACCATTTTTGAGGCGATCTTCACATGACTACAACCGGCTTATAATATTTTGTTTAATGGAAATTTAACTTTTTCATCTGTGTGGTTATAGTTTTGAGCGTTTTGAGTTTACATAATAAAATAATAAATACTTATAATAATACAATTAAATAATTTAATCATCATATAATAATAAAAACATAAATAATGGATATGAATTTTGAAGAAAAATTGATATTGTTGGTACAACAAAAACCATTTTCTGAGATAACTTTTTTTTTTGTGAATTTTAAGAGGAAAAAGCAATTTTCCTCTTAAAAATTATTTCTAATCGAATGCTAAAACTAATAAATAATTAAATAAAATATATTTATTTAATATACATTTATACATTAGAAAACCATATTTTGATTGCAAGCAAAATCTCACGCAAAAATCAAAATTTCGACTTTTCCCATTAAAAACGGGGCGTGGGGAGCTTGGGGTATTTGGACACCCCCTTTAATTTTCAACGTAGAACAACTTTCTAATACATCATAACACATGTTTTCATAAAGATTTAGCGGTTTTTCGCACATTTTCCATCAGGTGGACAGTTGTGGAAATTTGTGGAAAAATTCCTCATGGGATCCCCACATATTATTGCATTTTTTTAACTACTCGTCACGCTCTTCAAAATAGGTGAAAAAAAAAATATAGGTTTACATTTGATTTTCCAAAGTTGATATGCATTAAACACATAAGGGTTAACGTGGGGAGGAAGGGGTTAACATAAAAATGTAGCCAAATGGAATCCCGTGGGGGTCCACTAACATCATATTAGTGATAACTCCACTGGTTTCGAAGATATTGGCTGGATAGCGTTAGCTGGGACACCCTGTATATATTTTATTTTGTAAATATATATAATTATAATAATTTACATACACATTAACATTGACGATATTGTTGTGGTGTACCGCTAAAGACATTTACATACACATTAACATTGACGATATTGTTGTGGTGTAGTAGAAAATATATCATTAGATTAATAATATCGTAATTTATGTTAGCGGAAATTTATAAACAGAGATGGAAGAGTTTACGTGATCGCTTTGGAAGGCAATTAAAAAAAAAATCTTCCCTTAGGAAGTGCTAACATGGATATGAAGAGCGAATTGGTATATTTCGATTCATTGCAATTTTTAAAAGATAGCATGAAACCTAAGAAGTAAGTAAACCTTTGTTTTAATTCAGGTATTGATAACTTTTTTTTCTTATCATATTGATAAAATACTCCCATATAAATATATTGTATATGGATATGGGAGTATGTTATTATATGTATTTTACAGATAACATTTGAAAATGGATCTTCCAATATATGTATTTACAAAGTTTTATGAATATTCTCTTTAATGTATAATATACTTTGAATTTAATATTTTGTATATGCATTTAATTTATAGAACTGTTGGTAACTATAATTGTTATAATACAGAATTAGATGATATGTTTGAATATGTGGGTGATTCTGACGGTGAAGTTCAAGAACATGCCCTTCAATCGATGTGCCGGAAAAAAAACAAAAACATACAATCAATCCTAGAAAAAGAAAGGCTGAAATTGAAGATAGTTTTATTTATTTTCTTGGGGATGTAAAAAATATATTATGGAAAAATCAAAAGGGATCATCCGTATGCACGGATATAATCAATGAGAAATTAAACAAGTTGCCAAATAAAATTAAAATTGAAGTGGAATTTTTATCCCTTGTAAATACCAAACTAGACGAGTTTGACTTGAATTAAAAATCCACAAATTTAAACATATTTTTTAAAAAAAATTTCGACTGAATTTACGAATTTATTATTTTTTAATGTTGAAATTTATGTTTGTGAAATGAATTTTGTATTTTATTTATTAGTAATTTATTCTTATGAATTATCTTTTTTTTTATTAATAATAGTATGCATAAATAAAATGAAATGGTTTTTGATAATTCAGTATATTTTTTTAATAACAAAACAAAACAAGGTAAAGTTCAATAATTCAATAATTCAATTCAATAAAAAGTTCAATAATTAAATTTAAATATTATATTAGGTTGTCGAAAAAGCATTGATAAGTTTTATAAATAGATGTCATTATAATTGAATATTTCAAGTAGTACTAATCTGATCAGGTAACACTACATATGTTCGAAAGATGACATTTCGTAGATAAAAAAAAAAAAAAATTAAATTTGTTTAGTCATTTAAAAGTTGTAGTGCATTAAAGATGAGCGAAATTAGTGAAAAAATTCGATACATTTTACAATTTTAATATGAAAAAGGTGAAAATGCAACGCAGGCACATGAACAAATTTGTGCAGTTTACGGTGAAGGAACTTTATCAAAATTAACAGCCTATAGATGGTTTGTTCGATTTCGTTCAGCTAATTTTGATGTCAAAGATGCACCTCGTTCTGGTCGACCAATCACTGAAAAAGTCGATGAAATCATATCAAAAATTGAAGAAAATCGACACGTAAGCAGTCATGATATCGCTAAAGAACTAAACATCCATCACCAAACAGTTTTAAACCATTTGACAAAGGCTGGATACAAGAAAAACTCGATGTTTGGGTACCACATGAATTAACACAAAACAATTTAATGAACCGAATTTCCATTTGCGAAACGCTGTTTAAAAGGAACGAAATCGAGTCATTTTTAAAGCGAATGATTACAGGTGATGAAAAATGGATCACATACGATAATAATGTACGAAAAAGATCGTGGTCCAAGAAGGGTGAAGCTCCTAAAACAGTAGCAAAACCTGGATTAACACCAAGAAAGGTAATGCTGTCTGTTTGGTGGGATTGGAAAGGAATCGTTCATTATGAATTACTAGCACCCGGTCAAACCATTGATTCCGAACTCTATTGTCAACAATTAACAAGATTGAAGCACGAGATTAAAAAAAACGTCCAGAATTAATCAATTTTGATAGAGTATGGCATAAGGCATTAATATCCAAATACCATTCATTTGGATTAGGGGAAACATTCTGTAAATGGGTTGGGAACTTTTTAGCTAATAGGCATATTAAGGTTGTACTAGATGGAATTAGTTCCAAACTTTATCCGGTTTATTCTGGGTTACCTGAGGGTTGTGCTCTATCGCCCACTCTCTTTTTAATTTTTATTAATGATCTTTTAGCGATAACAGAAAATCCAATGCACGAAGAACCAATGTCATGAAGCGAACAGCTACCTTTGCGGGGGTAACTGGGAGCGATCTTCACATGGGTATCACTAGTACCAAGGATGGGGGTGTCATGGACGGGACCGGGTTGTCTGCCTTTCGGGCAGATCTCCTGGAAGCACTTGATGCTCTGCCGGAGGATGCTCGTAATATTGGTGTGACCGACGTACACTTGGACGAAGGGATCATTGCAGTAAAATGCGTGAACCACAAGTCCAAGGCCTGGCTCTGTGAGACTGTCGGGAAGATGAACCTTACGCGGGAAAACGACCTGACAATTGATCGGCTTACATCCGTGAAGGATGTAAGAAAAATGGTATTAAGGATCCCGGGGCAACCCGGGAGTAATTAAACCATTTTTGCCTGATTACGTCGTCAGGATGACTGTGTGAAGGACACTTCGAAATGGAGGGTAATTTACGCTGGCAGGTATGACGACGGAAAACAAGGTGGTGCGATCCTGACAGTTTGGTGTCCGAGGATAGAGGCAAAGGCGATTAGGGACGCAGGGGGGTTACTCAACTGCGGAATTGATTTAGCTTATGCTAAAATTTCGGGTGGCAAGCCTAGGGAAAGCACATCGGTACGGGGAAATTGTGGATGATAACATAGCAATGTCTATGGGGTCAGACACAGTGAGGCGGGAGGTGGGCCCATACCGAAAAATAAAAAAATAAAAATATATAATAAAAAATAAAACAAATATCCGGCAGTTATGCACGCCGGACCTCGTGGTAGTACGTGTGGGGGAAGGGGCAGGAGCGTTTGTGCCTGCCTCGGCATACCTGCCGTACGACTCGGTAGATCCACCGCCTGGGATGGCCGTGGAGAAACTGGTAGAATACTGTGGGGTAAAAAATTTAGGTCTGATAATAGGATGTGATGCCAACGCACACAATGTTGTGTGGGGGAGCACAGATGATAATCGCAGAGGAGAGTATTTCCTGGAATTTGTGATTAGGCACAACCTTAGCATAGTGAATCGGGGTACAGAGCGTACTTTGGTGGTGGCGGGTAGAAAGGAGGTACTGGAAATAACGATTTGTAATGCAAAGATGTTGGAAAGACATTCAAATTGGAGGGTGATGGATCGGGCAACAATGTCTGATCACAGAGCAATCTACTTTGATGTGGACTATGGGGAATGGGGCGCTCGAGGCTGAAAACCGCTAGGAGTGTTGAAACACGGCTACCTATAATACAGCGGGCTGTGAAAAAAGCATTCCATCGTGCATGTCCTCTCAATTTAGTGGAAGAAGGTGATCCAAAACCATAATGTAATAGGGATCTGGAAATCCTAAAGGGTGAGTTCAGCAAAACCTTCAATCGAGCTATGAGAAGTGGTACGGAAGAGGCATGGCAAGATTATAGGGGAAAGAAACGAGAAATGAAAAACCTCTACGTGGTCTTAAAAGAAGATCGTGGAGGGACTTCTGGTCGGAAATGGGGAGCATCTCTGAGGTCAGTAGACTGCAGAAGATGATCACCAGGGACTCGGTCTCCAGAGTAGGACTGTTCCCAGATGGGTCGAGAAAAATGGCGGAGACTTTAGAGGAAAGTAGCAGTATCTTAATGGGGGTTCACTTTCCTGGAAGCTATGTTTCAGATCAATCGTGGCCCACCGAAACCCGGAGGACCTGACGGAATATTTCCGGCCCTACTACAGTGGGGTAAATGGCTTTTGGTGCCAAGGCTTGGGGAAATATATGTCACCTGTCTTTCGACGGGGTATTTTCCGGTGGCGTAGCGGGAAACCAAAGTGGTATTTCTGCCCAAGCCGGGAAGGGGAGACTACATTCTGCCAAATAAGTACCCGGAAATATGAAATTAAACACAAACAACTTATCAATCATCTAAATTTATTATATCCCCTTCAAAATAGGCCCCTTCTGAGGCAATACACTTCTTCCAACGAACAATCCAATCATCGAAACACTTTTAAAGCTATATTCCGGGATGGCCTTCAGTACTCGTTGCGAATTAGTTTTGATGTCTTCAATGCTCTCAAAACGGGTTCCACGTAGTGGTAATTTGAGTTTCGGAAACAGGAAAAAGTCACATGGGGCCATATCTGGAGAGTACGGTGGTTGTTCGATGATATTCGTTGAATTTTTGTTCAAAAACTCGTTCACAATGATCGCTTTGTGCGCTGGTGCATTATCGTGGTGCAAAATCCAACTGTTGTTCCGCCACAAATCTGGTCTTTTGCGACGAACATTCTCTCTCAAACGCCTCATAACGCCAAGATAATATTCTTTATTGACGGTTTGGCCCACCGGTAAGAATTCCGAATGAACAACACCACGAATATCGAAGAACACGGTCAGCATCACCTTGATTTTCGATTTGCTTTGGCGCGGTTTTTTCGGTTTCGGCTCATTTTTGGCGCGCCATTCCGACGATTGTTGACTTGTTTGCATGTCGTACTCGAAAACCCATGTCTCGTCACCAGTTATGATGCGGAATTTACGCGTTCAAGCATGTATTCAGCCACCTTACTGCGATTCACTTTTTGAAGAAAACTCAGATCTTTTGGCACCAATCGCGCTGCATACCCAAAACATCAACCAAAATATGACGAGCGGTCTCATGAGACATGTTCATTTCTTGGGCTATCTCTCGCAAACTATAATGACGATTTTCGAGCACCATTTCCTCTATTTTGTCGACGTTTTCTTCAGTTGAAGAGGTCGAAAGCCGTCCTGAACGTGGCAAAGCGTTCACTTCTCGCCCCTCTTTGAACGATTTATACCAATCGTAAACTTGAGTTTTCGACATGGTTGAATCACCAAATGTTTTTTTCAACATTTCCAACGTTTTGGCACAAGAAATTGCGTTTGAAACACAAAATTTCGCACAAACTCTTTGTTCGATATTTTTATCCATAGTGAAAATCGCAACGCACACAAAAGGTTGACTTGTTCCTAACGGCGCCGTAAACAAACTAAATGACACACAGCAATAACAATTAACAGAATAGTTGCTGACAGTTGTGCCAACCTGGGAAGAAAAAAATGTTTGATATATTCTAAGCGGAAAGATGTAAAATGAGATTTCCGGGTACTTATTTGACAGAATGTATGCCGAAGTGCAGTCATTTAGGCCGATTAGTTTGTCATGCTTCTTGTTGAAAACAATGGAGGGGGTGATAGCAGATCATTTGGGAAGGACGTCGCTGAGGACATATCCCCTACAACTGTATTTATGGATATATAGGATGCGTTTGACAGGGTTCATTTCGGAAAACTGAGGATTGCCCTGAAGCGGCCTAAGGTCAGCCGGATAATTAGAGACTGGTTGGACAATATGCTGGAAAAAAGGGCAATAAATATAAAATTAGGATACTCCAAACTTAGGGGAAGGGTAAACCGGGGATGCCCACAGGGTGGGGTATTATCTCCATTACTGTGGAATCTCACGGTCGACTCATTACTCGAATGTCTGGAGGAAATAAACCTGCACACTGTAGGGAATGCAGACGACTTAGCGATAATGGTACGGGGAAAATTCATGAACACCATAAGGGAAGTCATGGGAGAAGCTCTTCGGGTGACGGAGAGATGGTGTACACGACATGACCTGTCTATTAACGCAAGGAAGACAGACTTAATTGTGTTCTCCAGGAAGCCAATGGGTCTGGAATTGAGGCCTTTAAGCCTTTTTGGAACGGATCTTAAACTGTCCACGGTGGTCAATTATCTGGGTGTCCATCTAGATAGGGGACTGGTCTTGGGGCATCATGTGGAGGAGAAGATCCAGAGGGCGAAAAGGATATTACATCAGTGTAGAAGAGTATGCGGACGATGGTGGGGGATCTCGCCAAAGTTGATGTACTGGATATACACAATGATGGTAAGACCGATCGTGGCATATGCTTCAATTATATGGTGAAACAAAGCCATCCAAAAAACAGTGAGGTGTCGGCTAGATCGATTCCAAAGAATGGCATGTGTGGGTATTACGGGTGCTTTTCGCTCCACGCCGACCATGGCCATGGAAACATTGCTGGGATTACTGCCTCTGGACATATTCATCATAAAGACGGCGGTAAAGAGAACACTGCGATTAGCAGAAGTACGGCGAAGGACATATTCGAGAATTGGGACATTTCCGAACATCAGAAAAGATGGAAGGAAGTAAAAGGACTCAGACAGTCCAGGATGACACTTGGGCTGAGAGTAGGAAACACCAATCGGGCGGTTCTTGGCTTAGGCCAGGTAACTCTCAGTAAACTGGTGGCACTCACATCAGGGCATCGCGGCTTCGGGCATCATCTTGTGGGGATGAAAATTCTTACAGATGATACATGCCGACTCTGCCTAGAGGATGAATAAACGGCTGCACACATTGTGTGTAAACGTCCGACTTTGGAGAGCATACGGATGGGTGTGACCGGTCACCGTTTCCTCACAGAGAGCGAGCTGGGAAGGATATCGTTTAACGAGATGCTTGAGATAACGAGGGACACTATATTCGATGAGCAATCGGGGAGACCTAAGTGGCAAACTGAGTAGGTGTAAATCGGAGGTACGAAAAGGGGCCCAAAAAAAAAAAAAAAAAAAAAGGTTCATCACCTGATTAAGTGATTTCGTTACGGGCTCACGCCAAAAGAATTCCGGGCGCTAAACCGATTCTGCCGTAGTAACGAAAAAAAAAATTGATATTATCTTGTTGTGGGATACCTCTTGTTACCTGCGCATATTCTATGATTTGTTATGGATTTTGCAGCTAGTTCCAATTTACAAATGTAGTCCATTTTACCAATGAAGTTCATGCATCCCAAACCCAACGAGAACTGTTCGGTGCGGATGTTAGCCCAGCGGTATCATTGAGCCATTTTTGTTCGAAAATGATCAAGAAGCCTCCGTTATAGTTAATGGCGAGCGTTATCGTCCACGAATTTTGATTTTCTAAAATTGCAGAGGATGACATAGGCGCTATTTGGTTTCACCAGGTCGGCACTATTTTCCACACGTCCGCCGTAACAATCGAACGTTTGCGCACTGTTTTTAAAATTACACATTCAGGCGTAATGCTGATGTCAATTGGTCACCTCGCACCTTTGATCCCGTTAGGCTATAATTTTTTGGAGAACCTTTGAGGATAAGTGTTTAGCTAACCGGCCGAAGTCGATTCATGACTTAGAACATGAAATTGAAGTTGCGCTATTTGTGAAATAGGCCGCTGTACAATCGAATAATGTGCAGAAAAATGTGGTTGCCCGGATGAGGTACTGCAAGGCCAATCGAGGTAGTCACCTATGAAGCATATTTTTACTATATTTTCGCAAATTTTACGTGCTGTTATAAATTTTAGTAATTTTTTTAATTTTGGTGAAATGTTTAACTATTTAACCCTACTGTTTCCCTATGAATTTTGCCCCCCAAGTTCTCTTATATGCCTCGGCGGTATATTAAATGCAAGTGGTATACAGTCTTTTATGATGTGAATTGATTATTTAATATTTCAACTAATATTATAACTTAAACAACAATAATAATTAATTTTATGACGGTTAATAATTCATCAACATATAGTTCATTAGATTAAACTGATTAAACATAACGATCGTAAGATGCAATATAATAAAGGTTAAAAAGAAACTTCAAATTCATCGTATATAATTATCTTATTATTAGTCTTATAGTATACATGAAACGCAATATATACGTGATTTCTGATTAAGTGATTTCGTTACTGGCTCACTACAATAGAATTGCGAGGTTTTACGGGCGCTAAACCGATTCTGTCATTTCTGTCAACTACCCACTGAACAATTTTTGTAAAAATCGGTCCGGTAAAAATTCTTTGTTTTCGAGAAATTCAACTGTCCCAAGTTAAATGAAACAGGTGGCATATTTTGTCTTTGAATCAAAGTGTACATGAAATTGCGAGTTCAAACCTTGCAAATTAATTAATTTTTTAATTAATTTTTCCCTATACAACCAATAGTCGGGTTTAGCGTCCAACAACAGCCTTCTGTTGTTAGTTTCTTACTTTGCGTCTATTACGGTGTCGGTAATTAGCCGTACGACCAACCGCAAGCGGAAAATACAACTCTGTGTTAAAATTCAGATTCGAAAAATAACCGAAAACACAAAACATATTTTATGCATTCAATAGTATTCGAACCAACGACTCCAAAATTTCGTTAGAATTTTAGGTTGGCATTTTTAACATTTACACCACAGAGATATTATTGCAAATTAATAGAAATAGAAATAATTAAGGAATGTAATTAAGTATTGCAATACGTTTATCCTTGCTATCTTCGATTTACAGACTTAGTTCAACTGGATGAAATTAAATATTAAGAAAAAAATATGACAAAATGCTTTTTATTTTCAACTTTAGTCCCCATGAACGAGTTCTAAAATATTATCAATCTTCCTGAAAATTGTTATTTTAGGATTTTATAGCAAATCGAATGATTTTAGTCTATGAGTCTCAGAATCCAATGATCAATTGTGAGCTTTCGCTCACATGGCGTTTATCGAGTAGCATCATTTATATTCTGCCTATATATTTAAACTACTTATATTTTTATATTATATCATTATATATTGGGCCATTGCCCTTCTGTGGGTTTACAAAGGCAGACAAAATGGGAACTATTGAAAGGTGGTCTAAAGAAAAGGTTAAGGGAAACTGGGACAGCATGAGGGGCCTTAAGCATTCAAAAAAATTTATAAACATAAATACAAAAAGAGCTGGACGTGCCCTGAACCTGCCGAGAAAACAACTTAAAGTTTTCTTTTGGGCACGCACGTGACATGCGCCATGTAACTACCACCTCAAGAACATGGGAGTGGTCGAAAACGGGCAGTGCAGATTCTACAATAAGGGCATTGACACGACGCAGCACGTACTCGCAAAATGTCCAGCGCTCTGTGTAAAAAGGAAGATATATATAGGGAAAAACTTTATAAGTGAATGTGGATATAAAAACCTCGCAATAAAAGCGGTCATCCTAATTGAAGACCTTTGATTAAAAAAAAGAGGGGTACAATAGATCTCTATGGTCGCGGTGCAGGGGGTATTAAGAACCCCAACCCTGTGGGAGAGGTTTTAGTCGGAAGGACGTCCTAGTGACGGGAGTCCGACACTCCGTCTATAAATAGATTTCTTCTTCCGATAAAAAAAAATATCATTCTAATTGTTAAAGTTGATTTGATTTAAAATAATATCAATTTTCTGTTATTGTGTGGTGTAGTGTATTGGTTATATTTTATCAATTTTGATAACCAATTGTGATAGCTTCTAGATTGTTAATTTTTCATACATTTACATTCACTGTTTTTTACTTATATTTTTTAATATGATTTTTATTGCTATATCTACATAATTATTCAGTTGCGTATGCATAATATATTGTATTTTGCTATTTTTATATTAATTTTGTTGCTATTGTTTCTAATTATAACAGTTTGCATCATAGAAATAATATAGTAGAACTAGAAGCGAAATTAGGTTAGGATTCTTGGTTAAACATCAATGGCGTCCATTTAGGACTTTTGTCAAAAAAATTCAATCGATATTTTTAAAAGCTTTATACATCGACATCGACAGCGATAAATTAATTAAAATTGTATGTAAAAATTCATATAAAGTTAATATAAAGCTTAAAACAATAAAATTAAGCTTTATATAAAGCTTAAAATCGATGTAAATTAAAAAATTAGGTTAATTCCCTTAAAAATTTATGAAAAATTCCTCAAAAATTTAGACAAATGGCCGAAATCCGCCATTGATGTTTAATCAAACCATTTATATGAAAACATAACCTAATTTCGCTTCTAGGTCTAATATATTATTTCTATGTCAGTATATAATAACACATCATGGCCGTTTTCCAAACCAAAATTTCGATTGTTACTAATTTAGTTGCTAATGTTTAGATACTAAATGAAAAGTTTTGAAAATTTCATATTACATTAGTTTGTTTACATTTTTTTGGTTTCTCTACGGCCGCTGGCGTATATAATGTAAGTTATTTAAAACATTAAATGATAAAAAAAATGAAATATTTATTTATGCATTAAAATTATTCCTTTTTTCGGCTTTGCGGTCAGTTATTTTAAAATTGATTATATTAATTAGAAAACATGTATTTCGGGATGTTGACATGTTCGCCAAACAACACTATTTTTAATTATTTTTTCATTTTATCATAAAATCATAAATACATTTTATCAAATAATAGATTATAATATTTATTTTTAGAAATAATATAATATAATATGGATATAATTAATTTTGATACACAAAATCAATTAAATTACAAAATTGTGCTGATGCTGCGACAATGGATATACCACAAAAATAAAGCTATTAATAACAATAACTAAAATAATTAATAATAATTAAAATGATGAATAAACGTAAAAAAAATGTGAGTACATTGATTATTTTAATCTCCAACAATAAGAATAAATATAATTTAATTGTTTTATTAGAAAATAAGACGTATTTATTGCATTGATTATGTTAATCCGTTAATAAAAAATATATTATTGGACCATAACAACGACACCAAAAAACATTGTCGCGTAAGCAGAAATACGTTAAACGCACTAGTTCAGAAATGCTATGTAGCAAAACATCATGGATGGAGTCCACATATCGAGGTAAAATATATTGTTTTTGTGTAACTCTTAATTTAGCTCAAAGATCAAGTTGATTAACTTTACTGGTTGTTTGAAATTGATTTTGAATATTACATTTTAGATGATGATATTCTTATTTTGGTAGGCCACCGGTTGCGCGTACCGGTTTGTAGCCGTGTCGTTTTCTGTACCACAAACAACAGTTTTAAATATTTACCAAAAATTAATCGAGCCGTTTTTAAAAATAGCCAAAGAAATCATAAGGCTACCCAATGAACAATTAGAAGAATTTATGTGTGGGCGCCATTGATGGTGTACATGTAAGGATCATATGCAAAACGGAGCTACATGATCAATACATCAATCGCAAGTTGTATTACTCAGTGAATACGCAAGCGATCGTGGATGATAGTGGACGTTTTATCAATATTTTAGGGGGATATCCCGGGTCCGTTCGACACAAGAATATTAAGGAATAGCAATGTGTGGAATATCCATTGCAATGGTAAAGCAATGGCAAAGGCAATGGCAAAGCAATGGTATATCCATTGTCGCAGCATCAGCACAATTTTGTAATTTAATTGATTTTGTGTATCAAAATTAATTATATCCATATTATATTATATTATTTCTAAAAATAAATATTATAATCTATTATTTGATAAAATGTATTTATGATTTTATGATAAAATGAAAAAATAATTAAAAATAGTGTTGTTTGGCGAACATGTCAACATCCCGAAATACATGTTTTCTAATTAATATAATCAATTTTAAAATAACTGACCGCAAAGCCGAAAAAAGGAATAATTTTAATGCATAAATAAATATTTCATTTTTTTTATCATTTAATGTTTTAAATAACTTACATTATATACGCCAGCGGCCGTAGAGAAACCAAAAAAATGTAAACAAACTAATGTAATATGAAATTTTCAAAACTTTTCATTATTATCGGCGATTCGGGATACCCTTATAGAATCAATCCAATAACGATCATTACACCATATAAAAAACCAGTTTCGCGCGCCCAATTAAAATTCAATGCAGCTCTAAGCAAAGCTAGGATTGAAGTCGAACGAAGTTTTGGCATAATGAAAAATCGTTGGCGATGCATATTTACAAAGGCGCTTAAGGTGAAAATACCAAAGGCAATAAATGTAGTCGTAATTTGTTGTATGCTGCATAACATATGTATAGAAAATCACGATCATTTTCCATCAATGGAAAATACAACGAATCAACCACCATTTATAATGAGAAATGAGTAATGCGCTGAAGATTATCGAAATTTTTTATTAACATATTTTTTATAATAATGATATATTTAATTAAATAAATGTTGATTCATTCACAACAATAAACAAAAATACATGTTCTAAAACAATATTAAAGATATAAAATTAATGCAAAAAAAAATTATAACTAATATCAGTCTTCTTCTTCAATACACTCTTCAATATACAAATAATAATTAAATTATTTGTTGACTAATTGTTGCAATAGTTCCAGCATGCGATCTCCCCTATCATTTTCTTTTTTTAAATAGTTTAATTCTAATATCATCATCCAAAGATTTTGTCTCCCGTTTATTGTACGGACCACGTCTATTTGTGTACATTTTGGATTTTACTTTTGATTCGCTGAGATCAACAACATCGCTATTTTCTAAATCTGGAATATGTGTATAAATAATATGGGCATAACATTTTACGCGTTTATTAATGTATTGTTAAAATATTCATAGGTTCAACGTCAAGAAGAGATAAATTTATAAATAAATTGTATTTGGAAAAACGATATTTATAATTAATGTACCTAAATCTTCAATAATTTTGTACGACGGTGTTTCATTTGGTACTACTGGTGGAATTGATTGTGGACTATTATGTGGTAGAGTAGAATGGTCAACGCACGAATAATGTCGTGACTGACTGTTAGGATAGTAATAAATGCATTGATAGCAATATTGGTAGGTTAAGAGCAATGCACTAACAAATAAAATATTAATATCAAATTATAATATATAATGATGGATTGGTAATACGTATTTATATATGCTGAATTTAATGAGTAAGCTAATGAGTAATTAATGTATGTGGTTTAATGTTTTAGTTATACTTGTATTGATGATTATTTTAATAATGACTATTATGACAATTGTATATTTTTCCTATATAACATAGTATAAATATGTAATTCTTTTATATGTATAGTAAGAAATGATTATGATAATTATGGTTTTGGTTATGATTGTCCACATATACACCTTATGTTTATTAAAGTTACTGATAATTCGCTCTTGTCCACTGGTAACTTTTTAATATAATGATTAATTATCATGGGATGGGTGTGAATAAGTTATAGGTGTGAGTTGGTATTGTAATTGATTGATTAATGACGATGAATTTAGATTTATTCCGAATATGTTTTATAAACATTAGGAATCGATTAGATAATATTTTCATCCTGTTGGTTATTTGATTACGAGTCCAACAAGCATAAATATGTGGAGGACTGGAGGATGTTGGTCAGGACCATGATTGAATAGCCAAATATATATTTATCGATTATATTATTGATGATGATGTTAAAACACATTCATACCATGGTTAAGTATATTATGACCATAAATGGTATTAATGTGTATCGCGGTATATAATATGTAATTAATGACGATGATTACAAATTCTATTTTCCTTTCTAATGCTCTATAGATTTAAATCGTGCATTGGAAAATGTAACCATCTTACGGGATTTTAAAAGACGAATCGATACATATATGTAAGGTTATATATAATTAGATTACAAAGGAAAACACATGTTATTAATGAAATATGAATTATTATAAGTATAGGGAAAAAGTCAAACTCAGCGGTTTGCTAATTGATATATGAAATATTGTATGTAAAAAGGGGATACAATTTAGTATTTAAACCCGGGTATTTTTGAATAAGAGGACAGTAGACGGTATACAGTGAACAGTAGTTGGGACAGTAGTAAAAATTAGAGTGCTAAGTTAAAATCGGCTTTTAGCCAATAATTGTTTTAAATCGGCTTTTAGCCAGAACACTTATAAACTGTAAATATCGGCTTTTAGCCTACAGTGCACACTAATTATAAGTATAAAAGTGTAGTTGGATATAAGTTATATATAAATTGTAAAGTATAAGTAAAATTTATAAAGTTTATAAGGTTAAAATAAAGTAAGTTTTTGTTATAGTCTAATCAATTAATGTTATTATTTTTATCTTAACCTTTCCCATAAAATATCGGCTTTTAGCCACATGAAATCAGCTTTTAGCTGAACCCAAGGTACTCTGGTCTGGAGGTTCCTTGTAGATAGCGTGGTGCGGAAGCGCCGCGTTACAATTAAATGTATCATTGCATTGTGATACAATTTTTTTTTTTCGCATATGAATACAATGCGGATCATTTTTTTTCGTTTGCCACATTATTTACCGCACTGGCATCAAACAAACCCACTGGATTGATTGTGTGCCGACTGCTATAAAATTTATCCATTTCATTAAAAAATGGCCAAGTAATTGGTGTTTCTACTTCACCATCTTCGGTGGATGTACCAGTTGACGGTGTTTTTAATTTCTGTAAAAATGAATGTATTTTTTATTTACATATATTTATTCACGTGTATATTCTGTTTTATGCAATATGCTATATGGAATTTATTATTAATTAATTCAAATTGGCTTAAATTATTCCACTTTTTTTGGCATAATTTGCTGTTTTCCGCCAACGCTTTACCTATTGCACTGTAAAATATCAAAAACAAATTTTAGAAGCTTTAACGCACAGTAAAAAAAATAATTATAACATTACACGTACTTCCAAACTGCAGTTGAGCCTTGTCGGCCAATAAATATTTTGTCGAATTGTATCCTTTTTTTGATCAAGTCCATTGTTTTTTCATTAGACCCTAAGAAAGTTAAATAATGCTCGTAACCAAAATCGAATTGATTTACAAATGTATATAAATAAATATATATATATATATATATATATATATATTTCTTACAGTAATAATAAGATGTGTTTGTAATTTCTTCCACATTCTTATAAATTTAATTTTTCTTTTAATAAAATTATATAAATTTTTTTCGATTAAAACGAACAACAACCACAACGAAATAAAAAAAAAATAAATTAATTCAAAACAAATGATGATTGTGTAAAATTATGACATTAGTATCATAAAGTTACTACATTAGCAACGATGGTTATAATGCTATTGCTAAATGCTTTATTCCCCTCCATTTATGTCAAATATTTAGTAATTAGCATCCCAAATTTTCGTTTGGAAAACGGCCCATATATCTCATTATACTGTTTGATGGTATTATCAACGATAATATAATTATATGAAGATACGAAAATTCAAACACTATGCTTCGTAAATCTAAAATCAGAGCTTTGAGATTTCTGATTGTAATGAAAAGAGATGGTAACAATCATTTTAATTTATTTATTTATATAGCTATCGCATGCATCACAATATCATTTGGATGTTTTTTTGTTTTGTGCTTTTTTTGTTGGTGTTTTCTATTTTTTCGTATATATTAAATACATTATATTTAAAATACGATCCATTTGTAGTCAGGGCCGCCACAACATACAAGATATTGGTGCGAACGAACTACACGCCGTTGCCTATGGGCACTGAAAACGATCAGATATTTTAAATAATAAAGCAAATTCTTAGAGTTCTAGAGAAAATTTCTGGAACAAAGAACTACGGACAGGGAACTGATAAATTAAACTTATGCTTGCCAGATTTTCCTAGAGCTCCTTGTGGGACATACCTTATGTTTTGATTTTGAAGCGCAAAAAATAAATTAATAGGTTTTTCTTGACATATTTCAGGGCGCTTTAATTTAATAATTGAGCCAGGCGCATAAATGGGCTAAAACTGCCCTGTTTGTAGTACAAATTAAATTTTATTTTTCTTTTTGTATATAAATATATTATTGTAAATATATTAAAATATTATGTATGCATGTACCAGGTTGATTTTTTATTATATTCTTATTCTTAGATATGCTTCATTGCTCTTATAATTTTTTTATTTCGTTATATTTTTTATTATTCTGTTTTGGCTTTATTTGTTGTTGTTGCTGTTGTCTTATTTTTAGCTAATAAAATAACTACATATAAATAACCTAAAAAAAAAACAAAATATTTATATATACAACAAATATTATATATACACCAAAATTATTGTTGGTTTTTTTGGTATATAGAAAAGTGAAAACTATTTTGGTATGATAAATCAAATAATGTTTTTTTTTCATGTTATACAGTTATAATGATATGCAATATATGATTTTTTCTTCTGGATATTTTTTTTTAATAAATTTTATATACACATATGTAACTAAACAAATTAAATATTTCCTTTTATGAAGATCTATATGAAATATGATTGTGAAAATATACTCCATCATTTACAAATATTATTTAGCCGATTTTAATACCATATTGAATGATTTTTTTTTTGAAATCTAATTTATAACAGGATGAATTTATAACAGGATGAATGAAATCTAATTTATAACAGGATGAATTATTATAGTGTTATTCTCATTATTATTAATGTATAGATAAAAATGGTTCTCATATTGAAAATTTTAAATAAAATTACATCGCATTTATCATTTAAAAAAAAAACTTTAATTTTTATCATGTTTCGCCGTTACAAATCACGTAATAACTCAAAATCTATAGGTCGCAGCGCTTAACTTTCTAGGGTGGACTTAAAGGGAATTTTATGGCGCACAAAAGTTACTGAGAAAAAAAAAATTTTTTTCCCGGAAAATTTCGAGAAAAATCAATTTTTCTGAAAAAGTTGATGGGAAATTTGAATATTTTTGTACTTTGAGCATCAATAACTCCAAAAGTGGGGTAGTTAGCAAAAATTGTATCCCGAGCAAAATTAAAGGTAATTCAATTACCTATAAATAGAGTATCTAATTTTGATCCTAACTTCAATGGTTTGAAAGTTATAAGTTTTTAAGTGAACCCATGTTTTTCAAAGAACACCATTTTTTCAACCCCCTGTAACTCGGTAGGGGTTGAAGTTAGACCCCCCCTTCCGGAACGATTTTCCACTGGAAATGGTCTCAGGAATACGTGGTATTCGGCTTTGTAGGGTTGTACTGGGACACACTGTATATACGAAAAAATAGAAAACACCAACAAAAAAAGCACAAAACAAAAAAAAACGTAACATCCAAATGATATTGTGATGCATGCGATAGCTATATAAATAAATAAATTAAAATGATTGTTACCATCTCTTTTCATTACAATCAGAAAGCTCAAAACTCTGATGTTAAATTTACGAAGCATAATTTGTTAATTTTCGTATCTTGTTGTTATATTATCATTGGTATTATACACTAAAAGTATTATTATATTTTCTTTGGAATTACTATCGTTTAAGCTTGGAAAGATTAAAATTAAAATTGAAACAAAATAATTTCATCATATAGTTTCAGTTAATATCATAATATAATAATATAATATCGTTTTATATAATCATCATTTAATACTTAATAAGTCACGTAGTCATCATCATTTAATAGCATTATATATTTAAACAATAAAATATTTCTTGATATTATTTAATAAAAGCATCATTATACTGTATTTGGTATATAACCTCCGTTTAAGTGTGAAAATTCAAAACATAATATAATATCATCCAAAACCAACAATAGAGAAAGCCATGAACTTACTAATGCATAAAAAGCTGATATAGGGATATTTTTTTTTCAAAATGGTATTATTTTTAGTCTTTCCCATGTATTTTGTATGAATGCGTTGATTTATTATTGTTTTATTTGAAAAACAATATTATATTACAATTAAAGTGCAATTTTTATAATGGTTGTATTTGTCATTGTTAGTGCAATGTTTACATAAAGTTACCATATAGTTTTCTTCAATGTAATCTTTTTATTCTCTTTTTATTCTCCTTTGGATTGCCGGCAAGATGAAGCATTTTTTAATATGTATTGGAAACTTGTTGGTTCTTTAAATTAATTGGACAGCTCCCACGTTTTATTTTCAATAGAATTAAGATCTTATGATAAAGTGGCTACCTAAGTTTAAATTTCATCGTGACTCCGGACACATTTCTACCCATTCAACGGTTTGTAAAAACCCCTTCCCGAATGCAGACTACATAAATCACAATGCAAAAATTATTATTGCAGTTGCAGTACATCAACTTCTTCGTTCTCTATCGATGATTTGGCTGCATTGATTCAGAAATTGTCATCTAAGGTAGATAATATTAAATCTTCCTTGTAATCGCAGATTAAGAACTTTGCCAAGGATTTCAATGATAAACTGATTTCCTCGAATGATACCATTAATAAGAAATTGATTGTTGTGCAAAAGACTTGAGGATGCATATGCTAAGATTGAAATTTTGGAAAAAAAGAGCATTGATAATGATTATATATGAATTTTAAACTCGGCGTTTCGGTCATGATAGTTTTCAGTGGTTTTGCAATTACTCTTAATATGATGTATATGAGTATACCATTAATTAGCTAGCATTTAGCATAGATTCAAAGTTAAGGTAACTCTACATCTTATTAATTAAGTGAGTGATTGTCATGGTTTTTAGTTTATAAGTGGGGATTATTTGAAAAGTTATTATGAAATAAAACAAAGTATATACATCAACTTTATGGCAAAGTTGTTAAAATGTACGTATGGCCACTGATGAGGATCCGAAACGTACTTGGTTCGTGTCCACCTACGAACCATCTAATTCTTACTTGTTCAATTTAAATTTTCAAATAATCCCCACTTATAAACTAAAAACCATGACAATCACTCACTTAATTAATAAGATGTAGAGTTACCTTAACTTTGAATCTATGCTAAATGCTAGCTAATTAATGGTATACTCATATACATCATATTAAGAGTAATTGCAAACTGAAAACTATCATGACCGAAACGCCGAGTTTAAAATTCATATATAAAAATATTAAACGGTCGAGTAATAAAAATATTAATGATGTGATATATGTATTATATCATTAATATATTCAATATTGATAATGATCTTTTGGTTACCGGCATTCCGTTTGTCCGTTTGGATTGTAGTGTTATTTTTGAAAGGATGGGCATTAACTAAATTTTTCGCCTACCTGGAACCAATCTTAATCGACCGGTAATTGTAAAATTTTCGACGCATAATTTCAAACGAGAGTTTTTTGGGTTATATTTTAAAATTCAAGCTAAAAATTTCACACGGATCCATTTACATATTTTAAAATACAAGCTAAAAATTTCACACGGATCCATTTACATTTTTAATGGTCCCTGTGTTCTCCTGGGATGTGTTTATTTGCGTGCTCCGGTTACTATCTCGTCCATTGGTCTTCTTAGACATGAACCTAAACAGTAAGGATCGAAGTATGCGCATATTTTGTTGTCTGGTGACTTCAATGTGGACATATTGGGACGGAGTTATCCGTTCCTACCCATGTTTCCTTTAATTCGGCCTCTCCTGGACCTGGGCATAACATCGATGCATCAGGCCCATAGGTTGTGTAATTTTAATCAGACTTTCATTCCTCGAATCTCCAACCACGATTTGCCATACTGTGCATATGCCCTTGATGGTGTAGGTGTTTTGCCGGGGTGTATAAAATATAGGGACTATGTTGGATGTAATATTGCTGACCTGTGTGCTGAGACTCATGCTCTGCCGTGGAATTGGCTGTATTGTATACATGGAGTAGATGACCAGCTTAGATTGTTCAATGAATTAATCAGGTACTTATTTGATAGGTATATTAAATTACGTAGTCGTGTGCTACATTCAAATGGCACTCCATGATTTAATCATGAAATTTCTTATGCAATTGTTGATCGCGATTCGGCCTACCGGGGTTGGGGGAGGTGTCCTACGGATTCCGCTCGACGGCGGTTTTTATTTCTTCGTAACCGTGTTACTGGGTTGATCAATGGTGCTAAAGTTGTCTATTTTATGCTTCGTTGGGATTGCGTTCGGAAGGTGTTTCTCGCGCTGTTTGGCGTCATATTCGTCTCTGGCGATTATTTCTAAAGGCGATGTTTGACTATGGGGAGACACTGCTGATGAATTTAACTCGTTCTTTGCATCTTCTTCGTGCATTGTGAAATTTCCATGCGCCACCTCTTACTTCTCGGCCTGATGTTGATGAAAATACCTTTTCTTTCACGGAAGTTTCCATCATTGACGTCTTTAATGCGTTCTCCCAAATTAAGTCCAATTCCTCTGGCATGGATGACATACCTCTGAGATTTGTTAAAATGGTTATACACATCATTCTGCCTTATATTAGCCATATTTTTAATACTGTTTTAACTACATCTGTGTTTCCGATTGATTGGAAAATTACTTGGCTTCCCATTCATAAAAGGGCATCTTCTAATTCCTTGGGTGATTCTAGGCCTGTGGCGGTACACCCCGTATATATATAATAGGTATACAGTACATTAATACAGTACAATAATAAACTATATATACATTGCGAAATACGGCATTTAAATTTATAACTAAACCTGATCTTTTATCATATTTATGTGAGAATATAAAATGATATGATAAAAGATCAGAAACAACAGAACCTTCACACAATTAAGTAATAAAGTAAAAATGGCTATATAAAGTTTTCGGTTAAAATAAATTATAATTAAATAGTGTAATAAGTTGAATTAATATTGTAATAAAGAAAGAATTAATATTGAAATAAATAAAGAAAACATTGAATAAAAAGTATCGTGTAAATTATTAAGTACGAATACTATCAGAGCCCATTAGTATTTTTCCGTGTTGTAGTACATTCATGGTAGATCTCTCTTGTCTGTACTCGAATCTGGGTTTCTCCCGGCACATAGCACTGCAACTCCATTGTTGAAGGTCTCTGGTGACATCCGATTCGCAATGGATGCTAACCTCATTACGATTTTAATTCTGCTGGATTTTTCCAAGGTATTTGATACAAATGATCTTGGTATTTTGTGTGATAAATTAGCAAATTAGAAGCTACCTCTTAAATCGTTCCCAGATGGTGTTCGTGGACGGCTCATATTCTCGCCCCGCTTCTCTGCCCTCTGATGTGCCCCAGGGTTCTATTCTGGGTCCTCTGTTTTTTGTCTTTTTATCAACGATCTGGCCCTTGTTGTTGGACATTCAAATATGCACATGTTTGCTGATGACGTGCAAATTTATCGTCACTTTCCTTTTTAAACAGATTGTTGCTTCCATCAATTCGATGTTTAAAACAATATCCCATTGGGTGTACCATAATTGCTTTAAATTAAATGAGTTCAAGACTCAAAGCTTTGTCATTTATAAGAGGAATATTGATACCAGCTGTTTTCCTTGCGTTGGCCTTAATTCTACTGTTATCCCTTATCTTTCTACTGTCGGGAACCTTGGCGTCATATTTAATAAAACTTTAACTTGGGGTGACCGTGTTAAAAGAATTGCTGGGTTGCTACCCAGGTAACATTCAATGTGTCTAGAACGTTCCAATCACCTTATATTTACATATAGAGGTACCGGGAACTAGGTATTCTGAGTGACTGGGTAGTGAAAGGGTAGCGCCATACACCAAAATGGCGAATGATTTTCAAGTGGCCAGAACGTCCCCGGTTCGTGAATGGAATGTTCACTTTAAGTGGCAGGTTTAGTTCCAAGCACGTATTTGGGACGTTCCCATCCCTATTTTATTATTCAAAGATTATCTTTACAAATGCAGATAAACCTTGAAAAAGCATAGAAAAAGGGGTTGTGCTTGCAATAATTTTACTCAAAAAAACCAAAAAAATGTTTTTATTATATTTTTTATATTTAATATTAATTTTTTTTATATTTTATTATATATATTTTTTTTTATTATTATATTTTTTTAATTTACATTTTTTTATATTAGATTATTTTATTATACATTTTATTTATCTTTTTTTTATTTTTTTTGAAATCACTACTTTTTTTTTTAATTAATTTTTTTATTAATACTAAATTATTCTATGTTAATTCTTAATTATATTATATATATCAAATTTTCACTAAATGGTACTTACTTTTATTCTGGGTCCACCTCGAGCATCGAACCAGCAACCTAAGCTTATTGTTAGTTTTAGTCGTCAACTTAACCATTCAGCCACACTTCGCGTATATATTTTTCTTCTAAAAATTATTATGTTTTACCAAAGGAATGTGTATGCGTGTGATATTATAAATAAATTAAATGCCAATCTTAAAGTGTTGTAGCCGGTCATCTGGCACTTTAGCATGCCTATCACCAAGCTAAAGTGCCTGGAAAATGAAAAATTCTACATTCACGTTCCGTTCACCACAACCAGGTGTATGACACGTATAAGTTCCAGTAATGTATTCACTTACAAGTGGCAATGTGGTGGCTGGCACGTAATAAATGTTCCAATCACCAACTATTGTGGTATAGATTTACTAATACTATTATTGCTTAATAAAAACATGTTCATGTTCATCTAGTACGTATTTAATATATAATTTCGCTTACAACCGACGATTAGTTTTCCCTTATGTTGTTACTTTCATAACCTCGCAATTTGAAAATCTGTGTTAATAATGTCTAAGAACATAAAAATAAAAAAAAATATTGTTCCATACCGATTGAGTTCAACATATTATAGAAAGGTTAAAAAAAACATTGAAAGAATTCGTACGCAAAATACAGTAAATACATCAGGAGTAAATGCACAAAATGTGATTTTACAAAACACAAATTACAATAGCGATATTTATGATAATTTTAAACACGATAACGTAAGAAATATATACATGCAAGAACCAATTAGTGCTGATTTAAATCAGAGCGATAAAATAAGTGAGTCGTTTACTAATAATAGCAGTGTTTGTGATCAAAATATTGAACATTCAATTGAAGTAAACGCTAAAACGTATAACTGTCCCGATGAAAGCGAAACATGTCAAACTTCCTTGGATAAACAACTTACAAATTGGGCTTTGAAGCATAAGGTTACTCACGCTGCATTAAAAGATTTGCTACAAATTCTAAATATTAATATATCATTCAATTTGCCTCGTGATAGTCGAACGTTACTTCACACACCAAATGAAGTAAGTATTGTACAAATGGGTGCTGGATATTTTTGGTACAATGGAATTAACAACTGTTTACGTAATTCATTATCTCCGGAATACCCTTTTTCAAAATCATTGACATTTAATATCGACGGTCTTCCTATATGGAATAGTTCATCAGCGGAATTTTGGCCTACATTGATGGCTATAGAAGGGGTACCTGAATTGCAACCAATGGTTGTTGCAATATATTGTGGCCATTCTAAGCCAAAACTTCAACCTTTCCTCAACCAATTTGTTGATGAATTAAATGATATATTAACTAATGGAATGTTATTAAATGGATTTAAAATATCATGTAAAGTGAAATGCTTTATATGTGACACTCCAGCAAGAAGCTTCATTAAAGGTATGTGCTTTCAAAGTTCTTTAATTCTTTAAATGAATTCAAATATCATAATTCAATCTATCTATTTATCATATATATAGGTACTGTTAATTTCAATGGATATAGTAGTTGCATTAAGTGTACCGTTGTTAGTGATTATGACAGACGTGGTAGGCATATGAGTTTTCCCAGAATAAACTGTCCTAAAAGAACTGACCAATCGTTTAGAAGCCAAAGTGATCCCGATCATCATAGGGATGAAACTCCGCTTCTACGGCTTCCAATTGATTTAGTAGAAGATAAAATAGTTTCCGATTCATTACATCTATTAGACCTAGGTTTGAATAAATATTCATTCTATATAACAAATTTATTTAGTTCATAATTATGTTTTTATAAACGCACAGGTGTTATGAGGAAATGTTTATACGCCTGGGTGAATGGAAGCTATAATTTTCAATCCAAGTTATCTGGGAATAGCATTGATTTGATATCCAATATGTTGGAAAAAACCAACACTACAAGACCAGAAGAAATTCATCGTTCGATAAGAAACCTCAAGCAATTAAAATTTTGGAAAGGGGTGGAATATCGAACTTTTCTATTATATTTAGGCCCCGTCATTTTAAAAGATTTTTTAACACGTGAAGTATATTTAAACTTTTTAACACTTTGTTGTGCTGTAACAATGGTTTCTTGCAATAAATATTTAGAGTTTACACATATATCAAGGCAGCTTTTTGAAGATTATATTGAAGGGTTTATTCAAATATATGGCATAGATGCAGTTAGCAGCAATGTTCACAATTTGGTACATGTAACGGACGAAGTTGAAAGATTTGGAAATTTATCAGAAATATCATCGTATAAATTCGAAAACTTTCTTGGTCACTTAAAATCATTGGTTCGTGGTGGAAATCGACCATTGGCTCAAATAGCAAAACGTGTTATTGAGTTATCAAAAGCGAATAATGTGCAATATAAAGGTTATAACGTGCAAACACGGATAGATTCATCATATTCAAGTTTGAAAATGAAATGTCAAATACGGAATAAGAAACATGGATCATGCAACGAAGTTTTTAGCAAAATATGTTTTTCAGTTGGATTTATGCTGAGTGCCGATAATAGGAATAATCACATGACAACTAGGAATGACAACTAGGAATGATATAGTTGCGATGCAATATGCGATGTATCATCTAAATAAATTTTTGATATATGGAGCTGTTATTAAAAAAAATGCGATTTCTTTGATTTACCGCTCAGTTCATCTAAGCTTAATATATATGCTTCCGATGGATGCTTTGTCTCCTGTTCATTATTTACGGTAGATGAAGTGAAATGCAAATTGATTTCAATAGGTTATCATGATACTTTAGTATTTTTTCCTCTTTTACACACCTTGGATTTTGGCAAAACCAATGGTTGAAAAATTATAATTAATATATTTTAAGCTATACTAAAAATGAATTCTGCATATTAAAAATATTGGTTATGATATTATTATTAATATTTTATATTTAATTAATTTTGTTGTTTTTATCCTAAATCAAAATACAGATCAATATTTTAACCCGTGTTTAACTAATACGTAATATTACCAATTAAGCACATTAATCTTGAAGACATGAATTGCGCAATGCATTGAGAAATTTAAATATATACTATATACTAAATAAAAAATCTAATGTTGAAATACACCAATTATAAAAAAAACGATATAACTCTCCAAAAATAATAATTAATAACAATAATTAAACATGAAATAATAAAAAATATAAATTAATGAGATCCTTTCTTTGTAATCTGGTAACCAATAAATCGTAATTCGAATAAATATAAAAAAAGTATAACTTTTTCTTTATAATTTTCATGTATACCAGTTGAATAATTTAGGTAAGGCTTCATAGACCATCATCGTTTTCAAAACAATCATCGAATATTGGAGATTTTTCGGGAATTTTTTGAATGTTGATGTCATCTAAATCCACGTTTTCTTTAACCTTTTTCATACTGAAAATGAAAATATGAAAATATATAGAATAGTTTAATTTTTATTAGATGATTATAATTCAACAAATCAGTAATCGCCAACCTTTTTCGTAATAATCGTTTATTTGATTGCTTCAAAACTTCCTTAATAAGTTTTTCATTGTGGGTATGTGTATGATGATTATCAATTAAATAAAGCACGTCATGCACTAATTGAATTATTCCTTTAAATGCATTAAATGCGCTTTTTTTCTTTTGCGTTGATGAAGTTGCTCTTTGCCTATTTAAACCAAGGTACGTATAATTGGACAACAATTCACTTGTGAATAAGGCATCAAATATTTTATAATAGTATTTGGATGCTTCATTTAATCCACTCTTACCACCTATTTGCGACAGTTTTTCAATCTATATTTGTGTACAAAATACCGCTAGTAAATTATCATAAATAAATTTAAAATTATATGTGTACTCACTAACGAATCTTTAAATGTAACGTTTTTTATAATATCGATGTCAAGTTTATATAGTTCCTCTTCGGTTTTAAGCGGAAAATCATAGCTTTGCAACAAATCTATAGCTGGTGAATCAACATCGTGTTTATTACTTTCGCCATCGTGGACAACCATTAGCGTGTTATTAGATGTCATTGAAAATATTTTGTCTAAATATACAATGACTTTGGAATGATTTAAATTCATCGTTGTCTCTATTTCCGAAATTTTATCTTTCAGTTGTGTGATAACATCTCTAATACATTTCAATTCCTCATTGTTTGACAGCATTGATACCGCTAAGAAATAATAAATAGAAATGTTGATAATATAACTAATATATTTATATTGAATATATTAATGATATAATACATATATCACATCATTAATATTTTTATTACTCGACCGTTTAATATTTTTATATATGAATTTTAAACTCGGCGTTTCGGTCATAATAGTTTTTTAGTGGTTTTGCAATTACTCTTAATATGATGTATATGAGTATACCATTAATTAGCTAGCATTTAGCATAGATTCAAAGTTAAGGTAACTCTACATCTTATTAATTAAGTGAGTGATTGTCATGGTTTTTAGTTTATAAGTGGGGATTATTTGAAAATTTAAATTGAACAAGTAAGAATTAGATGGTTCGTAGGTGGACACGAACCAAGTACGTTTCGGATGCTCATCAGTGGCCATACGTACATTTTAACAACTTTGCCATCAAGTTGATGTATATACACTCTTGCTAAAATGGCACCAAAAAAGTAAATATTTTTCACTTTATTTAAAGTAATTGCTTCATTTTACTTGTAACAAAGTAATATTTGTGCGAAATTACTTTAATCAGAGTGGTTTTATACTAGGTCGCTTAAAATGTTTACTATGAATTTTACTTTGTAAAAAGTATAAGCATATACTTTGTGAAAGTATATTACTTAACGAAAAACTTTTTGTAAAAGTAACTTGTACATAAATTTAATTTTAATAAAGTAAATTTTTAAGAATGTACTTTATTAAAAGTACATTTTTACGAATTTACTCTGAATCAAGTAAATTTTGACGCACTAACTTTGAAAAGAGTAATATTTCTATCAATTTACTTTGAATAAAGTGATTTTTTATAATCATTCGGTTTTTCAAGGCTATTGTTTAATTGTATATTTCTCGAGTTTTTTTTATATGTTATATATATATATATATGCGTTTCATACCCCCACCAGAAAAACATTTCGTACAGTCTATTTTGAAATTATTAATTTTTATGTTTTAAAATTCAATTTGAAGCATCGGTGTTTTTACGAACTTACTTTGAAGAAAGTAATTTTTCCATTACATACAAAAAAATTTACTTTGAATAAAGTGATTTTTTATAATCATTCGGTTTTTCAAGGCTATTGTTTAATTGTATATTTCTCGAGTTTTTTTATATGTTATATATATATATATGCGTTTCATACCCCCACCAGAAAAACATTTCATTTCCATATACGTAATTTTTTTTTTAATTGTGTAATTGTGGGCATAAACGTACAGTCTGTTTCGAAATTATTAATTTTGATGTTTTAAAATTGAATTTGAAGTATCCAACTTGAAAGATTTTTCATAATGTGGTTTTACCTGATAGAAAAAAATAATTAAATCAAAAAATGAAATGAAAATTATTTTTTTTTTACTTAATTTTTATTTTCCGAATGTCCGTAAATTTTATAATTTTTTTTATGATCTAAATGCAAAAATTAATCTGGAAGGTTTTTTTTAGTAGATTAAAAATATTCTTAATCAATTGGCGAAACGTCAAATAATATTTGATCAAGTTTTTATTGTGGAATCTCTATATTGTTTACTCCGATATTTCGTTTTAGTTGCCTAACAGTCATGTTAATTAAATTAAAATTTAATACAATTTTTTCAATTTTTTATTCCATTCAATAATTATTCAAATAACAAATACCATCATTTCTTTTTCCACGCCCTGTGGTTTGTATTTAGTTTTGTATCGAATTTTTTTCTGACTTTTTTTTTGTTATATTCTGTGTACATAAAAATTCGTTAGTAGAACAATTTTCTGGGTGCAGCCCTATTATTGTTATAAACGTATAAACTTAAACATAAAACCTTAAATGATAAAGATTTGTTACAACATAATTTGCAAAGTATTTATAAATAATTAGCGTCTTGTCACGAGTGCGGCCCATGTATTCGAATTTTTATATACACAGAATATAAAAGTATATGATATGTAAATTCACACCGATTTCGATTACAGTCCTGGTGAATATTAGGATATTACACATTTGCAATACGTACGCCGGCACGCGTCGTTGTACATACACATATACATCATCGTAACTCACATTCAAGCAACTCTAACTATAAATATCAAAAAGTAGGATCAAATGAAGATAGAAAATAGAATGCAGAAATAGAAATCACTCTAGGTCTGCATTTCGTTTTGTAAAGTTTTGTTTTTTGTAGTGTTATTTTTTGTAAAGCGTTATTTTTTGTAAAGTGTTGTTTTTTATAATAAAAATTAAAATATAATAAATGGATCTTCCAAGTTTGGCTGAACTGCTGAAAAATAATGGTATTAAAAAAGACGTAATCGACATACTTGTAGGTAAGTTAAAGTGAAATTTTGATTATTAAAAATATAATGAATTGATTTTGAGATTTTTTTTGCTCTACAAAATTGGATCTTTAAATTTTTTCTGATACCATCCCACCGAGGAGCTCATACATATCGCATACAAGTCCAATCGTGTTCTTGGGAACGAATTTGAACACCTTTTTCTTTTACTTAATAATTCTGATTTTTTATTTCGATACGGTTCAATAATGTTAAATACTTTTCAATACCATTCAATATATTTCATTTCATACTACATTTCGATTTCAATATAATAATAAAAACTTTGTAAGTACTACTGGATTGCAAGTGATTTAACTAGATATTTTTTTCTTTTCTATTTATATATTTATTTTACAAAAGTATAGACCGATAATCGAATAATATTACAATCTATAAAGGTGATCCTCTATATAAAAGCTCCGAATATTAAATATCGTTTGATACCTTTTATAATTTTAAAATATTATTAGAGATTTTATGTATTACATATTTACAATGTGTCCCAGTACAACCCCACAAAGCCGAATACCACGTATTCCTGGGACCTTTTCTAACTTCAATCCTACCGAGTTACAGGGCGTTGAAAAAATGGTATTCATTTAAAAACATGGGTTCACTTATTTACATCTAATTTCCAAACCGTTGAAGTTTGGAGCAAAATTAGATACTCTATTTATAGGTAAGTGAATTACCTTTAATTTTGTTTATAATTTTGGATATAATTTTTGCTAACTACCCCACTTTTGGAGTAATTGTTGCTCAAAGTAGAAAAATATTCAAATTTCCGATTAACTTTTTCAGAAATTCTGTGCAAAAATTTTGTAAATTTACCAAATTCATTGATGTTTAAATATCAAGTTAGCTTTTCTAGTAATCCAATTAGTTTATCCAGCAAAAATTTTTTTGGAAAGCTTAAGTTGTGTCACATTCCTGGTAAGGAAAATGAAATAGTATATTCATGTTCACGTATAAAGTTGCAAGATATGGAATACAGGGTTGGAATTATTATTTGCATTGCATATAATGATTATCCTGTTTTCGGAAAAATAACAAAACAATATGTTTCGGAAAATGACGAAGTAACCTTTGAGGTGTTACAATTTGAAACATCACACTTTTCGCGAAGGTTTTGTGCATACAGACTCATCCTTACTCCAATAGTAAAATTAATACCATACAGAGAAATATATTGTATTGAAACATTTTCGTTATGGAAACCCGTAGGAACTGACGAATGCTACGTTCCTATAAAATTTTATTTCTTTTAGGTATGTACACGGTAGTTTATAATTATGCAATATATATATTTAAATATACTAATTGTAAGACACATGCTAATTAAGTTGTTTTTTGATTAATATTAACCACTTTCAAGTGCTTTTATTTAGCAAAATTGCTGAAATAAACAAAAAAAAAAAACCCATCTATATTGTATTAAAAACAAAACCCAAAACTACCCAAACACATGACCCCCTTAAACGGGGCAACGATTTTTTAACGAAAAATTAATTTATACATAGCTTAATTAATGAGTATAGAATAATGAAAGTATATATTTTCACCTTTTAGAAAATGACATAACGTTAGACGTATTTACCAGCATTGATACCGCCGATATGACATTGCTGGGAATCTCAAGTGTTAGAGATATATTACTTTTAAAAAAAGTTCGAAATGAAATTATTGCGGTAATTATTTTTCAAATTTGATTATGACGTATGTTTTTAAAAACAGTACGTTATATCGTGAATGATTTAGTATTCAATGAAGTTGAACTAAAAATTTCGTAAATCTTTCAGAATACAAAAAGCTGCACTGTAAATCAAACCTTAAAGCCGCCACCTACAATGCCTTGTCCATCCAGTAAATACATAGAGGTAAGGTTATCTTTGCTTTTTAAAATTCTACAATCAAATTTTAATGAAATCCTTGGTTGTGTGTTTCAGGTTTTTAATTTGAAAGATCTTATTAACAGTTTTAATGGAAATGATATAAATGTCTATTACGAAAATAATTATAAACTAGATAAAAAAAATCGAACATTTCTGATCGATATACTGATGAAGGATTTTGTTTCGGAATTGGGATAGTAAGACATTTTGTACTAAATTATATTATAAATTACCAGTTGCGAAGAGTAATTATTAAAATGTATTTACGTTTCAGCTACGATAAATTCGAAGAACTAAATAACTTAGCCTTATCCATCATATACACATTTCCGAATTTGGCCAAAAGTGTTCTTCAAATAAATGGTGATAATATTTTGACTGCCGTAAGTTTATGGATCTATTTTTATTATATATAATTAATTTAGATAATTGTATTTGCTTTTACAAATGTTGAAATATTAAATTATTCTAGGATCATTACTTTTCTCGTTATGGTGGAAATGCTCGTAATCCTTCCGGTTACTTGTATTATAAATTACAAAACATGAGAAAAAATTTACCGAATTCGGCCAAAAAATATAAGTGCGATAAAACCCGATTAAGCCAGAGCGAGCAAACCAGCACATCTTTTGAAACAATACCAAGGTCGATATCGAATACTTCATCGCTGAATGAGGAAAATATTCAACAATTGAATGAAACTGTAAGTATTATATATGTATAAACCATATTTGTTTTTTTTTTGTAATTGTTTTGGAAATTTTATGTAACAAACAACAAACAGAAAGATAAATTAAATACTATCCCGGATCACCAAAACCAAAAAGAAATTATTACACAAAATTGGCAAACCACGTATAATTTAAGAAGAGAATACATATTGAATAATACCTGTATTCCAAGTGTTTAAGATATTTTAAATGAATATGAATATGATATTTTAAATGAATATGATAATACCTGTATTCCAAGTGTTTAAGATATTTTAAATGAATATGTGTACTTTAAATCATTCAACGGTGAAATGGTAGATACAATTAATTCTAAATTCGATAGGTTGATATAATTAATATACTAATACGCCAATACCTTACTATACTTTTATAGATTCAACGAGATTATGATATTATGATACAGAGCATAACACATCGAACACAATAAATCATAAGGAATTTTTTATAAAATTAAATAAAATCAATGGGTATGATTTCATCAAAGATTGTAAGCACTTTCCTTTTAAAGAGTGTACCTCACTTCATTATTATTTATTATATATTTTAACGTATTCATTTTTTTTAATTATGTATAAACCCACATTGAAGGCTCAACACCGTTTTTTGTTATTTTGATATATTTCATTCTATTTTTTTATGATTTTTGCTAGTATTTTCTTTTCAAATAAAAAAAAATTTCAAAAAATAAATGCCCTCCAGCGTGAAAAATTGCAAAATATGAATATAAAATATAACTCGTGAAGAGGACTAATGTTTTTTTTTAATGCTAATTTTCTTTTTTTTGTATAATTGTAAGTTTTTTTTTTTAAATTACGTTATTTTAAATAAATATCATTAAAATGAACACAGTACAGTGTATATTAATAACTGTTAAGCACAACCTCGGGAATAATTCAATTAAAACTCGAAAGATTTTTACTTTTAGAAAGTAATAAAATTATACTTTCATTAAAGCTAATTTTACTTTTTGAAAGTAGAATTTTATTAGTTTTATCAAAGTAAATTTTTACTTCTTAAAAGTAGATTTTACTTTAAAAAAAGTTAATTTAACTTTTTAAAAGTAGAATTTTATTACTTTTATAAAAGTAAATTTTTACTTCTTAAAAGTAGATTTTGCTTTAAAAATAGTTAATTTAACTTTTTAAAAGTACAATTTTGTTACTTTTATCAAAGTAAATTTTTACTTTTAAAAAGTAGATTTTACTTTAAAAAAAGTTAATTTAACTTTTTAAAAGTAAAATTTTGTTACTTTTATCAAAGTAAATTTTTACTTTTAAAAAGTAGATTTTACTTTCCAAAAAGTTAATTTTACTTTTTGGTACTACCATTGATTATTTACTCGGAGTTTCACTTTATTACGAAAAGTAAAATTTACTTTGTAAATGCAAAGTAAAATTTTTACTTTATAAAAGTGGACGAGTTTTTACTTGGTTCAAAGTAAAAAATTAGCAAGAGTGTACTTTGTTTTATTTCATAATAACTATATAACTATAATTTATTTATATTTTATAAGATGTAGAGTTACCTTAACTTTGAATCTATGCTAAATGCTAGCTAATTAATGGTATACTCATATACATCATATTAAGAGTAATTGCAAAACCACTAAAAAACTATCATGACCGAAACGCCGAGTTTAAAATTCATATATAATAATATATTTATATTCGATACATTGAGCTTTATATAAATCGTGGAAATCGAATTCTAATTACTTGATGGAAATCCATAATCAACTGATGTTAATTCGCAGTTTTCTATAGTTGATAGTTGCGCGCTTGTAAGTTGACCGGTTAATAGTTGACCGCTTGATTTTTGGTCGGTTGATTGTTGGCCGGTTGATAGTTCACCGGTTGATAATTGACTGTTTGATAGTTCACCGGTTGATAGTTGGCCTGTTACAATTGTTTCGTTTTGATTAATATCGCCTGTGTAAAATTGTTGATCAGAAATAAAGTTTATATTGTGATTTACTGTTGGTACAATCACATTTGGCAACTTCGGAAATAGGTTGTTGCGGTTTGGTATCATATCTGTGAAATTGTTCATCTTGGATTTTATGCGTCGCTTTTGCGATATATTGTCTGCAAATAAACTAAAACGGTTTTGTATGTTATAATATAACATTGAAGGAAAAATAAAATGTATTAAGTTTACTTTTCTTCTTGCTCTGTATCCGTCAGTTCGCTTAATTGTTTTTCCAGTGACAACGCCTCGGAAAATGAAGCAATCGATTTAACTTTTAATACGCAAGCATATTTCACCCAATCTTTTTCTGGGAATGATGCTGCATTCGTTCGTAACAAATTTCTGCCTTTGGTGGATAAATGCTCGGGCCAAAACAATGTGTTGTCACATTCCCATTGGTGTGGAATCGCGGTGAAACAGACACCCATTTTTTCTTTCGTTGATACGATTTTGTAGGAATGCATAATATTACTTATCACAATATTATTTTATGATTACAATATAACACCACACAATTAATTTCATAAAAAAAAATGTATTATATATTTCCAATAAAATAGTAAACACGAAAATATAATATTTATTATATCAAAACAAAAACGAAAATAAAACTGGCTCTTTGATGAATTATGATATGTATATGATTGTATTAAAACGTGTTTGCGTCTATATGAATGAATACAATTGTGTGTTCGCCAATATCTTAACCCTTTACCACGTCTTTTTGGTTACTTATTTCATAGCATATATCACATGTTGTTAATAAGAATAACATTTTATTAAAAAATATTATTATAAATTTAATTATCATTTATAAATATTTATGATTAATATGTATTAAAATTGTAATACCGATTTGTTGTGATAATAACAATGTTATAAACCAAAATCATCAGATTCGTTTTACATTACAATTCTGTATAATTCAAAAATATTTGTTCAAAAAAAATTAAAATATTGTTTACGTAAATTATAATTTAGAGAATAGTTTTCTTTAATATCGAGACACACATAATAATATATAGGGTTAAACGGCTAAGTAAATAAAAAAATTGGTTTATTTATGAATACGTGCATGCATGTGAATGTATAAACATTTTGTTTTCGTTAACTATACATTCCTTAGCGGTAGTAGTAACTTTTTTCTTTATATGGTATTTATATTTTAATAAATGTAATGTAGTATGGTACCAGTTGCGTTGTATATAACAAATATTTGGAACTCACACATACCCAATCAATTTATGGTGAGATTCTCTAGTGTTCGCCACTTATAAGTGAAAACATTTATTTTCATAAATGCCATTCACTTATAAGTGCCATGGATAATACCATTCACGTTGCTGCTACTTATGGAAAACTCTCTAAAGAGTTTCTAGTTTTTGTAACTTTACAGTGCTTTCATGAGTACCTGGTACGTTCCAGGGTTACCCAAAAATCAATGTAAAGTGGTTATCACATTTAAGTGTCAATGAATGATACCGATCACCGCCCGGCACTAATAAATGTTACCCTTAAAAATATTTTATTTAATGTTCCAATAAAGGTTTCTGCTACGTGTGAGTTACTTTTATAAGATCATTTAAAAGGATAAACACATTTAGTGTTAAAATGTTAGTGGATAGTACGTTCCATACACCTGAATAAAGTTCTCATCACTATAATCAAGTTCCAATCACATAGAATGTTACCTGGGTATACGGATGGCTTTGTAGGCTTTGGAAATATGCCGAGGTTACATCATTGTAAAATCACTCATTATCCCCCATTTCATATATTGTGCCGTTGTTTAATTTGGAACTCTTTGTCTATTGTGGCAAAATATGCTAATAATATTAGTCGTTTTAAAGTGATGTGTGGTTATTTCTAACGTAATATGTTGTGACTGTTGCTCGCACGATCTCCCTTTTTGTTCTATTCTTTTTCCTCTTATCCATTTCCTTCTGTATCATCATTATTTATTTATTTATTTATTATTGAGAAACATTACATTCTAATGAATACATAAATAATAATTATTACAATAATTTTGGATTAGTCCATATTAATATTACAATTAATAATATAAATAAGATGCATTTCAAAATTTACATATAGCGCAAGAAAACAGAATAACAATCAATTAAAGTCGAAATTACTGATTTTTAAACAAAAAATTTAATTTAAAATGTGAACTTTTCACATTATTGTCAATTAACAAATAACTATAAGAGTTATAGGACATAATTAAAGAATTAAAAGGATTAAAATACCATAATTGGTATGATTGGAATCCATTACAAAAAAATCGACTGACCATAGGTCAGTTTGTTTATAGTTTGTTTATATTATAGTTTGCTTTCTAGATTATTTTATTTTTGTATTTTTGAATTTTTTTTTTCTTATTTTGTTGTTGTTATTTAATTGGACGTATTCTAATACCTTTGTACGCAAAATTTGTTAGGATCAATCAATTGCTGATCAATTGCGTATTAACTTGAAATAAATAAATAAATTAAATTGTTTAAATATACACCGATTTCGTCTAAACATTTACTGTAAACCATATCTACATTTAAGGGTAATTCTACATAAGACTGTCTCTTATGACTATTTTTAAGACTTCTTTTTAAACACTTTTTTATTAAGTCTATCGTTATTATTGGTATTCTGGTAAATAGTCATAATAAAGGTGGATTTCCTTATGCGAGCTGTGGGAGAAAAAATGGCGATTCCTATATAAAATTTTTTCCCCGAGAGATATTTTCCCTCCCGGGGAAATTTACCCGCTAGTTAAATTAACATTAACTTTTTCCCCGGGCTCTCGGGCATTTTAAGATTTTTTAACACATACATTCAATCATTCAATTGAATTAAAAAAAAAAAATTGTCTTCGTATAAAAAAAAAACAAAAAATAAACAAATATAGGTTGATGATAAAGTAAGCCAAATTTTTTGTTTTTTATTTTATTTATTTATTACTGTAATTTAATTTTAATATTTTTCTTATTTTACAAAAAAGTATTATTTACGTGATTATGGGCGCTTTTACAGAAAAGTTAATAAACTGCGTGGAGCAGTATGATGTGATATATGATATCGGGCATAAATCATATGAAAATAATGGGTATCGACAGCAAATTTGGAAGAAAATTGCTAATGAATTGGGACTCTCAGGTATTTTTATTTTAGCTATTAAACAATTACCATAGACAAATAGGGATTAAATGAATATTATGATATCACAAATTTTTTTTAAACTCAAGTTTTTGCATAATCAATTTCCCAGCTGCATCTGCAAGGGTGTTTAAATCGGCTGTTTTCATTGTGCAGTCCGTTGATCACGTGATATATTTACTTCACCTCTGTGCATATGCTTCAAATAAAAATTGAACAATTTTTACTAAAAATATAGGATATTTGTCGTATTGTTGTGATATTAAATTCTATAATTTGTTTAAAGAAACGAAACTGGTTTGTTTTTAGATAAAAGTTGTATGGAAAAATGGAAGGCTATCGGGAAGAAATATATGGAAATTAGACGAAATAATAAATGTATAAGCAGAAGTGGGGCAAAAATGATTAATGATAAAAATACTGATTTCATCAAAAGGTTACAATTTCAGTCTTTAATTAACGTAATTGATTTATACGTGACAGTATTTTTTCGGTACCTCAGAAAATTCATTCAGCCTGTCAATACCCTTAAATTCAGAAGGCAATAATTATATAAATGATGATGACGATGATGAGCAATTCTTATCTTTATATAATTTCACCGTTGATAGTAGTGACGGTACCACGATAAACGAGAATAATAACAGCAATGCTGAATCGATAGTAATGAACGACACTCAAGGTAATGCAAAATGCTAAACATATATTTCATTTATATAACAAACATATTTTTATAATGTCAGGAAGCAGTTCTTCAACAAACCAAAATCCACCCGAAAAAAAAAAACAAAAATGTGATGAAGGTATAAATTATTCTAAATCCATAAACGGAATACTTAGCTTCAAATTTTAACATCTATTTAGGTGATATACATAGTTTAATTAAGGAAATCAACAAATCAGTTGAAAAATATGACGATTTAGAATGTTTTGGGATGTTTGTTGCAGAAACATTACGAAAAATGCCACGTAACATGCAATGTAATGCAAAGACACAAATATTTAAAATATTAATGGAACAAACAAAGGATATGCAATGTTACGAATTAATATTTTACCTTCCTTATCGAATTTTACGTGCCTTATGTTATAATTAACTTACCCTTTATATTTTTACCTGTATATAACTTTGTGATTTTATGTTTTACGAATTATTATTTATTTTGTGAACTACGTATTTATTATTTTGTGAATTATTTTGTTTTTTTGTGAATTATTTTTATTTTGTTATAATAAATTACATTTAATTAGAATACAAAATATTATTTTGCCATGGTAGTGGATTTACTTCACAAAAATATTTTGTAAACCTATTTCGGATATCGGTCGATTTTGTGGCATAATTATTTTGGCCCATCCTACCAACGTTGATGAAGGAATTGTGCGGATTGGTGCTATTTCTCCAATAAACATCGATGATGTTTCCGAATTCGTCTTCATGATCTGCATATCCCTCTGGGCAATACACAGTTGAATTTGTTTGTAAATAATTGTGCAATACTACCGTTGCTTTAATAATTTCACCTGCCGAAGCTATTATTGGTTTCCTATAAATTCTCCACCTGGCTGCCAATATCCCAAAGCTGTTCTCAACAACTGGTCTTGCGCGATATAATCTAAATAAACCAATAAAACATTAATAGCATCGGAGTCACATAGAACAGAAATAGAAATAGAACAGCAGCAGAATTCAGGTTTAAAAATGTTTCTATAATCGTACCTATAATTAAAAATTGATTTATCTTTTGGTAATCCTAATTTTCTTCCTGGAAATGGACGCATGACGTTCTCCAAAAGCGGAAATGCTTCATTCGCCACAAATACATTTGGTAATTCTTGTCCAAACTGGTCCGCTATAACTGGCTTCGGTAAATTTAATCCAGGAGACTTATTGATTACCGCCTTTCCAAAAGGAGTGTTTTTAAAAATACCACCATTACTAAACCGCCCAGTAGCTCCAATATCCACTGAAATAAATTTATAATTGCTATCGCAAACTGCAAGTAGCACTAAGCTGTGGCTTCCTTTATAATTAAACTATTTTGACCCACTATTTCCGAAGGCCTAAAATATGTCACTTTTACTCAAGCACGGCCCTAACGAAGGTTCAAGTGGCACTAAAAAACCGGGCGCCCTCACATTTGGGGCGCTTCTAACCCTAAAAAAATTAACAGTTATATGTTAAGGATGAATACTAATTTTTTTTTGAAAATCGCCCTACAACTATTAATGCATATACTTTATCCGTGCATACACATTCATTTTGGTTCATAATTTATTTTCTATAACAATTCGAAATTTCATGCCATCAATATACATATTCGTTTGTTTATATATAATCATATATGACATAAATTATCAAATTAAAGTGTGATGCTGTGATATATTTTATACCATATACGAATAGATCAGAATAAAATTTTAAACAAAACATCTATATATGCAATTGATACAATGCAATTTATATTTTTATTTTATTGTTCTATATGTTTGGTTGTTTTATTAAGACTAAAAATTTATTAAAAATTATTTGTAAAATATAATATTGATTGATGTAGCATTTACATTTCATATATGCTACATCTTACAAATTGCAATTCTGCAATTTTTATATTCTTTATATTTTGGTTACTTATAAATATAAAGTGTTACATTGTATTTTTAAAGTTATATAGTTATATGGTTATAAGTTATATATTATTATATTTATATTTTCTTATTTATAAATATTTAATTGTTTTATTAAATTTTATATTGTATTGATATAGCATTTACATTTCGTATGCTATATCTTGAAATTGCAATCATGCAATTTTATATAATATTACTTATAAATATGAATCGATAAATTGTATTTATTTAATTCTTATATTGAAATCTGTTTATAATATAACATCCGTTAGATAATTATATTTATGGTATTTGATGATACTTAGGTTTATGGGAAAGTCATATGTGTTGGACACATAACTCCCCCATCCTTAAGTTCATTGCACTCCGTTGCAATGTCATCATTTTTTATTTTAATTTTAATTACTTTATGTACTTTATTTTTATAATATTTTATTACAAGTAATACGATTATTAATATTATAATACTTAATGTTATCCCAATATTGGAATAACTTACTATATTAACATGATTTCTTTTGTAAATTAGTTCTTTAATTTCTTTTTTATTGAGTTTTTGATTCATATGTAATTCTTTTAAATCTATTGTTTTATTTATGTTTTGCATTTTAATATAATTTGGTATTATAATAACTTGTTTGAATTCTCTTTGTTTATTCGAGAATTTTACATTATTTAATTCTATTGTGCAATTATTGAATGAAATAAGATAATTTTTCTTTAAAGTATATTTAATATTATTACAATCATTACTTACTTCTAAATCAATTGCATTGTTAACTAATATTAATCCTTTATTTAATTCTATAATTTCTACTTCTACTTTGTTTATTTTAGTACATCCATTATATAGTTTATCATATAAATTAGATATACATTTATTCGTGCTTATTAATTTATTTTTAAATCTTTCCTGGCCCAGATAGTATGTTTTATTATCGTACAATATAATGTCGGTTATTTCTATATCGACTTTGTCATTGTTTGAACTAGGCGTTGGAACGATTTTAAATGTGGTTGCACTTAAATTACTTATTACTGGTATTTCAAATATAAAGATTAATGTTGAGTTGCTTATGGCCAATGAACTTTTTATTTCTCTTATTTTAAATAAATCTATTTCATATATATCTATTTCTTCAGGTGTTAGAATTGATCTACCCATTATCTGGTGTTTTGCGAAGATAATATTTTCTTGTATTTTTTCGATCTCGTCGTTTAAGTGAATTATATTATTTTGTATTTGTAAATATTGTAATTGCCTTATTATTTGTTTGCTATCTGCAAGTACGGAATTTAAGAGAACTTCCAAAGCTTTATGATTTTTATTAATGTTAATTTGTATATTTTTAATATTTTCTTGTATTGCATTATTAATTTTAACCTGTTCGTTTGAACTTACTATACCATTATGTGTATTTTCTTCAATTACCTTAAGATGGTTTTCTATATCAACCCTATCTTCTTCATCCATCGTACCAAATACCCATTTCAGAAAGCTACCTCCAACATTTATCAAACTTCGTTTATGCCTCATCGGCAATAATGTCTTGAAAGCATGTTTCGTTTGCTTAATTTTATCGTTTAATGTTTTTGTTAACATTTCTTCATCTTTTATATTAAATGTAACTTCTATATATGTTTCAATTAAACCTATTGTATCTTCTATTTGTTTTAAATCTATAATATGTAATATTTTATCGTAACTATCAATTATCTGAACCGATTCACCTTGAATGAACGTATAACCGGCTTCTGTTTCAATTTTTTCAACGTTAATCCAAGCCTGACATGGCTGGATTAGACAATATATCATTAGGAATATCCGCATGATTACCTGAAAATTGTTTAAAATATCGTTTTATTCGAAAATGATGAATATTTTTCTTCCTGTAATCAGTCAAATGATCATTATGCTTAAAAATTTTAATCTTTTTATATCTAGGTAACTCTTTATATCTCAATGCCGCAGGATCTTTAATTAATACTGCTGTTTCATTTGGGAATATAAAGTCTTTTCTACCCTTATTTAATTTTGTAATGGCCTTGAATTTCTTATCTTGAATTCTTTTTCCTATTTCTGCAGGATCAGAAACCTTATTGTTAATAAAATCACTTGGTTTAACCCCGATTGTTGTATGAATGGTATTGTTATATTTCTCCATAGACATTAATATTTTGTTTTCGGTACTGGAATCCGGATTAATTAAGTGTAATAGTCTAATGTGTTCAATAATAGTACCATGGGCTCTTTCGATGTCCGAATTTCCACCATGACTTCTGGGTGAAGTGAAATGTATTTCTATGTCCTCTGTTCTACAGAATTCCTTCAAATTTAAACTATCGAATTCATTGTCAAAAATATATTTCTTCGGTTTTCCAAATAAAGAATTTCTATATCTTAGACCCTGTACTATGGTAACGCTATTTCTGTCATTTAATTTACAAACAAATATTAGTGAACTTATCTTATCTTAGTGAACTTATCTATGGTTGTCAAAAATTTTTCTTTTTTCAAATGAAACACATCCGCGTGAACCATTTCATTAGGTTCCAATGCAGTTTGTGATATTTTGTATTTATACTTATTCGGATTTCTATCGTATTTAGCCAGATTGCATATGTCGCAATTGTTTATATATTTATATATGAAATCCCTAAGCTTTGGGTGGTAATATGTGTCTTTCATTTCTTCAAAGTTTTCTAAAATACCCCTGTGATTTGTTCCTTCGTGAACTTCCTTTATTTTATTTATTATCGCATTTTCATCTTCCATGTTTTCTGCTAACTTTGTACATTTAACAAACCTAATGGTTGAATTGTTTCCAAATAAACTAATCAATTTAGCCTGTAATATTGTGAACTCATCACCATCTAACGCAGAATAGATACCTGTTGTACCCTTTTTTATTAATCTTCTTAACGTGTCATTTAAATAATTATCATCGTTAAGATTTTGTTTAGTAATATAAATTAATCTATACCTCTTATTTATTATTTTAAAATCCTCTCCTATATTTTCTACTAAATGTATTTGGGTAAGGGTATTTGTTAATAATACCCCCAACTACTGGAATATAATTAACAGAATTGCTCGTGTCATTAATCGACACGGGGCAAACATTTATTTCATTATCGCCTTTATTGCCTTCTAATATGTTTATTTCATTTTTATCGGTATTGATTCTACTCAAGAAATCGGCTATTTGGTTCATTTAACGAACTTAACCAAACTAACGGTCTATCATCTGTTTCCACTTTAAACTTAACTCCATATAAGTATGGCCTATAGTATTTCGTGCCCCATACTATTGCCAGTAATTCCTTTTCAATTGCACTGTATTTAATTTCATGCTCATTAAGTGTCCGGCTTGCAAAAGAAACAGGATGTCCATCTTGTGATAGAACGGCTCCCAAAGCATATTGACTTGCATCCGTCGTTAACGTAAATTTTCTTTTGAAATTCGGATATTCGGTCTTTTGTAATAATTTCTTTTAGTTTTTCCGATTCTTTTGAAAAGAACAAACATTTATCGAGTTGAACTTTTAAATTAAATTCGCGTAACTTTGCAAAAATCTTACTGATCGCATTTATATGTTCTTGAATTGATGCACTGAAAATTAATATATCGTCGAGATATACAACACATGTAATATTAATAAATTCGCGTAATACGTGGTTTATCATCCTTTGAAATGTTGCAGGTGCGTTCTTCAATCCAAACGGCATCCTAACATATTCATAATGACCCTGTGGAGTTGAAAAGGCGGTTTTACTTTGATCCTTTTCATCCACGAGAATTTAATGAAACCCCTTTGCTAGATCTAGCGTAGTGAAATATTGAGCTTTACCCAATTTATCAAATAGCGAATCGATATTTGGTATTGGAAATTTATCGTCAATGGTTATTTCATTAAGCTTTCTATAATCTACCACGATCCTCCATTTTTTCACTCCAGAATAATCCATTTTCTTAGGGACTACCCAAATGGGTGAGTTATATGGTGAGTTACTATGTTTTATTATTCCCTGTTTCAACATCTCCGAAACCTGTATCTCTACTTCACGTTCATGAATTTTTGGAAATCTATATAATTTAGCATATATGGGGCGACCATGTTTTGTTATAATTTGATGTTTTATATCAAGAATGTTACTTAATTGTTGACCTTCTTGATAAAATAAATCACGATTTTTCCCAATTAAATTTTTCAAACAATTGTTCTCCTCTGTATTAAGATGACCCTTTTTTAAAACATTAAATATGTTGTTGCCATTCAAATCCATAGAATATAAATGATTTATATAATCATATGGACAAGAATTATTAAATTTTGTTATTTTACCCATAATTTCAATAGTATTGTTTTCTAAATCTATTTTCGCGCCTATTGCCCTCAAAATATTTTGTCCGAATATTGCATCAAATTTGCAATTATTAAATTGTAAAACTTTCCAACTCATTGTAGCATTGTGATTGAATTCCAATGGTACGTCTGTTTGTCTGTTATAATTTGGTGAATAATTTCACCGCCACCAAATAATGTATTTATTTGAATTGGTTGGGTTAAAGTGCGAAGTTTTAATTTAGGAAAGACATTATTTTTGATTAAAGATATTGATGCCCCCGTATCTATGAGGCAATTAAATTTTGTTTGAAAAATAGTAAGTGTTATTATTGGTAATGGGCTTTGCGAGGCTGAAAATGAAAATTTTTCTCCCGTGTTATTGTATCCACTTCCATTGGTTCAGGATACCCATTCTTACGACCATTGTAAATGTTCTGATTACCATTATTATTATTATTATTATTATTGTCATACCGATTATAATTATAGTTTGACACACGCCAATTTCTCTCGAAACGTGGAAACTGATTGTCCCTATAATTATTTGAGTTAAAAGGCCTCGTATAACCCCTTTGGAATGGCCCATAATTACTATAATTATTGCCATATGAATTTGAATTTTGTCTATAATTATTATTTTTATTGTAATTCATATTATTTTTATTATACGTATTATTTTTATTGTAACCAACATTATTTTTATAATTCTTATTTTTATTGGGATTATAACCCGTATCATAATCGTACTTATTTGCAATTTGTGTGGGATTAGTAGAAATTCCGGTTTGTGTTAATTCGAAAAAAGCATCTTCCAATCGTTCAACGTTTTTGATTCTTAAAAACATACTATCCGTACGAGGAAGTTTATTTAAAAATTTATCAAGAATACTCCTTTCATTGTTATTTGGATTAAATTCCATAGGAGATTCTTCGTCTAATCTATACTTAATATTTAACTTATCTAATATTTCTAACTAATCATTATAATAATGACTTACGTTCATAAATTTTACTTTATCGGATTCTTCCTTTAATTTAAGGTACGTCTCGTTTACGCCAAATGATTCTTTAGTTGTTTTTTTATTTGGTTCCAGGAGCGTTTTCTAGTCGTCGTATCGATCTGGCTGCTGATCCCTGGATTTTGGTAAATAAGATGTTACACAAATATGCCTTAACCGGTTGGTCTGGTGCTAACGCCACGATGGTTTCCACCTCCGTAATGAAATGTGATAATTCAAAAGTGTTGTCACCCGTAAATATCGGCACTGCTCTAGCCTCGGTGATTAGATCTTTATTACTAATTGTTGGCAAAGACATTTTGAAATAAAAATTTTCTTTATATATAGATGTAGATCAAACACAAAAAATTTTCCCACTAATTATTTTGTTTTATAATTATACTTTCCACTCTTTATTTTATTTAACAAACTTTATTTAATTATTAATTATTGGTTTCCACTATTTATTTTATGAAACAACTTTATTTAATTATTATACCGTTTCACTATTTATTATTTTTTTTATTAAGTTCATTTAGTTATTAATTAAACTTTTTCTTTTTCACTATATATTGTTTTGTTGAGCCTAATATTTTTCATCAACCAAAATATATTTTTAGAACTCCTCAATAATTTCTTAAAAGAAAACTAGTAAAACTTTTATATTAATATATAATATATATAAAAAAATTTCATATATATTATGTTATTTTTTTCCTATGAACTATTAAATCACTTTATATATATATGTTATATATGTAAATTAATGAAAATTGTAATATTGAATATATTATTTATTTTCTGTTTTATTTATTCTAGTTTGAGGATCCTACCGACTGCGCCATTTATATTTTTATTTATTGTTCTATATGTTTGGTTGTTCTATATTTTTATTTATTGTTCTATATGTTTGGTTAAGACCAAAAATTTATTAAAAATTATTTGTAAAATATAATATTGATTGATGTAGCATTTACATTTCATATATGCTACATCTTACAAATTGCAATTCTGCAATTTTTATATTCTTTATATTTTGGTTACTTATAAATATAAAGTGTTACATTGTATTTTTAAAGTTATATAGTTATATGGTTATAAGTTATATATTATTATATTTATATTTTCTTATTTATAAATATTTAATTGTTTTATTAAATTTTATATTGTATTGATATAGCATTTACATTTCGTATGCTATATCTTGAAATTGCAATCATGCAATTTTATATAATATTACTTATAAATATGAATCGATACATTGTATTTATTTAATTCTTATATTGAAATCTGTTTATAATATAACATCCGTTAGATAATTATATTTATGGTATTTGATGATAGTTAGGTTTATGGGAAAGTCATATGTGTTGGACACATAACTTGCATTCCATACATAATTTGATCATTTTATATATGGATTATATGAATATATGTAAATTCGTATACATATCCTATCTATTTATCTTTAATATTTCGTATACATATCCTATCTATTTATCTTTAATATTTGGTTATATCTAAAGAATTATGTATACGGGGTTTTTTATCAAAATTTTAGTATATACTTACATATGCAAAGATTGCATTATCTATATATCAAAATATTTTATATTATATATTACATTATACATTATTTCAAAACACAAAATGTATTTACCATTTTATGAAGTATTATTACTATTTATTTTTATTCAAATTTTTAATTTATAATGTATATATACAGGGTGTCCCAGTACAGGGTGCCAACCCGAAACAGGCAGGTTCTACACCTTATTTCCAATCAAAAAATGTCTGTCGGTTTTTAGAAAAACTTCTTTGATGTTTTAGCTTTAATTTGATGTACAAACTTTTAAAATATGTCAACTCGTCTTAGAGATATGACAAAAATAATATTGAAATATGACGAAAATAATGCAAATTTTTCAAAAATTATACAGGGTGTCCCAGTACAGGCTAGCTCGAAAACCAAGGAAGATAGACATGGGGTCGCCACTCATTTTTTGATTGTTTTTTGGTTGACGTGGATTTAATTTCATTTTTATTATATATGTGCGTGAAGTTATCCATAAAATTTATCCATAGATTTTTGTAGAACATATTGTGGAACCTATCCATAAAAAAATTATTCTGATATTTTTTGACGAAAATAATCGGGAAAATTGTGTTTTGTGGTATATCTCATCTCCCGGAACGATTTCGGGGATGAGATATACGTGAATCGATTGCATAAGTCCTGAAGATTATTCAGGACAATGTATGCACATGGCGAATTTTCCGGGAAATTCGCAATTTTGATGAAAAGTGTTGTTGTGGTTTTTTTTTTTTTATATGTGATGTTTTGTGTTTTTATGTGATGGAAAGTTATTTGGTGGTATATCTCATCTCCCGGAATGATTTCGGGGATGAGATATACGTGAATAGATTGCATAAGTCCTGAAGATTATTCAGGACAATCTATGCACATGGCGAATTTTCCGGAAAATTCGCAATTTGGATGAAAAGTGTTGTTGTGGTTTTTTTTTTTTTTATATGTGATGTTTATTTTTTATGTGATGGGAAGGTATTTGGTGGTATATCTCATCTCCCGGAATGATTTCGGGGATGAGATATACGTGAATAGATTGCATAAGTCCTGAAGATTATTCAGGACAATGTATGCACATGGCGAATTTTCCGGGAAATTCGCAATTTTGATGAAAATTGTTGTTGTGGTTTTTTGGTTTTTTTTTTATATGTGATGTTTTGTGTTTTTATGTGATGGAAAGTTATTTGGTGGTATATCTCATCTCCCGGAATGATTTCGGGGATGAGATATACGTGAATAGATTGCATAAGTCCTGAAGATTATTCAGGACAATCTATGCACATGGCGAATTTTCCGGAAAATTCGCAATTTGGATGAAAAGTGTTGTTGTGGTTTTTTTTTTTTTATGTGATGGGAAGTTATTTGGTGGTATATCTCATCTCCCGGAACGATTTCGGGTATGAGATATACGTGAATCGATTGCATAAGTCCTGAAGATTATTCAGGACAATCTATGCATAATGCGAATTTCCCGGAAAATTTGCAATTTGGATGAAAACTTTTGTTATTGTTTTTATTTTTTTTTTTTTATGTGATGGGAAGTTATTTGGTGGTATATCTCATCTCCCGGAACGATTTCGGGGATGAGATATACGTGAATCGATTGCATAAGTCCTGAAGATTATTCAGGACAATCTATGCACATGGCGAATTTTCCGGAAAATTCGCAATTTGGATGAAAAGTGTTGTTGTGGTTTTTTTTTTTTTTATGTGATGGGAAGTTATTTGGTGGTATATCTCATCTCCCGGAACGATTTCGGGTATGAGATATACGTGAATCGATTGCATAAGTCCTGAAGATTATTCAGGACAATCTATGCATAATGCGAATTTCCCGGAAAATTTGCAAATTTGGAAAATTTGTTATTGTTTTTTTTTTTTTTTTTTTTTATGTGATGGGAAGTTATTTGGTGGTATATCTCATCTCCCGGAACGATTTCGGGGATGAGATATACGTGAATCGATTGCATAAGTCCTGAAGATTATACAGGACAATCTATGCAAATTTCATATGTCTTTTCAGGCTAACTTATACATTTGCAGAAAAAATTAAAAACTTACATCAAAATGGAATCACCAATCAATTACCCAATCTAATGATGAAATGTTGCAATGCTGATATTAATATTATTTTGAATATTAACGATTTCGGCCGTACCAAAACGAAATCATTCAAAAACATTTTTACTCATATAAAATTTCATATGTCTTTTCAGGCTAACTTATACATTTGCAGAAAAAATCAAAAACTTACATCAAAATGGAATCACCAATCAATTACCCAATATACTGATGAAATGTTGCAATGCTGATATTAATATTATTTTGAATATTAACAATTTCGGTCGCACCAAAACGAAATCATTCAAAAAGATTTTTTCTCATATAAAATTTCATATGCCTTTTCAGGCTAACTTATGCATTTGCAGAAAAAATTAAAAACTTACATCAAAATGGAATCACCAATCAATTACCCAATCTAATGATGAAATGTTGCAATGCTGATATTAATATTATTTTGAATATTAACGATTTCGGCCGTACCAAAACGAAATCATTCAAAAAGATTTTTTCTCATATAAAATTTCATATGCCTTTTCAGGCTAACTTATGCATTTGCAGAAAAAATTAAAACTTACATCAAAATGGAATCACCAATCAATTACCCAATCTAATGATGAAATGTTGCAATGCTGATATTAATATTATTTTGAATATTAACGATTTCGGCCGTACCAAAACGAAATCATTCAAAAACATTTTTACTCATATAAAATTTCATATGTCTTTTCAGGCTAACTTATACATTTGCAGAAAAAATTAAAAACTTACATCAAAATGGAATCACCAATCAATTACCCAATATACTGATGAAATGTTGCAATGCTGATATTAATATTATTTTGAATATTAACAATTTCGGTCGTACCAAAACGAAATCATTCAAAAAGATTTTTTCTCATATAAAATTTCATATGCCTTTTCAGGCTAACTTATGCATTTGCAGAAAAAATTAAAAACTTACATCAAAATGGAATCACCAATCAATTACCCAATATACTGATGAAATGTTGCAATGCTGATATTAATATTATTTTGAATATTAACAATTTCGGCCGTACCAAAACGAAATCATTCAAAAAGATTTTTTCTCATATAAAATTTCATATGCCTTTTCAGGCTAACTTATGCATTTGCAGAAAAAATTAAAAACTTACATCAAAATGGAATCACCAATCAATTACCCAATCTAATGATGAAATGTTGCAATGCTGATATTAATATTATTTTGAATATTAACGATTTCGGCCGTACCAAAACGAAATCATTCAAAAACATTTTTACTCATATAAAATTTCATATGTCTTTTCAGGCTAACTTATACATTTGCAGAAAAAATCAAAAACTTACATCAAAATGGAATCACCAATCAATTACCCAATCTAATGATGAAATGTTGCAATGCTGATATTAATATTATTTTGAATATTAACGATTTCGGCCGTACCAAAACGAAATCATTCAAAAACATTTTTACTCATATAAAATTTCATATGTCTTTTCAGGCTAACTTATACATTTGCAGAAAAAATTAAAAACTTACATCAAAATGGAATCACCAATCAATTACCCAATATACTGATGAAATGTTGCAATGCTGATATTAATATTATTTTGAATATTAACAATTTCGGTCGTACCAAAACGAAATCATTCAAAAAGATTTTTTCTCATATAAAATTTCATATGCCTTTTCAGGCTAACTTATGCATTTGCAGAAAAAATTAAAAACTTACATCAAAATGGAATCACCAATCAATTACCCAATCTAATGATGAAATGTTGCAATGCTGATATTAATATTATTTTGAATATTATCGATTTCGGCCGTACCAAAACGAAATCATTCAAAAACATTTTTACTCATATAAAATTTCATATGTCTTTTCAGGTTAACTTATACATTTGCAGAAAAAATCAAAAACTTACATCAAAATGGAATCACCAATCAATTACCCAATATACTGATGAAATGTTGCAATGCTGATATTAATATTATTTTGAATATTAACAATTTCGGCCGTACCAAAACGAAATCATTCAAAAAGATTTTTTCTCATATAAAATTTCATATGCCTTTTCAGGCTAACTTATGCATTTGCAGAAAAATTTAAAAACTTACATCAAAATGGAATCACCAATCAATTACCCAATCTAATGATGAAATGTTGCAATGCTGATATTAATATTATTTTGAATATTAACGATTTCGGCCGTACCAAAACGAAATCATTCAAAAACATTTTTACTCATATAAAATTTCATATGTCTTTTCAGGCTAACTTATACATTTGCAGAAAAAATTAAAAACTTAAATCAAAATGGAATCACCAATCAATTACCCAATCTAATGATGAAATGTTGCAATGCTGATATTAATATTATTTTGAATATTAACAATTTCGGCCGTACCAAAACGAAATCATTCAAAAAGATTTTTTCTCATATAAAATTTCATATGCCTTTTCAGGCTAACTTATGCATTTGCAGAAAAATTTAAAAACTTACATCAAAATGGAATCACCAATCAATTACTTAATCTAATGATGAAATGTTGCAATGCTGATATTAATATTATTTTGAATATTAACGATTTCGGCCGTACCAAAACGAAATCATTCAAAAACGATTTTACTCATATAAAATTTCATATGTCTTTTCAGGTTAACTTATACATTTGCAGAAAAAATTAAAAACTTACATCAAAATGGAATCACCAATCAATTACCCAATCTAATGATGAAATGTTGCAATGCAGATATTAATATTATTTTGAATATTAACGATTTCGGCCGTACCAAAACGAAATCATTCAAAAACATTTTTACTCATATAAAATTTCATATGTCTTTTCAGGCTAACTTATACATTTGCAGAAAAAATCAAAAACTTACATCAAAATGGAATCACCAATCAATTACCCAATATACTGATGAAATGTTGGAATGCAGAAAAAAATGATCTGGCATTCTTCCGAGTTGTTATGGGTGATTAAAAAAATTAAAAAATGGTAAATCTAACTTTAATTCCAAATTTTTTTTATTAAAATTAACATACTTGTATATCCTATTTATATATATAATATATAAATATCTTATTTAAAAAAATAAAAGTAGTATTATAAAATAATTATTTATAAAATATATTAAAATTTCATTTAAAATCTTATTTAATCTAGAATAACATATGCTGTATCCACGGAGGTAATGTAGGTAATGAAGGTGTAGATACAATTAACTAAAAACTGCCGTCGAATAAGAGGCAGGCCAGAAAGCCTTCCAGTATGGGATAGTTCTGGATTTTCGTGACGCACTTACAATTTTGGCCTGAACAGTTCGACATGAACCATTCAGTTACCATTGGTCACCACGTGGAGGTAATGTAAGCACTTGATCAGGAACTCAATAGTTGTAACACTGGATCTGCGATCCGGCAGTATTTAGACTATTGATCCCAATCCAGACCAACGCAATTTTGTTTTATTTTTTATTTAAACAGTCCTAACCGAATTATTAAACGCACTGAAGATTTTTTACAAATATATGTATTGTAGTATACTCAATATGTTACTTTTAATTTGATAATTTGAGAGTTTACATCAAATCTGTAATGAGTTTAATAATTTGGCCAGAGACTTTATAGCGGCAATAATATTAAAACTGTAATGTCGTATTTATTCATAGCAGTTCTACAACAGTGTGTTGATATACCTCAGTTGTTTTTGTTGTTACAATAACTACTATCGAGGGAGTTCACCACACCGTTATAGAACAACCATGAATAAAATACGACATTAGAAAAATATTATTGCTTTGAAATCGTTTCGTTTCGGATCCTCAGTGGCTATACGCACTCTCTACCAACTATACCATTGCGATATTTTGTTTGTTTTACAATAACAATTTAATTATATTTTTGTTTTCATATTTCTATTGTACCTCATTAGAGGTGTTTCTATATATTTAATTTATTGCATTTTTCCTAACATAGTTTTTATTTATAATAAAACATATTTCTAATATACATATATAATGGATATAAATACACGGCTATCGGTCTCATACAAATGTACAGGTATATAATATACATAGGGTTAAATGCTTTTACTACAACTTCAAATGTGATGCATTTGAGTGTAAAATCAATTAGTTTGTATTACACATACATTCAAATGTAATGTACCACACATCGTATTAATTGAAAGTGTAAGAATTGATGATTTGCACTAGAATCGAACCAGGTATTATTCTTAGTCGCAATGGCAAAGTTGGTAGAAAGTACGCATGGCCACTATTGAGGATCCGAAACGTAATTGATTCAACTCCAATACGAACCATCAAGTCTTACACTTTCAATTTTCAATTAATCATTTTCCTAAATCAAGATCGATAGCAGTGTATTTATATTCATTATACGAATTATTGTAATAAATTATTAAAAAAAAATTAATTATATTAAAATATTATTATTATATAGTTGAATTTAAAATCACTAAAATAAATTGCTATATTTCATTTTTATAATTCTATAATTCTATAGATTCTATCATTTTAAATTATCATTATTTTATAACATTACATTACTATATATGTACAATGCCAACTATACTTATTTTAATTGTAATGTATTGATACAATGTTGACATACAAATGTTATATGTTTTACTTCCTCAACCGTTTTTACATAATAATGCGTTAAGCAATTTTGGCAAAGCCACCTATTGCATTTATCACATTCGATCCATTTAACAACTTCCAATTCCTTGTTCCAATATTTAGCACAATGAATGCAGACATTTTTTATACGGTAATTATAACACATAATTCTATTTTTGATTTGTTCACGATAATCGTCAGCAGGGATCAAATCTACTAAGTTTTTGTTTAAAATATAATTTTCAACAAATTGTATCACAAAAATACCGCAATTATGTATATCTTTTTGGTAAGCATGCGGATAATTTACACAATGCCAATCGTTTGGGTCAATTTTCATATGGATTAGAATATTTTTAAATCGCCCGAATTGATCATGTTTATCGATATTGCTTTCACCAAAAGAATTAAAATACATAAACTGTCTCACGTGAAAATCCGCTATCATTAAGGTATAATGCGAATCCTTTAATATTGGTAATATTAAAACTTTTGGCGTAAAGGGTATTAAATTATTTATCGCCAATGAATCAATGCTCTTTTGTTCCAAAATTGCATTGATTCTTGTATTGCTTACCAATAAAATAGATTTCTGGTTTGATTCTTTAACTACCACTGTTATGGCTGCATCTAAAACAAAATTCGTCAGCTCTTCGGAGGAATTAAATGAGTCAATATCAGTGGTAGTTAATACATATTCGAAATTATTTAATTGATCCCTTCCATATGCATCTGAATGCAATTTCTTAAGATTCACATTATAGTAAGAAGGTGATGATGATTGTGTAACTATTTCCACCGTATCAACATCAATGACTTCATCGTCTATAATTGAATGATCATGAAACGTATCTCTATGAACTATTTCGATATTATTATCTTTTTGCTCATTAGGTATATACACATTAGCGAATTGCTCGCTTCGTATCGTTTTTCCTAAAAATAAATGTTTTGGAATTTTCCCTTTCTTATTCCATTTTTCTTCAGCATCAGCTGGATTTTCATTGAAAATATCTATTTCATTTTCAATGTCAGTTTTTTTATATTTTTTCTTAGATACATTTCGGTGCGTCTCGATACCATTCAAATTTAAATTATTTTCGAACAGTTTATTATTTATTTCGCATACCACTGTCTGAACATGTTGCTGGGCTATGCGAACGAAACGATTTGCTTTTATATTTTTGGAATCCTCTAGAATGTATTTTTTTAAATTTTTAAAATAGGATTCAATTGGAGCATTACTGATACGGGTAGCATCAGTTGGATCAACATATACTCCTAAGATGTTGGTCCAAAAGGGTAGGTATGCGCAAAATTTGTTTAAAATCATGACACATAAATCATAATTGTAAAATTTATTATCATCTAGCTGTGCATTACTATTATTTCCATCTAGTTTGTTATCATGATTATGGATTTCCGTAAGAATTGAATCCATAATTGATTTAAAATGTATTCTGTATGGACTATTTTCATACAGCGTATTGCCAGTTAATTCCTCATTAGACAAAATGTCATGCGATGCATCAACTGTGATGCATTCGATATCATCTGTGATAAATTTGAGTGGATTATCTTTGGACATTTTGATTAACTTTGTTAATCCTTGAGTATATATGTGGCTGCTTGCTTGGGGGATGACGTTGCTTGGGGGATGACGGAAAGAGTTAAAGCATTCTAGGGTATGCGATTCTCATTTCGTCATTCTCAAGTGTTAGTTACACCTCCACGTGGTGGCAACCGGGCAATGCATCCTAGAACGCAGCCAAGTAACTAATGCGAAAACAACCGTAATGGAAGTACAACGAAAAGGTTTGAGTACCCCAGGTGGTAACCAGGCTATGCCTGGGAATCCACCCTCTACGGAGGCATGCCCTATAGATTCTGGGGAGGGCAATCTATTACGGAATTTCGGGGAGATGCGGGTGCGTGACACGGAGCCACCAACCATACCGGCCATGGGTTCGCGAAAGCGAGCTCAGCGGCCTCGTGGGCGGGCGGAGCTGCGGGACATTACGCAGCCACCAACCAAATCGGCCGAAGGTACGCGAAAGCGGACCAGAGCGCAGAGGAGGAAGGAGGCTCAGCGTAAGAAGCGGCTCGGACCTGTCAGTGATGACGGGAACGAGCTGGCTGAAGTGACAACTTCAGCAAACTCCACACCGGAGGCTGTACAGGAGAAGAGGTGCAAGGTGAGCACACCTAGCGGGTCTTCGAATCAGAAGACACGCGGGTTGGGCTTGCCTGGCGACTCTTCAAATGGTGCAGCCAAAGGGAAGGAGGGGGGGTTTCGGAAACATGATGCAGGGCCATCAAGGCACAGCAAAGTTGATGCAGGGCCTTCAAGGCACAGCAAAGACGATGCAGGGCCTTCAAGGCACAGCAAAGTCAATCCGAAATCGCTCAAAGGGGACCATGGCCATAGGAGGAAGCGTCCAGTTACCTTTGCGGGGGTAACTGGAAGCGATCTTCATTTGGGCGTCACTGGTGTCAACGGCGGGGGTGTCATGGATGAGGCCAGGTTGGTTGCCTTCAGGGTAGCCCTCCTGGAAGCACTTGATGCCTTGCCGGCGGACGCCGGAGACATTGGTGTGACCGACGTACACTTGGATGAAGGGATCATTGCAGTTAAATGCGTGAACCACAAATCCAAGGCATGGCTCTGTGAAGTTGTTGGGAAGATGAACCTCTTGGGGGGAATCAACTTAACAATAGATCGGCTTACAACCGTGAAGGATGTAAGAAAAATGGTGTTACGGATCCCAGGGCAACCGGGGAGCAGTGAGACCATTTTTGCCAGACTCCGACGTCAGAATGCCTGCGTGAGTGACACTTCTAAATGGAGGGTCGCTTACTCGGGCAGGTATGACGACGGAAAGAAAGGTGGTGTCATCCTGGCCGTTTGGTGTCCGAGGGTGGAGGCGGAGGCAATACAGAACGCAGGGAGGTTGCTCAACTGCGGACTGGATTTTGCCTATGCCAAAATCACGGACGGCAAACCTAAGGGCAGCACTTCGGTACGGGGAAACTGTGGATGATGGAACAGCTATGGCTGGGACATCAGAAGCAGGGAGGCGGGAGGTGGGCCCATACCGAAAAATAAAAATATGCCAATTGAACCTCCACCACAGCAAGGCGGCATCAGCAATGATGTCTAGGTGTATGGTGGAGGAGGGGTTGGATATAACAATGATCCAGGAGCCCTGGGTTTTCAGGGGGAAAATAAGGGGTCTACCTGGAAGCATTGGTACACTGTACTGCAATGGTGCAGGAAAAAGCAGGTCGTGCATTATGGTAAAGCATGGAATTGCAGCAGTAATGCTGCCTCATCTATGTACGCCGGACCTCGTGGTGGTGCGTGTGGGTGTGGGGGCGGGCGCGTTTGTGATCGCCTCTGCATACATGCCGTACGACTCTCTTGAGCCACCTCCCGGAAGGGCAGTGGAGGAACTTGTAGGGTACTGCGGGGTAAATAACGTGGGCCTGATAATAGGATGTGACGCCAACGCACACAATGTGGTGTGGGGGAGCACAGATGACAATCGCAGAGGAGAGCAGTTGCTCGAATTTGTGATTGGAAACAACCTTGGCATAATGAATCGGGGTACAGAGCCTACTTTCGTAGTGAGTGGCAGAAAGGAGGTCCTGGACATAACGCTTTGTAATGCCATGATGTTGGGAAGACAATCGAAATGGAGGGTGATGGATCGGGCGACCATGTCTGATCACAGAGCTATCTATTTCGAATTGGACTATGGCCTGAGGCAAGGGGTGCCAACAAGGACCACCAGAAACCCTAGAGACACCGATGTGTTGGTTTACCAGCGGGTGTTAAAGGGGGATCTGGGGGGACTGGGGCGCTCGGGGCCGAAAACGGCAAGGAGTGTTGAATCGCGGCTAACTGTCATACAGCGGGCTGTGAAAAAGGCATTCCACAGTGCATGTCCTCTCACTCTGGTTGAAGAAAGGGACCCAACACCTTGGTGGAATGGGAAACTGGAAAAGCTAAAGGGAGAGGTCAGAAAAACCTTTAATCGGGCCATGAGGTGTGGGACGGAGCAATCATGGCAAGATTACAGGGAAAAGAAACGAGACATGAAAAAAGCTCTGCGTAGTCAGAAAAGGCAATCGTGGAGGGATTTCTGCTCGGAAATGGGGAGCATCTCTGAGGTCAGTAGGCTGCAGAAGATGGTCACCAAGGACTCGGTCTCTAGAGTTGAACTGATCCGCAATGGGTCGGGTAAAATGTCGGAGACAATAGAGGAAAGCAGCAGGACCCTAATGGAGATACACTTTCCGGGAAGCCAGGCGTGGAATCAACCGTGGCCGGTTGAAAGGAGGAGGGCCACGAGAAGGAGGAGACGTGCGGCTGAAGGGATTGTGACATTGGAGGGAGTAGAACGTTCCATTGGGAGGTTCGAGCCCTTCAAATCTCCGGGGCCTGATGGAATATTTCCTGCCCTGCTACAATGGGGTAAAGAGGTCTTAGTTCCGAGACTCAGGGAAATATATGTCACCTGTCTCGCGATGGGGTATATTCCGGTAACTTGGCGGGAAACCAAGGTGGTATTTTTGCCCAAGCCTGGAAGGGGGGACTACACTGAGGCGAAGTCTTTCAGACCGATCAGTTTGTCATCCTTCCTATTGAAAGCAATGGAGGGGGTGATAGCGGATCATCTGGAAAGAACGACGTTGAGGATGTATCCCCTACATAGTAACCAGCATGCATATCAGACTGGGAAGTCAACCGAGACAGCACTACATCAGTTGGTGCGAGTCGCGGAACACGAGCTGAACACTGGAGGAATAGCACTGACTGTATTCATGGATATAGAAGGTGCATTTGACAGGGTTCAGTTCGGAAAACTGAGAACTGCTCTGAAAGGGCGGAGGGTCAGTCGGGTCGTCAGGGACTGGGTTGACAATCTGCTTGAAAAAAGGGCAATAAATATAAACTCAGGACACTCCAAACTTAGGGGAAGGGTAAACAGGGGATGCCCACAGGGTGGGGTATTGTCTCCGCTACTGTGGAATCTCACTGTCGACTCATTACTTCAAAGACTGGAGGAAATAAATGTATACACAGTAGGGTATGCAGACGACTTAGCGATAATGGTACGGGGGAAGTTCATGAATACCATCCGGGATGTCATGGAAGAAGCTCTTCGGGTGACGGAGGGATGGTGTAAGGAACATGACCTCTCCATAAACGCAAGTAAGACAGACTTAATTGTTTTCTCAAGGAAAACAAAGGGCCTGGAAATAGAACCTCTGAGACTCTTTGTCAAACTGGCCACCAGTGTCAAGTATCTGGGTGTACATCTGGATAGGAGACTAACCTGGGGGTATCATGTGAGGGAGAAGATACAGAGGGCTAAGAGGGCACTACATCAGTGTAGACGGGTATGTGGACGATGGTGGGGAATCTCGCCAAAATCGATGTACTGGATATACACAATGATGGTGAGGCCGATAGTGACATACGCCTCAATTGTATGGTGGAACAAAACCACCCAAAGTACAGTGAGATGTCAACTAGATCGACTTCAAAGACTAGCATGTGTTGGTATTACGGGGGCTTTTCGCACCACGCCGACCATGGCTATGGAAACATTGCTGGGAATGCTGCCTCTGGATCTATTTATAGTAAAGACGGCGGTAAGCACGGCAATAAGAATGGTGCAGAACAAAACGTGGCATCAGGAAGGCACCATCCACGGGCATATGAGGGTCCTGGGCCTTATTAAGGGGGTCAGGGAACTTGCTATGCCAATGGATGGGATTAGGAGGACGGTGGTACAGGAAATGCATCACAGAACCCTCCTTGAGGACGGATCACTCCCTGAAGTGGGGTCGGAAACGATAACAGTCTTCACGGATGGATCTAAGAGACATGGCAGTTACGGGGCTGGGTATCACTCAGTGGAACTTGGCTTGGACTGCCAGATAAACATGGGGAACTATTCCTCAGTATACCAGGCCGAGCTGATGGGCCTAATTCATGCACTGGACTATATTCAATGTAGTAGGGTTGGCGGGAAAGAAATCTTTTTTGCCACCGACTGCAGGGAGGTGGTCAATTGTATGAAGGGTGGCACATTTGACTCGGCCCTGGAGCTAGAGTGTGCTCACAGGCTCAACGGGTGTTCGGTTCATAATAGGGTCACACTTGTCTGGGTTAGAGGGCACAGTGATATCGACGGGAACGAAAGGGCGGATACTCTTGCAAAGGAGGGGACGTCTAAAAAATTCGTTGGACCGGAACCGTATACCGCAATCAGCAGGGATACGGTGAGGCATACTGTCGAGAAATGGATTACCTCCAAACATCAGGAAAGATGGAAGGAGGTAAGAGGACTCAGACAATCTAAGCTGACGCTGGGATTGAAAGTAGGACACACCAACCGAGAGGTACTGAGCATGACGCGAGGGGCTCTTAGGAAGTTGGTGGCACTCATATCTGGACATGGAGGATTCAGACATCATCTTGTAAGGATGGGAATTCTTACTGATGATGAGTGTAGACTCTGTTTGGAGGATGAGGAAACGGCTGAGCACCTTGTGTGTAAATGTCCGGCTTTGGAGAGCATAAGGAGAAAGGTAACTGGACGGTCATTCTTCCCCGAGAGTGAACTTGGACGGATGCCTTTCAGAGAGATGCTTGAAATAACGAGGGACACCATATTCGAGGAGCAATCGGGGAAACCCGAGTGGCAAACTGGATAGGAGTCAATCGGAGGTACGAAAAGGGGCCCGAGTGGCCTGGTTCGAATATACCGAAGCCGAAGGAGGGGGTTTTAGTCAGTAGGAATCTGACACGCACCTTTTGGTGTGTCTATGCAAGATTTCCCCCTCCTTCGTTAAAAAAAAAAAAAAAAAAAAAAAAATATATGTGGCTGCAATTTTTTGATAAGAGTACCTTGCATAGGCAATCAAACCATTCCTCACATTGTATGAAATTTGAAAAATTAAATGCCATACCTATAGCATCTGTTGTAAACCTTCTAAATGTCACATCTTTTACGAATCGATCCACGTGTTTATACACTATTTTCGAAAAATGTCCCGAACACCATTGGATCACAACAAACTTGGGTTTACCAGAAGAATTGATTAAAAAATCATATGATTTCTGGAAATAACCGTAAATGTCATGAATTCCGTAGTCATAATTGAAAGAACCTATGGCTGCATTGATCATTGCATGGCTTACATCTGTGCACACTCTTTTGCAAATGGGCCACTTTAATATTTTTCGGTTTCGCTTATTAGTATTATTTTTTTTTTGTTCTAAACAAAATTCCCTTAATTTAAGAAGCCAATTTTTTATATCCGATGCATAATGCGAACATAAAACAGTTTCTGCAATTGGTAACGCAATTTGATGGGAGTATATGTTCGCTATGAGAGCATAATAAAATACGCGTTTTGAATCCCGGCTCATTTTTTTAATAATCGAACCCGTACAATCTAAGAAAAGGGTATTCCTACTTAGCTTTAACACCTTTGATTTTTGTGTTAATAATGCACTTATTTGAAGCTTTGACCATAAATACAGTTCCAATGGGGAAGCCACTTTTTGCAGATAATCGGAATAAAGTTTTTGCTTCATTATGCATAAATCTACAAAAACATCTTTATGCTCCTCTAATCTGGTCATTGCTTCTGACCTTATCTTTCTATATACTTCTTTGGTTGTTTTCCCACATGGATTACCGAATTTGGATACCGCGGGTGGCACTTTTAAAAACTGTTGATGATATTCATTTATTGCCTTTTTATGTAAAAGGCTTGCTTTTTGCACCACCCGGGCGATACCTCTATACTGACATTTTCCTTTCTCATTATCTGGATGACAAAGAAATTCAGTATTTCGTCTTACTGTAACACATTTTGTGTTCTTATTTATTATAAATTTAAATTTCGCACCCATATTCGATATTCCACAATATGCATACAATATTAATGTCGATTTGCAATGATTCATTGCTTTGAAATTTAAAAGGCACATATTATTCAATAATTTATATTTTTCTCTGCAAACATCATAAATTTTGGCATTAGCACCATCTGGTGTATCTTTACGACAAGCAAAAACGAACTCATCGTCGCTTAAATCAAATGTTGCATCATCAAAAATATATTTTTTAGATTGAGGAAAATAAGCAGTTGGGACTTCTGTTAATACTTCTCGGTTGGGTTTGTCATGAAAATCGGAACTCGTCCGATAATGCAAGTATTGCCGAACATCAATTTTATTTTTTATTATATTGATATCATCAGTTTTAAATGAAACAGTATGATTTCCTACGGTTACATCATTAAGTGATGTATTAGAAACGTCTACTGTTTCTCCGTCTTTCTTGGGTTCATTAAATGAATCCATTTCGGTATTACCCGTACTATTTTTAACAGGATAGAATAGGGCTTCTACACATTCATAATTCCCATTATAGTTATAAATTTGTTTTAAGCCAAAATACACAATGTTTATTTCTTTTTTGACATTTATATTTTCATGCTTTGAAAAGGTATTAAAAATATATTGGATTTTTTTAATTTTATTTATATTTAATATACTTATATTTAATATTTGTTTCAACGTATGACTTAGTTCTAAACTATTAACTACTTTATTATAATGTTTAATAATGTTAATTGCACTTTCTTTAGTGCAAAATTTTTTAAAAATATCATTATTATTTAATAAAGTTAAACTTACTAATTTAATCATACTTTGTTGAACATCCTCTGATTTTATAGATTTTGCCTCAGCCATTGTGTCCTTAAATATTTTCTTGCTATGGAATTTTTTTTTTACTATTTCACTCTGGTATTCTACACCAAAATATGTTTTTTACACAAACACACAATTTAAACACAATATTATAAAAAATATTCACAGATAAAATAAACACAGTTTAAATCTTAAAATTTTAAGTCGTTTTAATTAATAAACAATTTTAACTTATATAATAATAAATAATTAAAGTATTCAAAAATTTTAAGAAAATATAACCGCACGTTATGTTATGAAGCTTCGACTAAAAAATAAAAATAAAAAAAAATTATAGTGCAGTTTATGTGTAGATTAAATTGATACCGAAAATTTCGTCGTTTTTTTTCTATATGCTATTTACGTGTATACAAATTTTGATTTGGTTCAAATAGGTCGCTATTTATGTGTATGTTTCGAGGACGAAAACATAACCTACATTTTTGTAGTTTAGCTCGGTATAATATATTTTTTGTATTGTATTTGCATCGTGTCATCATTTTTTCTGATTTTCGTTTTTTTTTATATATGTATGTTAAAATTAGAATATTAAATGTTTTTACACTTCATTTTTATTTTAATATTTAAAATTAGTGCGGGTATGTTTTCGTCTACGAAATTGGTCTTTTGCGTTTATGGGGGCTATTCTACAGCATAGTCACTGACTGAAAATCGGTCATAACTATGACTTTCGTCTTAACTATGATTATTGAGAGAATTTGGTATTCTGACCGCAGTCATAGTTATGATTCGTCTTAAAAAATAGTCTTACGTAGTACATAATAAATTGATGGTCTTAAGAGTCATAACACTGATGAATGACAAAGTGCGGTACAGTGTGTGCATATTTGTTTGTTTACGATATATACAAAAATATTTATTATAATATATTTTGGTCATATTTTGTGTAATAAAAAAATTTAAGTATTTATTAAAAAAATTTTTTGATAATTCCATGTTATTATTAATTTTTTATTATTTGCACTTTATTTTAATTTTTAATTTTGATTTATTTTTTGTATTTGTATTTCTGCCAAGAGTCTGAGGCGAATTCGTAAGAGCATTATTATGACTTTTTATTCAGAATACCAACTATGACGATAGTCTTAAAAAAAAAGTCTTAAAAATAATCATAAGAGACAGTCTTATGTAGAATAGGCCTGTTAGTCTAGTCTACTAAAATATGCATATAAACAATAGATATAAGAGTTACTAGATAAATAGTTCTCAATGAAAAGCAAAAATTAACATGTTTTTCTCATTTTTAAAATTCGGTTGCAGAATTATTGGAGACGTACGATTTTATTATTGTAATTCCATGTAAAATATCAAAATATATCACGTGGTATAACCTGTGTTTACAAAATATATCACGTGGTATGACCTGTGTTTACAAAAAATATAATAGAAAAAAAAAAAATATAAGAGATTTTTTTTTATGTTCATTAATTTTTTATAAAATTTTTCATGTAATAAAAGAGCCACTAGCTATCTAGTACTATTATATCTATTATATAAACAGATCGGATTAAATTTGCATACATGTGGGATCGTTTCTTCTACGACTCCCAGAACTTTTCTTTAGAATAATAAAATTGTGTTCGCTTATGCGGTTTAATAACGACTGCTCTTTTATTATCAAAAAATACCATATTTCGATAACAATTCATATCATATATAGTTAATACAATATAATAATATTTCCATAATAATTCATATATACTTTATACAATAATATTTCAATAATAATTCATATATACTTTATACAATAATATTTCAATACTAATTCAATACTTAAAATAACGTTACTCCACTAAGCATACCGGCGTCCAGCGCCGTTCCCACATTCGGCCATCCGACAATTACGATTCCGACCCGGATGAGCCGTCATGGTATCTGGAATCTGTATCCTCTTCGTCGTTGTTTGTGATCCACATCTTCATATAATCGGCGGCTGTGGATGTTTGGTTAGGACCTTCATGGTTACCTACTTTTCTGACGTCGTAACGATCGTTTCTTTTTATTTTTATTATTTCGTATGGACCTAAATATCGGGGATAAAATTTTAATCCAGATCCAAATTGAGTTCTTTTGATGGCCACTAAGTCTTGTAAGTTGTATTTCTGGGCTGTTTTTCTGTTTTTGTTGAACTGCTTGACATTTTCTTGCTGAATTTTATCGATTTGTAATTTAGCCTGTTGCCTAATATCTTTTCGATTATTTTCAAATTCTTTTACTATTTCTTCTTCCATTAATTTCGCTAGATAATCATCTTCTTTATTACGCATGGGTACTCCTATCAATATTTCGAAAGGGCTTTTATTCGTACTTCTGGAAATTGTTGAGTTAATGAAACGTTGTACTTTGGCGACATGTTTATACCATTGCAGAGGATTAAGTAGAGAGAGTCGGGTTAATGCGTTTATTATTATAGAGTTAATCCTTTCCACCTGCCCATTTCCCCGTGGTACACCCGTAGTAGTGTGGATTAAGGATATTCTTTGCTCCTCACAAAATTGGTTGAACTCGTTTGATGTAAAGGCCGAACCTTTGTCAGCTATTATCCTTTCCGGATTACCAAAAATTTCTTGTTGATGTATTAGTTTATTAATAGCTTCCTCGGTTGAAGTTGTTTTAACTGGGTAAATCCATGTAAATTTTGTAAATGCGTCTGCCACTATGAATAAATGCTTGTACGATTTAGCAGTTGATGGCAATGGACCTATGTGATCTATGTGGTATGTGTGTAATGGCGTATCCGACTTTTCGATGGGGTTGAGATAACCGTCTTGTTTGCCGTTCTTTCTGTTGCATAAGATGCAAGGTAAACAATTTTTAATTACGTTCTCGGTCTGCTTTTCTAATTGTGGTATATCGTAGCTCTGTTTAACACTAGTCATTACTTTCCTTGCGCTTAAATGACCCTTTTCGTGTATACCTCTTATAATTTCTTTTTGTATTGCCTTAGGCACCAGTAATAAATAGTTTCCTTTGTCAAGCCTGTACAGTAAATCATTGCTTACGACATATTCCTTATAATTACCTACCTTTAATAGTTCCATTATGGCATTACATTCTGAATCTTCTCTTTGCAATTGTCTTATTCTATTTAACATACCTGTTTCTAGCACTAGTATGTTGCGGCTTAAAGCATCAACATGCTTCATTGCGCCCGCCGGTCGATGAGATATTATACAATCAAATTCGGTAAGCAGTAATGCCCATCTTGCGATTCTGGCACATAAATCTTTTTTTTTCATTGTAAGTTGAAATGCTTGGCAGTCTGTGTATATTTTGAATTTGATACCTAACAAATAGACTCTGAATTTTTTTAAGGCACGTATAATGGCCAAAGCTTCGAGTTCGTAGCTCGTGTAATTTTTCTCTGTGTCTGTCGTTTTATAGCTTAGATAGAATACCGGGTGCATCTTGTCGTCCTCTTGTCTTTGCATTAAACATGCACCATAACCGCATATACTGGCATCCGTATACAACTCTGTTTCAAAACTGGGATTAAATAATTTTAATACGGGATCTTGACATAAAGCATCCCTTAATTTGCCGAATGCTTTACTTGCTTCCTCATCAAACCTGAATCGAACGTTGTTCCTTGTCAGGTCTGTTAATGGTTTTGCTATAATTGCATAATTTTGAATAAATTTTCTAAAGAATCCGGTTAAGCCCAAAAAGCTCTGAAGTTTCTTTAAATTTGTTGGTACTGGGAAATTTTTTACTGCCTTTATTTTTTCACTTGATGGTCTAATGCAGTTGTCTTCTATAATGTGGCCTAGAAATTCGATGTTCTTACGTATGATTTTACATTTCTCCCATTTAATACATAATCCATTCTTTTCGGCTACATGCAAAACTAATTTTAATTTCTCCAAATTTTCTTCTTCATTTTTTGCTGCGATTATTAGATCGTCCACGTAAATTGACACTATTCCTTTTAATATTAAATCCTGAAAGATGGTGTTTATGAATCTCTGGAAAACGGCCGGTGAGTTACAGAGCCCAAAAGGTGCTTTCCTAAATTGATATTGTCCATTTGTGGTTACGAAAGCTGTAAACTTTCGACTGTTCTTACATATATCAACATGGAAAAATCCGTTTTTGAGGTCTAAACTGGTAAATACATTTTCACTATGTAAATTCTCAAGGATATCTTCCATTAATGGAAGTGGGTATCGATCCTTAATTATTTTCGCATTTAATTTACGATAATCCACGCACAGGCGTCGACTACCATCTTTTTTCTGTGTTACCACTACCGGACTGGCGTAATCCGATTTACTTACTTCTATGATGCCTTCTTTTAACCATTCGTCTACTTGCCTGTAAACAAATGTCTTTTCAATGTTAGCCAATCTTCTTGGCGTTTGATGCACAGGAACGTCATCCGTTAATAGAATTTCCATCTCGATCTCTGATTTGGCCGGTTTCTTTGGTTCATAATTTTTCATAATGTGTATTACTTCATTCTTTACTGTATAATCCTGTATGTGTTTTAATTCTTCATATGGATCATGCTGGCTTAAACCCATAATATCCAAATCTCGTATATCATTTTCCGTATCTTCTGTTGGTTCATAGTATTTATTTATTTTAACTTTACCGTTGCGTATATTCACTTCTGCTTGTTTTAGAATGTCTTTGCCGATAATCATTTCCTCATTTAGCAACGTATCTGCAACTAAATGACAATTAATTAAAAATTCCGTATTGTTTATATTTACCTGCACCTCAAATGATCCTATCGTTCGTTGCGCTACTCTACCGAAACCATACAACGTTATGCTAGGTCCATTACATGTTGGTGGATCAGGCATTTTGTTATAACTTCGCTGGTTAAGTAGTGTAATATCACTACCGGTGTCCAAAAGGGCGTCTATATTCTTTCCGCAGCACTCTACCTCAATATGCATATCGATTGTGCCAATACGATTTACGGTTGGGTGTTTATTTGTATTGCTGTACATATTTTGGATTGGTATTTTGCAATCTTTGGCGATATGGCCAAAGTTGTTACATCTGAAGCATCGTGTCCCCTTGCTTTTATGTGGACAGTTAAATGCTTGATGACTCAAAGCACCACAATGTGAACAACGTGTTCGTATGTTATTACTAGGTCCTGCTGCTGCCGCGATATCCCTACTTTCCAATGGTCTTTGATTGTATTTAAATTCATTACTAACCTTATATTCGTTACTCCCGCTTTCCTTATAATCCTGATAAACCTTTAATTTCCTTCGTAATTCGTCAATTGACTGTGCGTCAAATAACAGCATCTTATTTACTTTAGTGTCTGGAATACCGGCTACAATATATGCGACCAAGGATTTCTCATCCACTTTATTGCCTGCAATTTTTTTCATATTAAATACGTACTCTAAATAGGACTCCTTGTACAATTTTTTCCTTAAACTTAGTGATTTGTGCACTTCCATGCTGGATTTATCTAACGAAAATTCCTCGATTAACATATCCTTTAAATCTTGAAAACTTCTAATATCATGCGACGCTTCCACCGCTAACCTCGCTGCTCCTGACAATAATTTTCTCATATACACAAATTTTTGTATGTCACTCCACCCGAATACAATAGCGTTTGCTTCAAATTCATTTATCCAATCTTCAACACCGTGACCAGTTTCTCCATTAAACCTTTCAAAAGAATCTTCAACTTCGCGTAGAGTAAATGAATTATTCACCATCGTCCCGTGCGGTTGTGCTTGCTGATGTTCTTGTAATTTGATGTCCTGTTTACCATGCTGTTGTTCTCGTTCTATGGCTGAACGACTAGTTGATGGTAACGATGACTTCATTTCTGATGTGAGGGGTTCAGAGTCGTACATTGTTGCTTCGTCGCTGCTACTACTATGATTCTCAGCTGACTGTATTAAACGTAGTATTAACTCCTTTTTGGTTTTATAATATATAGGTAAACCCTTTGAGCGAAGGATATCTTGTAATGCGTTTGTTGTTAGCGTATTTAGATATTTTGCGCTTGTAATATCCATGCATCTAACGTACGCTTCGCCGATGTTGAGTTTTATCAATAATTTTAATAATTTTTCGTAATAACTTTTTCTATTAATTTATCAATTTTTTTTTTTTCTTCTTTAACTATTATATATTTTTTAATTATTATATAAAATTTTGTTAAAATATATTGCCTTATCAATTGTTAATTGTTAACGAGTTTTATGACCGTTTTTTTTTTTTTTTTTTTGAATAGGCAAATCTATGTTATATATTATTTTACTGTATAATTGTTAATGAATACATCTATATACTATATTTAATATATAAGTCAAGGGTAAACTAATATGAAGGTGACCTTAACAATAAAACTTCTTTCATAAATTCCGATTTTTTTTTTTTCATTTACTTCTCATATAAATTTCACTTAACGTTTTTCTTTACTTTTCATATCTTTACTTTACATCTTTTCGTATAACATTTTGTCTTTATTTCATATAACTTAGCGTTTTTTTTTTTTTTTTTTTTTTTTCTCACTTAGCTTTTCTTTTCTTAACTTTTTACTTCACTATTTTGTCTTTGCTTATACACTTAACACTTAACTTTTCTTTTCTTAACTTATTAGTTCACTATTTTGTCTTTGCTTATTTTCATTATTTACTTTTAATATAACTGCACTTAATTTTATTGGCTTTGGTTGAGCCCCCATATGTGGGATCGTTTCTTCTACGACTCCCAGAACTTTTCTTTAGAATAATAAAATTGTGTTCGCTTATGCGGTTTAATAACGACTGCTCTTTTATTATCAAAAAATACCATATTTCGATAACAATTCATATCATATATAGTTAATACAATATAATAATATTTCCATAATAATTCATATATACTTTATACAATAATATTTCAATAATAATTCATATATACTTTATACAATAATATTTCAATACTAATTCAATACTTAAAATAACGTTACTCCACTAAGCATACCGGCGTCCAGCGCCGTTCCCACATACATGACATTTCAAAACACGCATAAACGACTTTAATTAATTAGACTAGCTTAAATTAGGCTAGCCTAAATCGACGGCATAAACAAAGCCTATGCATGGCTCGAATAAAATGAACGATATATTTATTCAGAAAATGGCTACTGGTGCGTTCGTTTTCTCTGATCAGATTAATCTGATTGCTTAAAATGATTTTTTTGCGTTCTTTTTCTAAATTTCAGATCAAATAGATTAATTTTTTGCGTTTTTTTCTTCGCACAGATTGATTTATTTCATTTGTAAATTTTTAGAAATCATTTAGATTAATCTAACATATTACCAACTTAAAAATAAAAAACAAATATTTTGACAATTTTTTTTATTTCGTATCCAAATATAAATACAGATATATAATTTTTTACAAATTAATTATTCGACAGAAATATTTCTTAATTATTGAATTCACTAAATTATTGTATTTTCATACAAACGATGAATATAAAAATATAAACAAATTTGGGATTTAAGCAGACTAGCCAATATAAAAACATTAAAAAATTAAATTTAATACATTTGACATATTTAAGCAGAAAGATTAGCCCGCTTACACAATGAAAACTTTTCTAAAAAACTTTTAATTTATCATTTTTATACCTTGCACATTGAACATAAAAATTTTGTATTTCGATGTATTCAGCAACTAACTTCATGCTTCTATTTAACATAAAAAAACAACAACAACAAGTAAATATTTCATTCGCAACCAACTTCATAAAAATAATTTTACTAAAAAGTTAAAAGTTAGTTAACTTTTTTGAAAAAAAAAATGAAAAGTTTTTCGTTGTGCAAGGTTGCATTGATTTCTATGCTTTTAACTTTTTTTTTTGAAAAGTTTTTTAGAAAAGTTTTCAGTGTAAGCGGGCATATTATTGATGGTGACATCATATATAATATATATAATAATAATAGTGAGTTGATATCACAGTTTTTTTGCTTGCTATTAAATTAAATTAATTAAAACCCGTTAAAAATAATAATAATAAAATTAATGACAGACAAAGCGTTTATGGATGTAAGTTTATTTTTTCATATATATATATATGTGGTATTGTTGTGCTGGAGTATATAGTATTTATATTGTCTATTGTATAGTAAATGGCTATTATCACTATTATGTATGTATGCTGATTATGAATTCGATTATTGTATTGTCTATATTATATATTATATATGAATTGAATTATATATGAATTATTGATTTAGAAAATAGTTGTAAATTAGACGTACATGTAGCCGCATTTAAAGTTATTATATGAATTATTAAAAATATAAAAGAATTAAAAAGAATATCAGTCGAAGATTATTGTTATTATTGATTAAGACGTTGGTAATTTATTATTCTCCTGTAAATCTACCACATATATATATATTCATATATATTTAGTAATATTGTCTGCATTTTAAAATGTATAGTGGTGTGAGGAATTGCGAAATGCAGAGTCACCGGAGCCTGCATTGCACCAATCACCACCACCAGGATCACAACCACCAGGATCACCACCATCAGAACCACCACCATCCCATCAATCACAACCATCAGCACCACCACCACCATCAGCAGCACCACCACCATCAGCATCACCACTACCACCACCACCACCATTAGCACAACCACCATTAGCACAACCACCACCATTAGCACAACCACCATTAGCACAACCACAATTACCGCCATCAGTAGTGCCTTCAAAATCGGCGGTTAAAAAAGCTAAACGGATGATGGCCAGGGCACAAGACATTTTAAATTTGGCCGGACGAGTGCGTGGAGGGCGTGGAGGGCGTGGTGGTCATGGCTATCGTGGTCATGGCTACCGTGGTGGGCATTACATTTTATGTTAAACATTGTAATATTAAAAAATAAATAATTGCTAAAAAATAAAACAGTGCCACAATTAATATTCCGGGCTGGTCCTAGGAAATACATTAATAACATATTCCCTATACTTGGGTTCTTTTTTTTTCTTTTTTTTTTTTTTTTTGGTGGGAGGGGAAATCCATTTACAGACAGAGTGTCGGACTCCCGTCAACTAAGTTGACGTCCTACCGACTAAAACCCCTCCCTGTGGGTTGGAGTAGTTAAACCGCTCCGTGTACTGCGACCCATTGGATACATTGTGCTCCCCGGTTCATTCTACTTACATATGATGTGTTTTTATCATTTTATTTCGAATGGCGATAAATATAATATAATTTACATCAAGTTTTGCTTTGGCAATAGTTGTAGCATCATTTGCCGGACTACAAATCTTAATGGTACCGATAATTTTAATGCTATCGATGGTGGCATTCCGGACCTTGCCAATTATGTCCTTCGTCAATTGTAAAGCTTGAATTATGTCGTTTCACGTAAGAATAATGACCTATATTCGTAGAAAACAAAAAAAATCAAAAAAATTCATTCCTATTTCAAAAATATTCTTTGAAAAATTTACAATTTCTTACGAATTGATTGATTACCTTACCTAGTTACAAAATAAATAATAATAGTTTTCAACCAATTTGTTATGTTATCAATGTTTTATATGTCTATGTCCAGGGTCGATATTCCCTGAAAAATCAGGAGAAATACAGATTTTTCCTTCACTCTACAGATATCCAGATTTTGACACCATTTTTTGGTGTTTCTCCTGATTTTTGGTTTTGTGGTTTTTCATTTATTTTCTTGCCTTTTGCATCGTTAATTAAAAACGAAAACTACATGTGTATCTTTTACCGTCTTTGAAATGAAATTACAAATTTACATATTCAAATATTCTGTTATACAGGCCATTCATTTTTGACCAATTCTATTTCAATTTGAATGTTTGAATCTCTATTCTTCAACAAAAAATGTTTTGAAAAAAAAATTATACGTTTTAAATGAGAGTAACCACGACCACTGCCATTTTCTTTGGTTTCTACTATATTATTTTTTCTCCTAATTTTTCATTAAAAAAACCAAGGGAATCTCCATATTTTATAAATTCTTATATCGACACACTGACTATGTCGGCATAGAGTCATATCCAACTTGAATGTTCCTTTACGATCTTTTTCTTTTTTTTTAACACGCCACTCAGGTACAACTGCATTGCATATTGGTTTAGGTGCGGCAATAATATTATTGTTATTCTTTTGTTTTGGTGTGGTGATTATCGGTGATTGGCGTGATGGTCTGTGCGATGGAAAATTGAATGATGATGGACCAAATGGGATTCTTGCTTTCTACATACACGTACAATTATTATTATGTGCACCAATACGTGCTCCAGTTAGGTGGGAATTAGTAGATGCATTATACGGTAAATTTGCGGTTTCTGATTTGATAGTTTTCGATGATTGCGATAGTGGAGACGTTAATTCGTCTTTATCCATAGCGGGTTTTGGCGTGATTGGTGATTTACGTTTATTACGGAATAAGTTTATTATGGATGATGTTCTTTTGGTTTCTTTTTTACATTTAGGATATGTTTGCATTATTGTTCCTGTTCCGGTTCCGCAATTGAAGAGGAATCAATGCGCATAAACAAAACATTTAAAGTAATTACGGTAATTTAATTTTTAATACAATTTTATTTTGGTCATCAATGTTTATGGGACCACTATAGCACCAATAAAATAAAATTAATAATATATATTAATAAATTTAATAAAATGAAAAAAGTAATCTAGATCAATAAATGGATTGATATTTTCCCCCAATCGAAAACGAAGAGTGATCCAGATAAAAAAAAATTGATCTTTTGTGCCAATCGAAAACCATTTAAAAAAAAATTAAGTTTCGCTACAATCTATTTATTTAGATCCATTCTTAAAAACGCATGAAACACACAGAGAATACTAGAGTATGCATATATTATCCTGATTGATCTACAGGATTTATACTACCGAATAAAATATATCCCAATCCTGAAATCATTTCAGGAGCTGAGATATGATCACAAATCTCTTCCATTCACACAAAAAAAAAAGCACATTTAAATCTATGGATAACTATATACACAACATTCAAATCCATGGATAACCATACACAATAACAATAACAACACTTTTCACCAAATTTTCCCGTTTTCACGGAAGTTTCGCCGTATGCACATATTATCCTGATTAATCTACAGGATTTATACTACCGAATAAAATATATCCCAATCCTGAAATCATTTCAGGAGCTGAGATATGATCACAAATCTCTTCCATTCACACAAAAAAAAAAGCACATTCAAATCTATGGATAACTATATACACAACATTCAAATCTATGGATAACCATACACAATAACAATAACAACACTTTTCACTTACCGATTAAAATATATCCCAATCCTGAAATCATTTCAGGAGCTAGGATATGATCACAAACTTCTTCCATTCACACATAAAAAAAAAAAAACACACACATTAAAATCTATGAATAACTATAACAACACTTTTCACTAAATTTTCCCCACACAATCACACAAAAACATTCCATTCACACAAAAAAAAAGCACATTCAAATCTATGGATAACTATATACACAACATTCAAATCTATGGATAACCATACACAATAACAATAACAACACTTTTCACTAAATTTTCCCGTTTTCACGGAAGTTTCGCCGTATGCATATATTATCCTGATTGATCTACAGGATTTATACTACCGAATAAAATATATCCCAATCCTGAAATCATTTCAGGAGCTAGGATATGATCACTTAAAAAAAATTAAATTCACTATTTGAATTAATGCAAATTGGTCAAAAAAAAAATAAAAAAACATGTTCCATAAAAATCTATGGATAGGTTCCACAAATTATTTCTATGGATAAAAATCTATGGATATCTTCACACTCATAATTTTAATTTAATTTCTATTTCAATTATTTTTTTATTCCCAATCACAATAAGCAAAATGAACATGTAAAAATAAAAAATGACATCGACATTTTATCACAAGCACATCAAAGTCAAATGTAAATAAATCAAATATAAATAACACATAGACATACATAACAAATAAAAATTTTACCCGTAAATGGAAATCGTCTGTGAGTGAAAATGAAAAATGCTCCCGCACCCGCGGGGATTTCTTCGCATAAGGAAATCCACCTTAATACTCTTACGAATTCGCCGAAAACTCTAGGGAAAATTAATTTTTACTTTTTATATATATAAACAAAAATATGAAAAAACAAAACAAAAAAAAATGTTCCTCGTACTTGATTAAAAAAAATAATATAAATAATAAAAATTCAAATAGAAAATTAAAGAAAACTACATACTAATTAAAATAAAGTGTAAATAATTAAAAAATTAAAATAATGAAGAATATGGAATTTGGATTTTTTAATTAATTTTTACTTTTTTAATTTTTTTTATAATTGCAACATCAAAAACAAATATTATAATAAATATTTTTGAATATACCGTATACCAACAAATATCCACTCACTATCTCCCACTTTTAAGTCAACGTTAGGAGTTATGATCATCAATTTATTATGTACAACGTAAGGCTGTTTTTTAAGACGAATCATAACTATGACTGCCGTGAGAATACCAAATTTTCTCAATAATCATAGTTAAGACGAAAGTCGTAGTTATGATCGATTTTCAGTCAGTCAGACTATACTGTAGAATTGCCCCTTTGTTTCAATAAGTACACCGAACATAATATATAATGTAAGTACTGTGCATGAGCAGCACAAAGGAGTACTTAGGTGCATTCGTGATGATAGCTATAGTTATAGTTACAGTCAACTATAGCTGTGGTCATAGTCAACCACAGCTATCTATAACTATATAAATAGTCAACTCTCTGCGATCACGAACACGTTTGCATATTTTTGGTGTAAAATATTTTATATGTATGAGTGTTAAAAAATTTTACATTTCAATAAAAATAAAAAAATAATTTTTTGTTTTTTTTCATTTTTTCAATTGATTCATTTTTGGTTAAATGTAAACGTGAAGAAATAATAAAATTTATATAATAATACAATAATACAATAAATAAAATATATAAAAAATAATAAAATATAAATAAATGAATATAAAAATGGATGATACAAAAAAAAAAAATAATTAAAATTGCTATTGCAATTAGTGATCAGCATATGCATAAAATTCAACAAATTCAATCATCAAACGTATGTATTATAAAAATAAAAATGTATACATATTTTATTTTGCATCTTGTTATTTACTAATCTATAAAATGTTTCAAGTTATCCTCAATAAGCTCAACCGAATCTGATACATCCGATGATACCGAAGAAGAAGAAGAGCACACATTTATAGCAACAAGGTTTATAAAAGATAAACCTATACGTATATTAAATTATGTAGAATCCACAGTGGAAAATTATAATGACAAACAGTTTCAGCAGCATTTTAGGTTATCAAGATCAGCATTTTCAAAAATTTGCAATACTGTGTCTGGAACTATTAATACAACAAAATCTATAAGTATTCCGGTGCAGAAACAGCTGCTTGCCATTATTTGGTTACTTGGAAACCAGGAAAGTTACCGGTAAGTACAACAACAACGGTTTCTATACGTAATGGTTTACTTGTATAAAACAATGAATATACAATGAAATAAAAAATGCATTACAGATCTGTGGCAGATAGGTTTAATTTGTCAACATCATCATTATCAGAATGCTTTTTTCGAGTTGTTAAAGCAATTGTAAAACAAGCAGGTGAAATTATAAAGTGGCCAAACAGCAACGAAAGAGAAGCATTGCGTACGGGGTTTCGAAAAATATCTAAATTTACCAATGTAATTGGCGCAATCGAAGGCACTTATGTTCCCATCAAGGCTCCAAAGGACAAGGCGTATTGTTATACGAATAGGAAAAAATTCCATTCGATAACATTGCAAGCAATCTGTAATTCCAACTTAAGTTTTTTGGATTGTTCTGCTGGTTATCCGAGTTCGGTGCATGATGCAAGAATTTTTAAAAATTCAGCTATTAATGAACATGCTGAAAATGCAATTGATAGATATTTAGGTGATAGCGTTATTTTAGGAGATAAGGCATATCCACTAATGAAGTGGTGTATTCCACCGTATCTAGATAACGGCCGATTATCTAACGCACAAAAAAATTTTAACAATATGCACGCAAGCACAAGACAAGTTATTGAAAGGAGTTTTGCGCTTCTCTTTGGACGCTGGAGACGATTACGCTACCTAGATATGAATCGCATCGATTTTATTCCCGCGACTATATTAAGTTGCTGCATATTGCATAATATTTGTTTAATGGCTCCAGATGATGAAACCGAAATATTGATAACAGAGGGATCATTATATGCAACAAATAACGCTACACTGGGACAATTATCTCACCAACATGGCATACTGAGCGCATCAGTTGTTAGAGATAATATGTGTAATATTTGTAACACAGAATGAAACAATTATTGAATAGGTTTCAACCGTACATTTTTGTCTTGCTGTGTTCTCCCAGTTTGGGATGCTATGCTATTACGATAATAGAAACCAGTGAGACAAAAAATTACCGCAAAATATTTGTGCTGAATGATATAGGTTTGGTTTTAATTAATTAACTAACATATTCTATATTTTATTTTATATATAATTAAAATTAATTATACATTTTTAGGATTATAACTTATAACTCTTGTATTGTAATATATGTTAAATAATAGGTCTGCCAATATGGCTCGATCGTTTACGGATTCAGCGCACTAGCCGATTTAAATGATGGCTTTTTGGCTGAAATATTTTTTTGTTAACTTATTGACTTTATATCTTTATCTTTGAATTTTTGTATTGAGCTAAAAGTGGAAGCAACATATTTTTTTCGTTTGTTGAAAATGTGTTTTGTACCAGAAAACGTGATATGCGGGGATGTTTGATGTTAATGTTTCATTGGACGAAAGCTGCTGCTGAAAGTCATAGAACTGTTGTCAAAGCTTATGTTGAACATGCTTTATCTGTAATTCATTGCAGAAATTGGTTTTGACGATTCAAAAGTGGTGATTTCGATATGAATTTTGTGGGTGTATTTGGTGGGACTATAAGGGTATGCTATGAATTGTTGAAACCTGATTAAACTATCACTGGTGAGCGCTACAAACAACAATTGATTAAATTTAATCGTGCATTGAAGGAAAACGACCAGAATGGACTAACAGAAATGGAAAAGTGATTCTTTTGCACGACAATGCTCGTCCTCAAGTCGCAAAACCGGTAAAAGAAACATTTTAAGCACCCGGATGGGGTGGGTTACCACAGCCGCCAAATTCACCTGATATTGTTCCATCAGATTACCACTTGTTCTGACCGATGGCACATAGACTCTGTACACAGCGCTTGCACAATTATGAAGACGTCCGACGAAAATGGGATTCTTTGAGCGCATCGAAAGATAAGAAATTTTATTTTGATGGTATTCATAATTTGCCAAAGAATTGGGAAAAGATTGTACTTAACGATGGTAATTATTTCCAATAAAAATTGTTTACCGTTATTACCGAAATTAATGTGTTTTATTTTAAAAAAATCGATCGAAACATATTGGTAGACCTATTACCAATGATAAAAGTGTAAGTTTTAAGAATACATTAAGAATAAATTAAATAAATAAATCTTCATTTAGAAAAAAAAAAAGAAAACATATAATTTTTAATGATATAAAATGAAAAAAAAAATGGAAAAATAATAAATATTCAAAAATTAAATATAAAAATATTCAAAACTGTATCTACAACTTTGTCAATAGTCATTCCATCATCTCCGAATACACTTTCGTCCCTTCTTTTATTGCTTCCGTTTGTTTAAGCTGCGCATCGTGTATATCCTTGGCAACCTTAATTTTTTGTTTCCAATAGGATTCTTTTTCTTTAGTCCTTTCTTTGTTTTTTTCCTCTCGTTGCTCATGCGAATTCACCATGAAATCCAATAGCCGTTCACTGATGGGCGTTCTTTTTGATTTTTTGGAGGATGACGGCATCGAGGTATTTCGAGAACTGTCTGCGGATTCGTCAAACAGTATCTCGTTGTAACTGTCATTACTTTCAGGGACAATTATTGGCCGCAACGATTCCGCCAAAGCTACTGGTGTATATATCGGATCGTTCGCAAATAACTCTTCAAATTCCTCCATAAATTTAAAACTCATTGTGGCCGCTCCACTTTTATTATTATTATCTTTGACCTGAAATTTTTATGAAATTAGGAATTTATTAGGACTAAAATATAATTTTGTAAAATCAAACCTACTTTCGTATACTGCTTTTTTAACGCTTGAAATTTAAATTTGCATTGCTGCCCATTAATATGCGTCCCTATTGTGTGCATACTGGTTGCAATACCCTTCCATACTTGATCATTTTTAATTGCGGTTCCTTGGAATTGTGGTATATAATATGCTGATTGTGCATATTAGAATACCATATACTTCTCTTATAAAATATTAATTAAGAATAAACATTATTATAGTGGACAGCAAAGTAACAACAAGTGCGTTTTAATAATTATACATATGACATATTACATGGCGACCGTGGCAAAAAGGAAAAGGTAGTGATAGACACCGCGCGATCGGTATATAATATGATGAAAATAAACATAAAGATCAGTTAAATAAAAAATAAAAATAAAATAAATAAAAGTTAAATAAAAATAAAAATTAAATAAAATAATGATTGAAAAAAAAATACAGTTGATTTAAGGATTTGGTTAAATGTGTTAAGTGTAATTGTAATATAAAATGAACAGTGAAATGTAAAGTGGAAAAATGTTTCTGTGAATATTATGCATAAATTTGTAGTGTACAATAATAAGACAAGTAAATTAAATTGTGAAAAAAAGGCAAACAATTTAATAAGGAAATTTATTTATTTATATATTTATTAAGAAATATTAATTTCTAATGTATACATTTAATATTCCAATAAATTCGGAACCATCAATACCAATAATACAATGATACAATAATACAATATATGTTTTAAATAAGGTGCAATTATTTTAAATTGTATAATAACAGTGATAAAAATTGAAGAAATGAAATTCATAGTAAAGAACAATTATGTACGGTTATAATCACCTATTATGAAAAATTTTTTTTTTAATTAATTTTAACTGGGAGCTTTTTACATTATTATCAATTAACAAATGACCATATGAGTTATATGACATAGGTAAAGCGTTAAAGGGATTAAAATGACCATAATTAAAATTGAATGTCATAGTGATAGATTTGTCTGTGCACAGTAGTAAAATGTAATAATTTTTAAGGGCTAAGTGTTGTGCTACATAAAAATGTTATTTACTAAAACCATGGCGGGACTAGTAGAAGGGTACCAAGTTACTCCGAAGACTACAACAGCAGGTGCTGCAGTTTTCTACTCAACTACCATCATTATAAACTTATAAACTACCATCATTATAAACTTATAAATTACCATCATTATAAAGAATCAAAAGCAAAAATATTATTTAAACCATATATTACTTTATATATTTAAATTTCATATACAAATTTTGTCGACTTAACAATTTTAAATTCAAATTATATACCATTTGTAACATAGTACATATAAAAAAAAAAAAAAATAAAAAATAAAAAATAATTTTATATATTAAATGATAATAATTTCGATTGTTGACACAAATATTAAACATTAGTATTCATTGTAAACATGTGTAGGACCCGCGTGGAAAACGTAAAACCCATTACCAAACCAGAAACCTCCATCGTAGGTAATAGGGTCGAAGTACATGAATATTTCATCGAAAACCATCAAACGCATATGCAAGACATTAAAATTGGTATATTTGGAATTCTTACGGTTATTACCATAATCCTAATGATAGTACTATTAATTAAACTATATCAATATTTACGTAATCGGTACCAACAGTCCATCTAAGAGCAAGTACTCAACTTGACAAGAATAAATTCGCGTATAAGACGGCGCCACTTGTCACCACAACCATAGGGATATAATAAACATATAAAATTTGTTTCTTTTGTATTTTCTTCATTTAATTTTTTTTTTTTTTTTTTCTTCTCACCTCATCTCGTTCGTCAACATAACGACTTAATGTCATACCATTCGGAAAAATGTGTACTACTAAAAAATAATTTTATAAGGGCAACAAAACGTGCACTAAAAACAAATATTACCAAAAATCCTGAAACAATTGAATCAATTGTAAGGGCTATTACCGAGACATATAACGATTACATTTACGGAGTATCAGACATATGGGACGAAACCAAGGAAGATAATTCGTTCTTAACAGCAGAGTTAATATATTGTCGTAATAAATTAACAAAATCACTCGCATTATTGGATACTCAATACTTTGTACCGCAAGGCCTGCTACAACCAATTGTAAGGGCACCATCAAAACAACCAAATAAAAATATTGGGATAAGCGTTTCACTATCAAATATCAAAATGGCGGAATTTTCCAACGCGAACTTCCTACGTATTGCATCGTCTACGATAAACAGGACATTTTCGGGCGACCCCCTGGCATTACAATCTTTCAATGATTCCTTGGAGTTATTAGATTCTCTAGCAACAACAACTGAGCTAAAGACATTCCTGATTAGATTCGCAATGACGAAATTAGAGGGTACTGCAAGGGAGGCTATTGTCCAAACACCTAACAACATTGTGGAATTGATAAATCAACTCAGGCGAAAAATTAAGCCTGAAAATTCCAAAATAATAGACGGTAAAATACAATCATTGAGAATGGATCATATGTCCTTCAAGGATTTCACCCAAAGAACTAGTGAACTAGGAGAACAATTTCGTAGGGCACTAGTAAACGAGGGCATTCCATCCCATAAAGCAGACGAAATGACTATCGAAAGGATAATCCAAGTATGCAGGACTAATGCGAAAACTGATTTAGTAAGAGCTATCTTGGCATCAACATCGTTTAATAATCATGCAGAGGTAGTTGCAAAATTTATTATTGAATCAAATTCTGAAAAACAGGAGAAACAGGTCCTTGCATACGCGGGTGGCGGTCGTGGCCGCTTTAACTTCCGACGTGGTTATGGCAATCAGTACCAACGTTTTGCAAATGGTAATAACAATCGCAAATATAATAGTAACGCAAATTCATATAATTATAATAACGGACGACAACCATATAAGGGTTATGCCACCGCAAATTTCCGTGGTCAAAACACAATGAATCGTGGTAAAAATCATTACCATAGAAGCGGATACGGCGGATATAATAATAATTACGGGCGATTCCCAAGGAATCGAAACCAAAACGTGCGATATGCGGAAAACTCGCATATCCCCCAGGCACAACTGGGGGAGTGTTTCCAAAAGCTGACTCTAGAACCCGATCAGCAATCAACAAGGATTTGTTCCATCCAAAACGAAAAACAAAAAATTTCTTTAACGGACATGTATACACCTTGAACTTAACTTTTAGTGACTACATCATTCTTCAATCTAAACTTAACTGGACGGGTTCAACATTTCTTATTGACACTCAGGCCGACATTTCCTTAATACGAGAGGACTCTCTTGGGCCATATCTAGACCCAAATCTACACCTAGATACCACAAATATTATTAACATACGGTGTATCACTCGGGATGGCATTCAATCACTCGGAACTATTTATATTCAATTTCGTATTGGAAATCATCATTTACCATGCTTACTTCACGTTGTTCGGAACGAATTTAATATTCCTTCTAACGGTATACTGGGCAAGGATTTTATTAGAAAATATAAGGGTATAATTAATTATGAAAATGATACCGTGCTCCTAAAATCGGGAAATTGGGCTGCGTCGGTACCATTATTGCGGGGACCGGATAGTAATACCATAGTATTGCCGGCCAGAAGTGAAGTAATCAGGGCCTTCCGGGGTTTGCCTCAACACGATTGCTTCATTCGAAACCAGGAAATCGCACCAGGGATTTTCATACCTAACACAATAACTTCGGGTAAACACTCCTTGATACGCGTGATGAACGCAAATACAGAAGTCACAAAAATTTCAAACAATATTCACATATCTTATGAACCACTTAAAAATTATTCGACACTTGTCATGAATACTCATTCGGGAAATCCAGTAAGAACCGAAAGCTTATGCAAATTATTTCAAAAAATTCAACGTCCCCTAATCCAACGCAATTTTTACGGTTGATCGCGGATTTCGCGGACATTTTTCAGTTAGACTGCGATACCATGTCAATAAACAATTTTTATCAACAAAAGTTAAGGATAAGGGATGACACACCGGTTTATGTAAAAAACTATAGGCTACCTCATACACAAAAAGAGGAAATCCATAAACAAACGGACAATTTATTAAAAAACGGTCTAATAGAACCAAGTATGTCTAATTATAATAGTCCAATTATTCTCGTACCAAAAAAGGGAGATCAACAAAAATGGCGAATGTGCATCGATTATCGCCTCGTCAACAAAAAATTAATTGCGGACAAATATCCTCTGCCTCGGATTGAAGAAATTCTTGATGGGTTGGGACGCACTAAATATTTTTCAATTCTCGAATTATACTCGGGATTTCACCAAATACCGCTCCACGAGGATTCGCGGGACATCTTTTAGCACTGATAGGGGTTCATTTCGGTGGAAGGTGCTGCCTTTTGGGCTTAATGTGAGTCCAAACTCATTCTCCACAATGATGGCTTTAGCTTTTTCTGGATTGACCCCTCTTCAGTCATTTCTATACATCGACGATATAATCGTCATCGGATGCTCAGAACAACATCACCTGAACAACCTAAAAAAGTATTTGAAACATGTCAAAAATTTAATCTCAAACTGAATCCAAACAAATGTCAATTTTTCAAAACCGAAGTAACATACCTCGGTCACAAATGTACGGACTGTGGTATAATTCCTGACGATACCAAATTTCATGCCATAAATAATTACCCTATACCATCCGATAAGGATGCGGTAAAAAGATTCGTGGCTTTTATGAATTACTACAGAAAATTTATTCCCAATTTCGCTACATTGGCTAAACCATTAAACAATCTAACACGTAAAAAATCACAATTCGTCTGGGCGCCGGAATGTCAGACTTCATTTGTCAAATTAAAACAATGCCTTATAAAACCTCCTATACTTCAATATCCTGACTTCACAAGGGAATTCATCTTAACAGTGGATGCTTCACAAATCGCTGCCGGTGCAGCTCTTACGCAAAATGTGGACGGGCAAGAATTGCCCATTTCGTTCGCATCTCGATCCTTCACGAAGGGAGAATTCAATAAATCTACCATAGAAAAGGAATTGGCTGCTATCCATTTCGCAGTAATGCACTATAGGCCATACATCTATGGTACACATTTCACGATAAAATCTGAGGTGGAATTATCGCATTCGATTACGATAGACGATTGTCGTCAAACATACGATTTTTTCATATTTGCAATTATGGCAGACGATATCGTCGGTTTAAGACGATAATTTTTGACGATAGGGTAGTAGCTATCGTTACGATTGTCGTTTGTATTGCTTTCTTTTGTTTTTGTTCATTTATTCAATTTTAATATTCATAAAAAGTACAAAAGCAATTCTCATAAAAATAATACTTTCAATCTACTTCTCATAGAAATAATAAACATTTTGTTTTTCTATATGAAAATCATTTGCCACAACAATATCCACGGAGACGATATACAAATAATATCGATACCCACAAAATCGACTACCATAATATCAAAATAATTGAGTATCGTAATTTTAGACGATAGGCGATAGACGATGGTATCGACTCCCATAATACCACCCCAGATCACAAACCATTGACATATCTTTTCGCATTAAAAAATCCTTCTTCAAAATTAACAAGAATGCGATTGGATCTAGAGGAATATGATTTCACAGTTGAATATATCAAGGGCAAGTCCAATGTTGTTGCGGATGCACTGTCAAGAATAACCATTGATGATCTATAAGGGGATTGGACGCCTATAATACACAATCCGGGACAACCTTACGAGAAAGTACAGTCAAAACGGGTGAACAAATAAATACCAATAAAGTAGAAACAATGGAAGTTAAAAAGATGGAACTTAGGTCTTCATCAAAACAAAAGGAAGAAACGAAAACGTTAAATAATAAAGACGAAAGCAGTAAAAGTAATCAAATTAAAATTTATGAGGACAAAGCAGATTTTAGGGTGCCGAAAATAATATTTAATGGTGAGATGAAATCACTAAGGGTATATCATAAAAGAAAAGTAATTATAAAAATACATGCGGCAGATATCAATCTACCTATGACTCAAGCGTCGGGAGATGATAATGCAACTAGTAAAAACGAAATAATATTAGAATTATTCGTTAAAGGTCTTGAAAAAAGTGCCACTAGTTTAAAAACAAAGGTATTACAAATCAATAATGATGACGATATATTTAAAATATTTACAATAAGCCAATTTAAAAATGTGTGTAACAAGGCACTGAATAATTTTAAAATAATAATAGTGAGACGACCACAAATCGTTACTAACATCGAAGAAAGACAAGAATTATTAAAACGATATCATGACGATCCTATTAGGGGGGGTCATATAGGTCAAAAACGACTGTATGCAAAATTAAGAACCATTTATTATTGGAAACATTTAAGCAAGGACGTTGCAAATTACGTTAAAAAATGCAAGTGTTGCCAAATTAACAAGGTCAAGCGAAATACGAAAGAACCAATGCAAATAACTAGCACTCCCCAGGGAACATTCGACATTGTAGTGGTCGATACTATAGGCCCATTTAGGAAAACCAGTAATGGAAATCAATATGCGATAACGCTCATGTGCAATCTATCTAAATACCTAATCATAGTACCAATCCCAAATAAAGAGGCTAAAACCGTGGCGCGAGCCATTGTTGATCATTGCGTTCTGATATATGGTCCAATGCAAACAATACTTACGGACTGCGGAACAGAGTATAAAAATCAATTAATGGAAGCACTGTGCAAATTACTAAATATCACGCACAAAGTCTCCACTCCATATCATCACGAGACACGTGGTACAATAGAACGTAATCACCGTGTATTAAATGAATATCTAAGATCATATATTAACGAGGGCGTTAATGATTGGGATGAATATTTAAAGTACTTCACTTATTGTTACAACACCACACACAATACAACATTTCAGTTTAAATATACACCTTTCGAGCTCGTCTTTGGAAGGGGAGCAACCCCAATTGAATGCCTACTGAACAATACAATAGACCCAATATACAATGTAGAAAATTACTCAAACGAGGTAAGACATAGATTACAACTTATGCATCAAAGGGCGCGACATTTATTAGAAACATCAAAAATCGCAAATAAACATAATTATGACAAACATATCAACCCAGAACATTTCAAACCGGGAAGTTATGTGCTATTAAGAAGGGAAAATCGTAACAAACTTGAACCAGTTTATGCTGGCCCATATATATTGCAGCATTTAGAAAACGTGAATGCTACAATAAGGGATATAACAACAAACAAAGAAAGCAAAGTCCATAAAAATAACTTAATAAAATTCATAAAATAATATCGGGGCTTAACTCGAATAGTATATATGCATCGTTACAAACCTGATCATTTTCTTATCCGGAATTTCAACTAACAAGTCATGCATGCACATTTTTGTTTTACAATGTTAGTATAAGTATTATAAAAAAAAAAAAAAAAAAAAAAAAAACAAATATATAAATAATAATTTTTTTTTTGAATAAATAACTTTAATCAATTTGATAAATTTTTTTTTAAATATAAACTAAACTATTTATATCATATAATACTTAGAATAATATTATAAACCTTAAAAACTCAAAAAAAAAAAAAGAAAAAAATGTAATAATATATAAATATATTTAGTCTACATCTACATGTAAGAATGACTGAATGGATTGTTCTTGAGGGGAAAGGAAGGGCCCTCCTGAACCTCTAATATGGGAACAAATCATTCACTCATTTACTAATTTAATTTCGAAATAAACTATTTTGTAACTAGGATTAAAATTGATCAAGATGAATTTTAATCTTGTAAAAAGGGGAGGTGTGGTATATAATATGCTGATTGTGCATATTAGAATACCATATACTTCTCTTATAAAATATTAATAAAGAATAAACATTATTATAGTGGACAGCAAAGTAACAACAAGTGCGTTTTAATAATTATACATATGACATATTACAGAATAATTTTTTTTCATTTTTGTATTCCGAAAGTAAAAATTTACTTCGGAATCTGTCCATTTTTTCTGTCCATCTGTCCATCTACACAACAATTTAATAAATTCACAAGGTATTATATAAATTAAAACGTTCATAGGGGTTGGTATTAATTTTTAAGATGGACATTTATTGCCGCATCCATCGTTTGTATCAATTTACCACAATAAACCAATAAATTGATAAAAATATATTTTTGTACTTACTATATACAGGATCCGCTTCAACTTCTTCTGCAATGGATGCTTCATGCGCACTTTCATCCACATCATTTATAATATTTATATTTTCTTCAGTTCCACTTTCGTTTGAAGCTGGATTTATTCCCAAAGCATTGGCCAATGATTCGGTTAACACCACCGTTATTCTTTCGCCTTATTTTGAAATCAATAAAAATGATTCATTCATTTTTTAAAAATATTGTTACATACATATGTTACCATTCGGTTGACCCATTTCAATATAATTCTGCCCATCACTGCTTTGGTAAACAATAGCCGGATTAATCGGATTTGCCATTTCTTATTTTTAATGTTAATTTATAATAATAATAAGATTAAATATTCAACTCAACAAAACAATAGAATAAAACCTCGAATAAAACTTGATTAAAGATAAACATAAAACCTATCGGTACAATATGGCACTATATTAAAAAAAACAAATAATATTCGACACTTCCCTACAAACCAATTGTTCGTTTTATTCGAATGTTCGCAGATAACGAATAATTTGCGAAGGTTTGTATAAACAGAATAATATATATAAACAGTACGATTTATACCAATGTATAAAAATTAAAAAAAAATATAACATGCATATGTTTATCGTGTGTGTTTCTCATTGTATTGCGTGGCTGAGTATTCACATTGATTTTCATTGGATAGAGTTTTTATTATTTTGTTATTTTGATAAATTTTGTTTTTATTTACTTATATATATATATATATATATATATATATATATATATATATTTTTCTCTAAAAATAGACATTTAGTTTTTGGTTACTTATATATATATATATATAAAAATAGAAATGCGTTTTTAAACAGAAGAATTTTTTTTTCTAAAAATAGACATATTTTTTTCTATACAAAAAAAAATGTGTTTACTAAAAATATACTTTTTTTTTGTTGCGTTTTTCTTTTTATATTTGAAATATAAGATATGAATATATACTTCATTATAAATAATACAAATTTAATGCGTCATAAATGAATTTTTACTTCTTATGCATATAAAACCACAATAACAATAGGTTTAATTCGTTAATGCTGAATTTTTTTCATCGATGTTCTACAACGGTGTGGTGAAGTCCCATACAATTTGTTGTTGTTACAATAACAAATGCTATGGGACTTCACCACACCGTTGTAGAACATCGATGAAAAAAATTCAGCATAAGAAATCATTTCATTTTTAATTGCCATTGTGAACTGACGACATAGTGATAGTGTTTTATTAATATATAATATATATGGTACGATAAATATAATTTACATTTTTTAGTTTTGTGTTTTTTTTAGTCAATTAGTTTTTTAGTTTTTTATTAAGTTAAACGGAGGTGTTTTTTATTAAAAGAGGTGGATTTTATAGGTATGTTTAATAATAATTTATAATTTTTTGTACGTAATAAATATTAATTTAAATAAATCATTATGATATGGATGCGTGCTTTTATAATATATTTGATAGAATTTGTTTGTTCTATCAGCTATCTATTTAGCATTGTTTGTTTAACGTACATTCACCTAATCTCACTTGTTCCCGTAGTTTTGATAGTTTGTGATTACTAAATAATAATTATTTTGGAAAACCAGTCAATCATTATTAAATAAACGCAAGATTCGTTTGTGAAAAGAATTCAGTACATTTGTACATAAAAATGATTCGCAAACGAATCCTAAAAATGATTCTAAAACGAATCATAAAAATGATTCGCAAAACGAATCATAAAAATGATTCGCAAACGAATCGTAAAAATGATTCGTAAACGAATCATAAAAATGATTCGCAAACGAATCATAAAAATTATTCGCAAACGAATCGTAAAAATGATTCGTAAACGAATCGTAAAAATGATTCGTAAACGAATCATAAAAACGATTCTAAAACGAATCATAAAAATGATTCGCAAACGAATCGTAAAAATGATTCGTAAACGAATCGTAAAAATGATTCGTAAACGAATCATAAAAATGATTCGCAAACGAATCATAAAAATTATTCGCAAACGAATCGTAAAAATGATTCGTAAACGAATCATAAAAACGATTCTAAAACGAATCATAAAAATGATTCGCAAACGAATCGTAAAAATGATTCGTAAACGAATCGTAAAAATGATTCGTAAACGAATCATAAAAACGATTCTAAAACGAATCATAAAAATGATTCGCTTTCGAGAAACCGTTTAGTCCGCCATATGATTTAAAATTGATTCGCTTTTGAATTCGATTTCGAACTAATTGTTCGTAAAAGCGATTCTATAGCGAATCATTTGCGAATGAAATGGTTTGTAGGGTTGTATGTAAAAAAATTTATGTTTGTATTTGTTAACTATCTATAACCGCAGTCGTGAGTGCGGTTATAGATAGTTGACTATATAGTTGACTATTTGTGTTCACGAACACAAAAAGTTGTAAAAAAAATCATAACTATTTTCTCACGAACACAATATAGTCAGCTATAGTCAGCTATAGTTATCATCACGAATGCACCCCTTGTGACATTATTTTCGTTTGTTTGTTATAACTAAAATTTAAATAATTGTTTATTAAAAAATTGTTCGTTATTTTAAATATGTTATAATTTAGCAGGACTAAAGCGTTACATGCATAAACTAAACAACGTGCTAATGATAGTTTACATTTACAATATGCCGCGGAGGCTTAATAAATTAATTTAATTTTTTGGTATTATCTATAAAATTTATTAAAATCTAATGTTACCGGAAATAAATTTAATTTAATTTATAAAAAAATGTGGTAATACGCTAGGCACATTGGCATGGAAATCTACTAGATTTCAAAAAAGATTTCAAGGAAATCTACGCGAAATCCTCATGGTGACAGTGTAACGATATTTTTTATAAAATTTAAAAAATACATTCCTGTATTTGGATAGCTTATAATTACTATATGCCTATATTGTTATTTTTTTATATGGGTATATATTTATTTATAAATATATATATATATGTAACCGTAACAGCGAAAGAGAGTATTATTTGTATTAGTATATTAAATGTTAAATCATAACTCTGTGGTGTAAATGTTAAAAATGCCAACCTAAAATTCTAACGGAATTTTGGGGTCGTGGGTTCGAATCCTACTGAATGCATAAAATATGTTTTGTGTTTTCGGTTATTTTTCGAATCTGAATTTTAACACAGAGTTGTATATTCCGCTTGCGGTTGGTCGTACGGCTAATTACCGACACCATAAAAGCCACAAATTAAGAAACTAACAACAGAAGGCTGTTGTTGGACGCTAAAACCAGATTGTTGGTTGTATAGCGAAAAATTTATTTATTTATTTTTTATATTAAATGTTATTATATGTTATGAAATTGTATTAAAATTAAATGAATAAAATAATGTAGAGAAAAAGAAAAAAAAATCAACAAAAAAAAGGGAGAACGTATTGGACCACTATCGAGGAGGAACGTGGTAAACGTTGGTAATAAAAAGGAATAAAGAAGATTGAAAAAAAAATATTATGGTGCTGTGTTTGATATTAATAAAATAGTGGTGTAAAAAAAAAATATAATAAATTGAATTAAGTCAATAAAAACAGTGTTTGAAAGAAATTTTTGATTCTTATTATTAAGAAAAATGTTATAACACAAGAGGAAAGAAAAAGTGTTATATTTTGGGGGCTCAACCGGGATCTGAAGTTCATCCGAGAGAAGTTATATAGGAAAGTTCAAGACAGGAGGTGCCAAGTGAATGCTGATGCAAGTGTAGGATATAAAATTTTAATTCCAGCAAGAATTAATGGATAAGAAAATTCGAGAACATTGTTAATGAACCGTTAGGATGTAACGAAGAATGGTTTGACATTGTCAATTACAAGTATTATTTTTTTTAGGGTTATATAAAGTAGTGTATAAAGTATTGTTATATAAATAATTTCTATTCAAGATTATTTCTTTTGTATTGAGTATATTAATTGTAATATTTTATTTTATTTTTTTATATTATTCGTTGTATGTACTACGGGAACATAGATTTATATATATATATGTATATATATATATATATATATAGGTAATATATAGGCATATTAAATTAGGTGTTACGGATAAATTGATTAAAAAAAAAAAAAAAAAACATAGAAAGGAAACCAAAGGAATTTAAAACGAAAAATAAATTGTATGGTGAGTAAGTGAATAGTATCTATAACCGGTCATAAGTAATATTTTAATGTCATGTGGCTGTTGGCTTTTGATTCTATATAAGTGTGAATTGATTTGATATTAATTTAGTGTTGTGAATCTTAGATTCAGTTAAGGTGGAGAATAATTAAAGTTAAAAAAAAAAAAAAAAAAAATATATAAAAATATGGTTTAATAAGGTATACGTATAATAATTTATGGTATCAATTTAGGGTATTGATTTAGTGGAATTTTAAAAGCGCCTAAGCATGGGTGTGATTTATGTAGGTAGTTTGTTAGAAATTATTATTTAGTCCGGCAACCATTGAAGGTTGGTGAATGGTGAGGGTGTAATAGTTTCGTATGTATGTACAGTAAGTGTGACACCAGTGCGAGTGTGGTATTTGTGAATTCCTCTTCAATTGTTTTATGTTGTGTGGTTTCAAATTGTAAATTATATTAATAATTATGGCGGCATATGATTTATTGGTTAGCTTTTTATCGGACGTGTATGTGGATTATGGGTTGAAAATACGTAATATAGATACAGAACCTATGACAATAATTTCAAAGAAAGAAGTATTGGCGAAAAGATTGGGACAGGAAAAGAGTGAAAACGGTAGTAAGTTTGTGACTGTGCTAAGTGCAAGTGCCGATTTAGAAATTTGTGATGAGTTGTGGGAAGAATTATATAAATTGTATAATAGTGGAAAGGAGGTGAACGTGGTATGTACAGATTCAAGATTAAAATTTTTGGTTCCCAGATTGACGCGCATTATGGCAAGTAATTCCGTCGAAATGAAACAAAAAGAGGAGTTGGAAAAAAAGCCGGGTGTTTGGTAAATTGTATAAAATCATATTGTGCACCATGCAAGTTTGATCTTTCGAGAATTGCCGAGGCATTGATGAACATATCCGACGAGGAACGTACTTCATCGCCACGTGGGTCAGTCAGTAACTACCCAGTTGGCAATGGGCGTTGTGACAAACAGTATTTTTCGTCATCAGACACAAAGTTGGATGGTAATGGGCGTAATTTTGAACGGGGTACGGACAGGTCGGAAAATATTCCAGTATTTAACAACAATGAGTTTAACCGCCATAAATACAATGCAATATATGTACCGGTATATAAATGGGGTTTAAAATTTTCGGGTGATGATGAGGAGTCAGCCACGGAATTTATTCAGAAGGTAATTGAGTATTCGCATTCGCGACAGGTTCAGCAATCAGAATTATTGGCATGTTTGCCTGATTTGTTGGAGGGTACAGCGATGAAATGGTACCGAGTGAATTTACGCCAGAACATTTTTATGTCATGGGATGATTTTGTTGTGAAATTTTTGAACGATTTCGAGCCATTACAGCGCATAGATAGATTGATGTCACATATTAAGGGTCGATTGCAGAAAAGTGAGGAAAGTGTAGTAAAATATTTTACAGAAATAGAAGATTTATTTTCAAGACTACCGAATATGCCATCTAATGCAGAAAGAATCGCAATTATACGAAGAAATATTTTAGCCCATTATGGTCAAGCGTTGGCATTACATGATTTTGAAACAGTGCAGGAATTGAAAGTTGCGTGTCAGAAATTGGAAACCAATGACTGGTTGATGCGCGCCAGATCATCGGAAAACAAATCATCAGTTGGAGGTAGATCTGTGGGTTCATCGGCGTTCAACGTTCCATTCATAGATAAATCACGCGATCAATTTAAGAATACGGAAAGTAATCCCTTTCGTGATCATATAAATAATGGTCAGAATGTAAACAATAGGGGTATTCATAGTGGTGATAACAGATTCCGAAATAATTACAATAGGGGTTATAATGGTCATACTTCATCTAATTATCGTCCAATCACGCGCTCATACCATGGTAACAATTTTCACGCGGATAATCGTCGGAATTTTTCAAATGATGGATTCGCATCTCGTTCAGTAAGATTTGGGAATCAAAACAATAAGAATAGTCGAAGTAAATCGTCAGTTTGGTCCTAATTTAAGACCAGCAGGAAGATCAGCAGTAAATTGCGTAGACATGACTTATGGAAATGCATCTCCAATGTTTGAAAATATGGAGGGATCCTCTGATACATTTACTAATATTAATAGTCAATTTGGCAATAAACCAGCGTTCAATTCGGAAAACGGTCGTGGAACTGTACATGCGGGGTCAATGGCGGTTCCAAGAAACGCCCCACAACAATAATTGGAATGAATAATTGTTCGACAGGTTTTAATGGCGGTGTCGACAATCGTCCGTTTGTGGATATATTGCTTTTTAATAAATCATTTTCTTGTTTATTGGATACCGGATGTAATAATTGTGTTGTTGGTAACGGTGGAAAAAGTATTTTAGAAGGGTGTGGTTTGGTTTTGGATAAAGCATATCTTTCGTTTGTTAAGACTGTGGATAACTCAGATCATGAAATAAAGGGCATTTTTTATGTGCCAGTTGTATTTAATAATTCAATAAAAACTTTGTCTTTTTTCTTTGTGCCTACTTTACCGGTTAATTTCATATTAGGGAAAAATTTCTTTACAGCTTTCGATATTAAACTTTCTCTTGTTAATAAAATATGGTTTTGTTCATCATTGGAAATAACGCCCAAGTTAAACGTTGTACCTAAGCAATGTGGTATTATTGATTTTCAATCGTTAAATGCATTCAATAAAAATGAATTATTAAGAGTAATGGATAAATTTAAATTACTGAGTACTGGTAGGTTGGGTCGCACCAATGTACTTTCATATAACATAGATACGGCTGATCACGATCTTATTAAACAGCGTTGTTTTCCTATTTCACCAGCTATTCAATCACGTATGTCAGCGGAACTAAATCGTATGCGCGAACTTGGGGTAATCCAACGTTCAAATAGTCCGTGGTGTTCCAATGTTGTGTTGATTAAAAAATCAAACGGTAAAGATCGGTTATGTCTCGATAGTAGACGTCTAAACGCAATTACAAAAAAGGATTGGGCAAAACAAATTTTCTTTCTTCAATTGATTTAAGGGATGCTTTTTGGCAAATTCCATTATCGGCTGATGCCAGAGAAAAAACAGCTTTTGCAATCCCCGGGTGCGGTTTTTGGGAATTTGTCGTCTTGCCTTTTGGTTTGAATAATGCGGCACAAGCCATGCAAAGATTGATGGATCGCGTTTTTGGTCACAATACACATGATGGTAAGCTTTTTGTTTATATAGATGACTTGATCATTGCTACCGAGTCGTTTGAGGATCATCTTGAGGTATTGAATGACGTTTTTGAAAGGTTAAGTAAAGCTGGTTTAACGATTAATTATGAAAAATGTAATTTTTGTCGTCCTTCTTTAAAATATTTAGGTTTCGTCATTGATAGGCATGGTCTTTGCACGGATCCTGATAAAGTTGAAGTAATTGTAAATTATCCCAAGCCACAAACATATACGGAATTGAAACGTTTCCTTGGTTTAGTTTCATGGTACAGGCGGTTTATAAAAGATTTCGCGGCAATTGCGGCACCTCTTCATTCATTAACTAAGGGCAAATCAAAAAATAAACCCATCGAATGGTCGATTGCGTCCGATAAGAGTTTTATGGCATTAAAAAATGCATTGGTAGAGGGTCCAGTGTTGGCTTCACCAGATTTTTCACAACCATTTAATGTAGCGTGCGATGCGTCCAACGTGGCCGTTGGAGCTGTTTTATCACAAGACAGTGGAGAAAATGAAAGACCAATTGCTTATGCCAGTAGGAGATTTCGTGGAGCGGAAATTAATTATACAACCACAGAAAAAGAATTGCTCGCCATAGTATTTGCAATTGAAAAATTCAGATGTTTTATCGAAGGTACTGATTTCAATGTTTACACGGATCACGCTTCCATTTTATGGCTATTAAATAAAGAAAATCTAAACGGTAGATTGGCAAGGGGCGGTGCGTATATCACAATTTTCTGCAAAGTTTTTCCATCGAAAGGGTGCAGTGAACGTAGTTCCTGATGCAATATCTCGTATTCCACTTTGTTCCAATACGCCGGTTGTTAATTTAATATCTTTTGTGGTCAAGCCGGATGATAAATGGTACAATAATGTTGTCGAAAGAGTGCAGCATAATGATACAAAATATTCGAATTATTTTATTGATAATGGAAACCTTTTCATCCGGTTTCGGGAAAAGCCATTCCAACCAGTAGACGCGTCGATACGTTTAGTGGTACCTGAATCTTCAAGACATCTTGTACTGCACGAATGTCATGATGATCCAAAAGCTGGTCATATGGGTATAAAGAAAACAAGATTAAAGATATTACAGCGGTATTATTGGCCAAAAATATCATGTAACGTAGAAAAGTATGTAAAAAATTGCGTAACATGTAAATTAGTCAAATCTAAAACTTCAGCAAGATCGGGTTTGATGGGTAGGCAAAGGATTGCTTCACGGCCTTTCCAAATGATTTCTATGGATTTAATGGGTCCATTGCCAAGATCATCGAAACAAAACACATTTATTCTGGTGGTAATTGATTATTTTACTAAATATCCATTGTTGTTTCCATTACGTCAGGCAAATTCAGCCAAAATTGCAAAAATTATTGAAAATGAAGTGTTTTTAGTTATGGGAATTCCGGAAGTAGTAATCGTTGATAATGGTCCACAATTTATTAGTAAGCAGTTTCGTCAGCTCATGGAAAAATATGACATCAGTAAATTATGGTACAATAGTAGATATCATCCACAAAACAATCCAACCGAAAGGGTCAAACGATAGGTAATTTATTAAGGGCGTATATTGGTGAAAGTCATCGCACATGGGATATAGAAATACCAAATATTACAGTCGCTTTACGGACTAGCATAAATGAAGTCACTGGTTTTACACCCTTTTATCTAAATTTTGGTAGAGAATGTACTTTCAATGCGACGGACCACCTATTATACAATATTAACGACGATGACGATGATGTTAATAAGGCAATGCGCAGCCGAATTAATAAAATCGAAAAATTCAAAGATATTTATAAGATTATTATGGATAGGATGCTAACCTGTTATAAAAAAAATAAAAAATACTATGATAGCGGCAAACGTGAAATTTCATTCCAAGTGGGTGATACTGTATACAAGAAAAATTATGTATTGTCTAACGCGGTTAATTGTTTTTCTTCAAAATTAGCACCGAAATATGTCAAATGCAAAGTAATACGAAAAGTCTCAAATTTAATTTATGAGTTGGAAAACGAAGATGGAAGTAACGTGGGATTGTGGCACGTGAAGGATTTAAAGATGTGAATATTTGTTCAATTGTATTTAGGGAATGTGAATGTTAGGTTGATTTTGTACGTTATTCGATTTGATTCAGTGTGTAGTAAGTATGATTATGGTTGTTCATTTTATATGATTGCTGTGCGATTTAATTTAAATGGTCTCCAGTCAACAATTAGTTTGTTTGCGTGAGCCACAGTGTAGGTATAAATGTTATAGTTTATTGTTTAGTAGGTTATTTTGTTATGCGCTGTTGAGATACATACCGCTCAACATAGTATTAGGTTCAACGTAATATAGTTCGCCTAATCCATAACATCGATATAATTTATATATTGATTTTTCAATAGTGGATTTCTTGTTCCGTAAGTTATTGTTAGGGCAAAATTTAAGTTTGGTTGTATATGTGTAAAGTCCGATAATTTGGTTGCTTAGTACGACTATGTATAGTGGTAATTCGTAAATGGTCGTTTTAGCGTCAGTTTATGGAATATTTATGGCCATTATGAAGAAAAGTGCGGTTGAATCGAATAATGTAAATGTTAGTGGGTTCTGGGTTTTGTGGTTCCACTACATTAATTAATGGTTCACACATAAAATGTTATACGAGTATAAGAAATAATTTGTTTACAAAATCAATCGCAGCAAAATTTTTAAAATTTTTATGCGTATGCACGACATATAGATGATAAGAGAAACAGTGCAAGATGTTAATACATTTGAGTTGAGGGTTCAGGATAATATTCACATATTCATTATTTTGATATTCTTTGTTTAGTTGGATTTGGATTCTTTGTTTATTTGGGGTATTTATTTTTTTTTTCCCGACGTTCGTGGGGAATGTAACGATATTTTTTATAAAATTTAAAAAATGCATTCCTGTATTTGGATAGCTTATAATTACTATTTGCCTATATTGTTATTTTTTTATATGGGTATATATTTATTTATAAATATATATATACAATTTTGGATTTTTGATTTTGGTTCTTTTTATCCAAGATAACTGATTTAATAAAAACACTTAATTCATTTATATTTGGTTTTATTTTATTTATTACTATATTTGTTACACTTTTATACTTAGCGAAATTATTTAAAATACTGAACACTTATTATTATAAAGTTTTCCTTTTTATATCATTTTTGATATATAGGAAAACACCAATATGCATATCATCATATAAACACCAATATGCATATCATCATATCATATAGTATGTTGGTAGATGCATTTGTTTATTTCTTGTTATACTTTACCATATTCGTTGTGTGGATTTAATATTGCATTTGATTTAGTTAAATGACTTTATGAAGAAGACTAATTGTGTTTAGTCTATATGAAATTTAATTGATATTATTTCTTATTAAATTCGTCGTGTGAATTTAATATTGCATTTGATTTAATTTTATGGCTTTTTATGAATAAGACTAATTGTGTTTATTCTATATGAAATTTAATTGATATTATTTCTTATTAAATTCATCGTGTGAATTTAATATTGCATTTGATTTAATTTTATGGCTTTTTATGAATAAGACTAATTGTGTTTAGTCTACAATATTTAATTGATATAATTCTTATTAAATTCGTCTTGCGAATTTAATATTGCATTTCATTTAATTTTTATGGATTTTTATGAATAAGACTAATTGTGTTTAGTCTACAATATTTAATTTATAATTCTTATTAAATTCATCGTGTGAATTTAATATTGCATTTTTAGTCTATATGATATAATGCACTTATGTTTTATGTTGCCGTTGTGGGATACATAACTATACGTATATATAACCGTAACAGCGAAAGAGAGTATTATTTGTATTAGTATATTAAATGTTATTATATGTTATGAAATTGTATTAAAATTAAATGAATAAAAGAATGTAGAGAAAAAGAAAAAAAAATCAACAAAAAAAAGGGAGAACGTATTGGACCACTATCGAGGAGGAACGTGGTAAACGTTGGTAATAAAAAGGAATGAAGAAGATTGAAAAAAAAATAATGTGGTGCTGTGTTTGATATTAATAAAATAGTGGTGTAAAAAAAAAAATATAATAAATTGAATTAAGTCAATAAAAACAGTGTTTGAAAGAAATTTTTGATTCTTATTATTAAGAAAAATGTTATAACACAAGAGGAAAGAAAAAGTGTTATAACAGAATGCTATTAGATTTCAAATATTTTTGTATTTACTTTACAAAAACAAACAAACAATACACAAAAAAGATTTTATACCATAAAATAATTAAATGTTTATACAGAAATTTTTCATTATAATTTTCACATATATATTTGTCACTGTCCAAAAAGATTTCAAATCTAAAGTGAAAATTAAGTGATTTCAAATCTTCTGTTTGATTAGATTTCGAGTACCTTTTGAACCGAAATCGTGCTCAAATCTCGTCTTTAAAGATTTCGATTTCAATATTACATTTAAAGCATAAGATATAAAAAAAATGAAATCTTAAGGCGACGAACCCATCCTATGAACAACAACAAGATTTTTATATGCTATTTTGTTCCTATATGTGGTACAATTTCTTAACTCCAAATATTAGTACTTTTTGATTTTTCTCGCGAATTTTATGTGCACAATTGCACATATTTCGTCTAATATAAACTGTTGGAAAATTTTTATCGTCTGAAATATGTATAGTCTTTATGTAAATTTTTAATGATAAATAATGAATGAAATTTTTACCTCAGGAATTGAACACACGACATCTGAATCATTGTATTGTTACGTTGCTACACATACAAGCATAGAAATAATATAGTAGAACTAGAAGCGAAATTAGGTTAGGATTCTTGGTTAAACATCAATGGCGTCCATTTAGGATATTTGTCAAAAAAATTCCATCGATATTTTTAAAAGCTTTATACATCGACATCGACAGCGATAAATTAATTAAAATTGTATGTAAAAATTCATATAAAGTTAATATAAAGCTTAAAACAATAAAATTAAGCTTTATATAAAGCTCAAAATCGATTTAAATTAAAAAATTAGGTTAATTTCCTTAAAAATTTATGAAAAATTCCTCAAAAATTTAGAAAAATGGCCGAAATCCGCCATTGATGTTTAACCAAACCATTTATATGAAAACATAACCTAATTTCGCTTCTAGTTCTACTATATTATTTCTATGCATACAAGTGTGCATGGTATGGTAATTCTCATTTGTAATTTTTATAATAATATAACATTGTATATTGTATGAATAATATTGTATGTATGAAAACGATAGTCAAAAATAGAAATATATTTATGGCAGATTTTCACAGATTTTGACATTTTATGACATTAATTCATTATTAATTCACACATCATGATAAATATCTGAATGTTCATAACTGTTAACAAATCTTCTTGTTTCTATAGTTTCTAAATATGTGTTGGTTCGGTGTTAATAATATATTTAATTTATTAAACCACCAACTAAATTATTAACAAAATCATATATTATAATATAATTTTTAATTCTTAAAACTATTCTTTACAACGACACTTAATTTCCATGGCAAATTCTATTTTACTTTAATTATTTACTTATCGCATTCACCCGTCGCGCTTATTCAATCATCTAATTCGTACTAATTATTTTCAAAAATCATTAAATTCTAGTTTGCATTATTGAATTCAATTAGTGTTAAATATGAGCTTTTTTCAACCGGTAATTATTTATTAAAATATATCATATTATTCATTTCGTTTTATTTATTTCATTTCATTTCATAACATTTCATACGTTTTTATATATTTTATATGTAAAAAAATAAGGTAAATGTACCGGCTTGTGCCACTCGATATGCTTCATGGGAAATTGTATAAATCAATGTTCCATTACTAACCGTTTCGATTCACAAAAAAAAATATTTAAATATATATATGTACGTATATTAATATATATACGGTTTTTATTTATAGTATTATCACAATGTAAGAGTTATATGGGTCACCCATTATATATCATATATATATATATATAATAATTCATGGACAAACAAGCACCTTTAATTTATTACAATCTTATGTTTAAAAAAAATCACTTTAAATATTTTACTATTTTTAATCGTCCTATACAATTGTACACAATTAACGTTAATTTATATTTTTTTCTTATACAGTAGACTCGCGATATAAGGAAAAAAGGATTCCGTAAAAAATGGTAAAATAGTTTTATAGCTAGAAATATCTATCAAACATCGGAAAAGAGGTTAAAAGCAAATGATATATATTCAATTTAACCAATTATTTTGAAAAAAATTGTATTATTTGGTTGGAACCGCAAACCAAATAAAAATTACGTATATTTTATGAGTATAAAATGCATATACCCAAAGAATAGAAAAATATTACACATATGTAAAGCGATTCAAGGATTCCTTTTATCGCGAGCCTACTGCGTATATAACATACACCACATGTTTTATAATAAAATGTAATTTCATATGGATAATTGTTAATATAATTTTAAATTAATATTTCGTTTAATTTATCATTTATATGTACAGTTACGTGAATATTTATGCTACTCGGTGGTGTTTTGATTGTGATAAAAATTTCAACCTAAAATTCTCACAAAATGTTTGTGGGTCGTGGGTTTGATTTCTACTGAAGACATAAAATATATTTTGTGTTTTTCGGTGAATTTTCACACAGTGTTGCATTTTCCCCTTGCGGTTGGTCGTACGGCTAATTACCGACACCGTAAAATCCACAAATTAAGAAACCTACAACCGGAGACTGGTTTAAGGGTACTAAAACCGATTGTCGGTGGTAAAGCGTTTTTTTTTATTACAGTTGGTTCTTATAATTACTTTACAATTTGATATACCTACACATTTATGGTGTAATGCTATAACACAATTTCATTTTCAAGTCATAAACAATTCAAACTAAAATACGCACTAGAGCGTCGGTATTCCCGGTGATCCATTTCAATGTTTTTCGTTGATAGTTCACTATTTTTATATCGAGGGTGTAAAAATATTATATATAATTTTAATTTAATTACATTCAATTTATTTTTTTTTATATTTTATGTCAATCAGTTATATAGGTAGAAAAAAACAGATAATTTGTATAGTTACCTCAGCTCTTATGTAATGGCTATTCGAGAATGTTTTTTATATTTTTAGATATAAATATAAATACAATTTACATTTTTATTTTATTTCCAACAAATAGTTTCATTCGTTCGTTAATCATAAATCGGAATATATAAAAACATAGTTTTTTTTGGTAAAGATGTTAAAATCTTATTGTGAATAATATACCGCCGCATATGTGATATTATCGTTATTGACGTGGAGTGAAGTTTTTTTTAACAAATTGTTCGCATCTAAAACAATCCAATTTTATAAAACATTGTTATTCCGTATATCCAAATATTCATATTTTTCATATATTTTTAATATATACTTTTGTTTTTATATGTTAAAAACATACACACATAGATTTTATTAATTTAATTCCAATGAAAATAATTAAACCTGTGTTATTTATATTATCGTTAAGTGGTATACCATTTATTGAATCAAAGGGAAAATTATGTCATCGCATTCGATGGATATTACTTTCTTCTTGTACAATTGTATTTCTTATTGGACATGTAAAAATCAACAAATTAAAAACGTTAATTCAATATTACTAGTCTGCTTAATAAGTTTCTAGAATAGAAATAAAAAATACAATTTATGGCTTGAAATGCTTTTTATAATTCAGTACATTGTCCCTCATTTTTTTCTTTTGTAAACCGAGTTTTTCACAAGTTTTTGGTTCGAGTTAATCCAAAAGGTGGCAATAATATTCAGAATTAATTGTTTTTCTCGTTTGGAGATGATCCACGATCAAAACACCTTTCCCATTCCAAAAAACTGATACCACACCCTTCTTGGGTGATTTTAGAACACTAACTCGTTTAGGAGCTGAATCGTCAGATACACACCATTCTTTAGCTTCTTGTTTTGAATTAGGATCATGGTGGTAGACCCAAATCTCATTCATAGTGATACGTCGACGTACAAAATCCATTTTATCCGTCCTGAAATGCCCCAAATGTTACTGAGAAAGTCGCATTCGAAAAGGTCGTAGCATTTTTAGAAAAATAAAATGGCGGACCTTCTAGCGCCGTATATGCGTGATTCTGTGATTCTAGAAACTTATTAACAGCCTAATATTATAAAAATGAACTAAAATTTCTAATTCAATTTATTTCCATTTTATTTCCATATAGTATAAATTTATATTCATAAATATAAATAATTTTTCCAAATTGATTCCTGAATTTATATTTTCATTTCCGTGTTCATTATGTACATATAAAATATTTATGTTGTATATGCGTCTGGATCGATTTACAAATATTTATAATATATTACAAACCAATATAAATGAAAGTAAATATTAATATCAATGAATTATGAAAATTAATCTATTTCATATTAAAATTTGTATATTCGTATACATAATATTATATAATATAGAGAATCCATCGTATGACAAGAGTTATTATGAGAATAGTGAAAAATATTGTAAAATAGTGTATAGGATTTTATTGATTTCGCTAACCGTCGGTATATCGCTTGCCAGCATTCGACCGCTCCTAATTGTTCTATATAAATACAGTCAAAATACTTTAAAACCGATTGATTGGAGACTACCAGCTCCCGTTAGGTAATAAATTATTTTATTTATTAAGCTGTAAGTATTGACCAAAACTTACATTTTTGTGTAATATATTTTCTTATAAAAGATTTAAATTGTGATATTTTCATAAACGAAAACTTCATGGAAAAATATTAAATATATTTTTCGTTTGTGGTACTCATTATGAACCCTGTATTCAGTTTAAAAAAAAAATCACATGAATAAGACAGAACTTTTAAAATATGTAAAAAAATATAAATATATTTAATTTTTTTAAATAAATATCATACAAAATTAGTATTTTTGTAAAAATTAAAACGGACTGTTGTGTATAAATAACAATAGATGGCGATCACATTGCGTTAATTTTTGAGACGGTTCATTACATCCATGGGTCACCCCATCCATGGGTCACCCCATCCATGGATTCCACGCCTTAATAGTTTTTGTACGTGATAAAGACTAATTCGTTTATAAAAGACTGGGGAACGTATTTTCTTGAGGAATAATGGAAAGTAAGTATAACCCTTTTAATACTTACTTACTTCTTACTTCTGCGCGCCTACAACCTACAATTGGTTTTGGCGTCCATTAACAGCCTTCTCCAACCGGACCCATTTACCGCCAACGTCCGCCAGCCGGAAACGCCGAGGGCCCGAAGGTCCACTTCTACTTCGTCTTTCCACCTACCCCGCGGTCTTCCTACACTCCTAGATCCGCCCGGCTTACTGTCCAGCATTTTTGACGGTATACGATCGCCATCCATTCGTACCACATGACCAAACCACCTTAGGCGACCGATCTTAGTGAAGCGAACGATGTCGGGTTCGGTATATAATTTATATAGCTCGAAATCGAACCGCCTACGCCACCATCCCCTTTCCTTTGTCGGTCCACAGATGAGGCGTAGTATTTTCTTTTCGAACCCTCCAAGTCGCCGTTCGGTGGCCTGTGTCATGCACCACGTTTCAGAACCGTAGGTCACAATTGAATCAGTGTTTGATATAGCTTTAGTTTCAATGTTTTACTCAATGAGTTCGAGAAGAACATCTTTCGCAAACCGTAAAAGGCCTTGTTTCCCGAAGCAATCCGGGATTGAACTTCCTCCGCTATATCGTTTTCGCTGTTTATGCTGCTTCCAAGGTAGCTAAACCTATCCGCCGTTTCATATTTGTTCTGACCAATTGATACGCTTTGATGTTGTTCCATAATCCTACTGTTCGTTGGTGCGATCATATACTTGGTTTTCTCATTTCCGAAGCTTCACGTTCCAACAGTAAGAACGCTTCTTTAACGGCACCCATGCTTCAACCCTTTTAATAAGCATATTAAAAATATTAATTAATTACTTCCACGGGTCACCACATCCACGGATTACACAAGATTTTGTTGTTGGCACGTGATAATACTAATTTGTCAGCAATGGGCTGGGGAACGTTTCTTCTTGATGGATAATGGAAAGGAAGTAATCCGGTTAATTAACATGTTTAAAAAATTAATTAATTAAATATTTTAAGTCTAAAACCGAAAAACTAAAAATGAAATTATTTGAAATATGGTATAAATTTTGGCGTTTATCATATAAAAGTGTGGAAAATGTCGATAAAAGTATAGAATCCGTGTACGTCGATGTGGAATCCGTGTATGTGATGAACAGCACTCGTGTTAATTTTTATAAAAAGAGAGATTACAGGTACCGAGTTCCACGCGCTTTGGCTAAAAAATGTACTTTTAAATGATAAATGCCAAAATTTATACTATTATTGAAATGAATTTTACTCATTTTTTAGGTTTTAACACAAAAACATTATATTATTTAATTTTTTTAATATCATTATTAAAAGGATAATACTTCCTTTCCATTATCCTACAAGTGTAAAAATTTTTCTCAGTCTTTTAAACACATTTTTATTAAGCACGTAAAACACCAAACAAAAAAAACTTTTTAGCCAAGACGCGTGGAACCGCGAACCCGTTGAACTGCCAACCTGTTAGCGATAGAGAAGGTGAAATATCATTATCAAACATAAGTTGGAGATTAAAAGAAAAACAACTTTGATAAACACGTCCTAGAGATGAAAGTGGCCAGCGCACTCCCCAGCCAAAATTCCAACCGAAGACTAAGGTCTTAGTGAATCAATTAACAAAAGATTAATTGAAGTCGTAAAAAATAAAGGATGTTCAACACATTATTAATTCAATATAATGTTCCTTATATCTTAAAACTGATTGGTTTTAATTTAAAACGTGTTGTCCACTTGTCGTGGAGTGTAATTTGGGTATTGTAAAAAGTGGGCTCACAATATATTTGATTATAAATAATTTTAATTGTCGAATTATATAACATATCTTTCGCATGAACATTTCGTTTTGGTCCGTGCTTATGGTTTAGATATAAAAAAAATGTAATATTCAAATTGTATATAAAATTATATCTGAATTCATTAAAAATATTTTTTTTTTTCAAATTAACCAGTTTTTTTGATGGTCAGACAGAATCGCCAATCTACGAGATAACTTATTTATGGATTTTAATTGTATTTTATAATTTAGGAATAATATTTATCGCATTTGATTTGTTATTCTATGGTATTGGTTTTCATATTAGCGCTGCATTTAAAGATTTACATAATATGATTTTAAATTTAGATGGAATATTTGTTAGTGAAAAAGTAAAATTTCAACATCAACTTAAACATTGCATTGATTTTCATAATACAATATTAAAGTAACTAGCACATAAAATTCAAAATTAATTGATATACATTACAAAATTTATCATATTTTTGTTATTCAAATATACAGTTGTTGCCGAATGTTTCAAGAAGCTAATAGTGAAATATTATTCGTAAATATAATCACATGGTTGGTATCCTTAAGTGCAGTGTTATTTCGCATAACTAAAAGCGTAAGTATGAGATACTAAACCTATATACTACTCTAACCACTATAATATCGGACGCCCGATATTTTCCCCGTATGCTCGATTTTGAGATTGAGCCCATAGAAAGGACTTTTAACAATCATTTTGTAATCCTATTAATTTCATTCACATAAAACTATGTAGTTAAATAATTGCGGAGACAGAAGTAAAAAAAACGTTTAAATTCAATTATTTATGGAATTTATTTCAAAATGATTCAGTTTAACAAAAAAAAATGTAATCATTATAATATCGGACACTTATATTATACGCCACTAATCTTCTTTTGCCTTTATGACAGCCTCCATTCTCGTAGACGTGATATTTATTAAATTTTGCATTCATCAGGTGTTTTAAAGTTCTTCACTCCTTCACTCCTTGAAATTTTTCAATCCTTCAATTGTAACTTTCGGATCATTTTTTAACTTTAAGAATAAAACTTAAAGAATAATTGTGGTCATTGATAAAACAAAGTTTAAAAATTGATCCAAAAGTTACAATTGAAGGAGTGAAGAATTGAAAGGAAAAATATCGAATGAATACAAAATTGTAGTAAATACCACCTCTAAGAGAATGGAGGCAGTCATATAGGTGGATAAGGTGAATAAACAGTGGCGTATTAGTGGCGTATAAAATAAGGGACCGATATTAATAAAATAAAATTAATTTTTCGCTTTACAACCAACAATTTGGTATTAGCATCCAACAACAGCCTTCAGTTGTTAGTTTCTTAATTTGTGGATTTTACGGTGTCGGTAATTAGCCGAACGACCATCCGCAATGGGAAAAGCAACTCTGTGCCCGAAATTATAATAATTAAATTATTTCGAAATAAATTCCATAAATAATTGAATTTAAACATTTTTGTACTTCTGTCTCCGCCATTATTTAACTAAAACCATCATTTTATGAAATTTAATTACTTGGAGTAAAAAATTATTGTTTAACGTCCTTGCTTGGGCTCAATCTCAAAACGAGCGTACGAATAAAATAGCATGTGTTACATTATATTATACCGACATGATAGTGGGTAGACTAATATTAAAACTTATGACATAATCAAATAATATTAATTTTTATATTACATTAAAATAGTCAATGGATGATTTCCTCTACAGTATGATTGTTACAGGCATGGCATATTTCTCATTATTAACTTATTGTTATATTGGTCAAATAATTGCAACAGATGTAATTACAACAATATATAAATATTGAATTTCTTGATTATTTTGTTGAATTATTACGAATGTATATTTATTGTCAATAGGGCATTAATATTGTTTCATCAATTACGAATGGATTATGGTATAGTAGATTACCAACTGAAAGACGATTATATTTACCAATAATATTGATTGCGCAAAAACCAAGATATTTAAATGGTTTACACTTGATTAATTATTCAATGGAAACATTTTCGAATGTATACAAATTTATAATCATAGATATTTTTGAAAAATAATTTATACATAGAAAAGCACTCCTTTGATTACTATTTATTTTTCTTTTATAGGTAATAAAAGCATCATTTTCGGTATTAGCGATTATGCAAAATGTTGGCAAATAAAATGAAATTTTTTGTAATTTAACCATTTTCAAATACGAATTATTAACTAATAAATAATAAAATACACTATTTTTATTCACATTTATTTTACTTTAATTAAATTATTCTCATATATTTCTATTCTTAACCTTTAGGCTAGTAGCAAAACTCATTGGTCGTAATTATATTATGTAAAGAAGTAGAAAGAACACCTAATCATCCTTTTTTTTATTTACGAAGGAGGAAGGAGGCGAAATTTACAAAAGACTAGGCGAAGGCTTGTGTCAGATTCCTATTGACTAAAATCGCTCCTTCGATTGCGGTGGGACCCTTTCGTGCGATAGCTATTCAATTGAAAATGTTCTATAGAACGAAGTCGTTTAAAGTTTAATTTAAAATTCAACCTATTCAAAATAAACGGACAATATATGACAGACCAATAAATTCTCTATGCCGACGTAATGTAGGCATATTTAATAGTCCCAATCCGTGGACGTAATCCGGCAAAACAATCTTACATTTATCAACATTTAAAATCATTCTATTAATTAAACATCAATTATGAAATTCATTGAGGTCAGATTGGAGCAAGTTGGAATCAATGACATTTGTTCAATGATTCCCTTATAGATCTTCACATCATCCGCATAAATAAAGCAACGCGAATGTTTAAAAATCGATGGCAAGTCATTTATAAATACAATAAAAGTAAAGGACCTAGTTGACTGCTCTGAGGAACACCGGAGGTCCCATTAATACCACTAGATATCACGTCATTAAATAAAACATTACACGAATGACCAGTTAAATAAGAACGAATCCACAATACCAAATTCTCACCAAAACCTATCGCCGATAATTTTGCCAGTAATATTTCATGCGGTAATTTGCCGAAAACCTTACTAAAATCCGTAAACAGACAATCCACTTGAATGCCAGATGAAAATTTATCAAAACAGTTGGTGACAAATTCAAGCAAGTTAGACGTGGTAGATCTTCCACGAATTAATCCATGTTGCTCAGGACAAATCACAGATTTAAGATTAAAAGCGACAATCTTAGCAGTAATACATTCAAATAATTTGGGGATGCATGAGAGCCTTGCAACAGGTCTATAATTTTTCACTTCATGCTTACCACCATTTTTCTAAATTGGAATTATAAATGGTTTTTTCCAAAAATTTGGAAACTGATTAGTGGTAAGAGACCTATTAAACAAAATAGTCAATGGTTGGGTCAGGCAATCAACACATTCCCTAAAAACCGCCGATGGAATACCATCTGGACCATAAGAATATTTAGATTTACAATTCATTATTGAATCATAGACATCATTATTGTCAATTGAAAAATGTATTCCAGATAAATGGTCGAAAGATGTAATGTTCGACACATCAACATTTCTCGAATCATCAACCCTTCGATCATAAGAAATTGCAAAGTATGCAGCAAACAGTGAACATATAGTGTAAGAATCGTTTCCAATTGAGTCATTATAACCCACAGTTGTGTGAGCGGAACGACCATTTCTCCTTGAATTAACATATTTCCAAAAATCCGCAGGATTCCTAGTCAAACCTAGTCAGGATTCCTGGCCAACCTTCATATACGCGAAAATGATTATCATCATTTGATAAGCAATAAGCACACCAAGTCCGATTTCGAGAATTTCGTATGCTTTTAAGTTCACTATCATACCAAGGCTGATCAACTATTTTAAACAATGAACATTTAAGTGGAACAAATTTCAAAAATAACTCAAACATCATATTATAAACTGAAATAACAGCCATATTTAAGTTGGGTTCAAATAGAAAGTTCCAATCCATCATCCGTAACATTCATCTTTCCATAATCACCATTCTTAAAATCAAAGCTGTAAATCCCATCACTGTTGGAAACAATACCATGATGAACATCCAATTTAATTAATAACGATGGATGATGCGAATCTTCTGATATTATGCAATTCATTGACCTTGAAACATGTGAATCCAACGATCCAGAAGTAAAAACCAGATCAAGCATTCTATTATTTTGGTTTCTGATACAATTCATTTGAAGTAAACCAAAAGAAGAAAATCAATCAAAAAACAGGTGCGATTTATCACCAGCAAGATTCAAAGGTACCAAATAGTCATCTTCAGTAGAAAAAATCCAATCAACGTGTGGAAAATTAAAATCACCCAAAACTAATAATTCATCATCATCATTAAGATAATTCAATAGTTGTTCAATCATATGTAACAACCCGTCATAAAGTAAAATATCTGCCAATGGTGGCATGTACACATTAAAAACATATAATCGACGACAACGAAGTCCAATGCAAACACAAATACATTCAACGGCACTATTAAAATGCCCAAAAATGCCCAAATGAGGACTTAACACTAACAAGCACACCTCCTCCTTTATTATTTATATCAGTTCCAGCTATCTATCGCGTCTAAAAACATTATAGTTCGAATCAAATAATTCCGAGTCATAAATACCATCATGTAACCGTGGCCTAGATTACGCAAAGGGGAAGTTTTTTTGGTGTATACTTTTTTATAAATTCATATTCACTGAAAAGTGCACACAAAACAAATTGCGATTTCGCAAGCAACCATGACTTTTTTTTGTCGGTGAGTTTTTATGTTGTGGTAGAGTAGAATGGTCAACGCACGAATAATGTGGTGGGTGATTGTTAGGAAGGTAATAAATGCATTGATAGCAATATTGGTAGGTTAAGAGCAATGCACTAACAAATAAAATATTAATATAAAATTATAATATATAATGATAGATTGGTAATACGTATTTATATTTGCTGAATTTAATGAGTATGCTAATGAGTAATTATTGTATGTGGTTTAATGTTTTTGTTATACTTACATTAATGATTATTTTAATAATTAGTGATGTGAGTTTCTGCTACTTTGTTGTAGTAGTAAGTAATCACTACTTTATTAAAACTAGTACGTACAAAATACTTGCTACTTACTCTGCTACTTTAAAAAAAATGCACATACCCCCCCCCCCCCCCCCCCCTCCCTTCCTGTTTTTGTTTTAACTTCATTGCTTTCCCCGGCTTTCGTTCATTTTTTCTGTATACATCATTATATTTTTCGATAAAAGCACATACAAAAAAACCTTATATTATTGCACGAGAACGAAGAAAATAAGAGCTTTTCGTCATATATGGATTTGTATAGCTTAACGTTTTTATAAAATATTGTATATAGAAATATATTAGTTGAAGCAAGAAACTGATAATTTCACACAATATAAACCTTGATTTAATAATTCATATTCTCTTATGCATATATATATATATATATAATATAAAACAACAAAATAATGTAACAACAAAAATATGTATAAAATATATATATATATATATATAAAACATATACACAAAATAAAATATTATTTTGTTGTTTTGGCTACATTATTTTGTTGTTTTATATTTACTAATAAATTTTGAAATGGTATATTTCTTTCTCTGCTACCTATTTTATTTTCATTGCTTACTTATTTTTCATTTCTTACTTTTTCTTCATTACATATTTTCGTTTCATTACATATTTTCGTTTCATTACATATTTTCGTTTCATTGCTTATTTTCTTACCACTACATATTTTCTTTATATTAATATGTATCCTACCTTGCATGTGTGCTATGTTTTATAATATATTATTGTATTGTATTTTCATGCATTCTTTTTATCATATTATATATATAAAAAAAAACTATTGTATTTTGCATCATCATTATTTATTTATTTAATTTTTTTATTATATCAAATGTATAATATAATAAAATAACTACAAATATAGAATAATTATTAACATTTATTATTCATTAAACTATAATATATAAATATTAAATTTAAATATAAATATATTAAATAAATATATAAATATTAAATTTAAATTAAATAAATTTATCAAATTCATAAATAAATAACTCATAAAATAAATTAAACTATTCATTTAAATTGAGATGATTTCAAAAAAATTATATAAATTCATTTTTTTTAAAACATTTTTCAGTTTTCTCCAACGATATACCTATGCTTTTAAAATTTTAATAATGATTTAAAATAATAACTTGATTTTTTTTAAATTCGTACTTTTTTAAATAAAAGATAAAATATTTCAATTTTATTATAACAATATTACAACTCTTTTAATAATAATTGCATTATTAAATAATAATTAATTTAATTATAAATGACAATTTTGTGTTAAGTTTATTAATTACTTGACAAATGTAAAGAATCATAATATTACCAATAATTCTCAACTTATAGAATAAATTTTAATTCTTAATTATTTTTAAATATTCGCCCGGATTGTAATCAAAATTAGTACACCCTCCCCCAACCACAATAAGAGCAGTGATATATATATTATATACACCCTGTAATTAAAAACAATAGAATATCATCGCATATGATATATTTTAATGTATATATTTTGAAATAAAATATATTCTCAAACATATAAACTATAATGAATACATATAATTATTATATGTGATATAATCAAGATGTTTTAAAATAGAGAGGTGTAGTAGTACTCACGTATACTACGATAATTTAAATAAGTTTGCCACGCAACAACGCTAAAAATAAAATATTTTGTTTATAAAATAATGAAAATAATCATAGGAAAACGAAAATAAAAAATTTATAAATAGTACCGTCCGAGAAGAGTAAATGACGTCAAATAAACAAATACAATTGTAATTTGTATAAACAATATTTCACGAGGTAATACACCTCTATATATTAAAACATTTTGGTGACATAATGCATTTATATATAAATTCTTAATATATAGATAGGTGTATAGGCATATATAAAAATATATGTGAATTCAGTTTAAAAGTTGAAAGTTCGTGGAATACATTGAATATATTAAAATCCGTCTTATTTTTCGAATCTTTATTTTGGAAAATTAAAATAAATTTCGATAATCGATATATTTAAATAAAATATAAAATATTAATTAGTTTAATAAATAAAACTTTGTTCATCATAGACTTTTTATAAGTTGATTAAATTTGAATTTCTTACATTCGTGATATATGCATTATTATAATAAATCAGTTATTATTGATTATTTTACCGATTTGAGAGTTTTTTTTTTGAAAAATATCGTCCGCGGTTACATAAAATATATAATATTATTTAAATAATTAAAATTTATTGATCTCTTATAAAATCAGTGAGTCATCATGAGTGATATGAACAAAACACGTAGTGAAATTTGGTTGTTTTTTGATAAAATTGATGGTGATAAAGCTAAGTGTTCTTCGTGTAAAAAGGTTTTATCTCATAAAGGTGGAGGCGTTTCGAACTTGAAAAAACATTTATCTGCAAAGCATCCGCATTTAGTACCATCTGCACCCTCATCAAGACCGGTAGAAATAGAAAGCAATGTTAGTGATATTGCAACATCCGCTATTACACAATTAACTACCACCTCATCGGGAATATCGGATAACGTAAATATATGTAGACCTAAGGGTTCGACATCACAATTTACCAGACAACCAGCAGTCACTAATTATTTGACGAAACCGACAAGTATTTTTCGCCAGAAACAATTAAATAATTCCTTATTGGATATGATAGTAAACGATTTGCAACCATTTTCAATTGTCGAAGACAAAGGATTCATCAAATTCGTAAATGACCTAAACCCATCGTATGTGTTGCCTAGCCGTTTTACTTTAACAAATCAATTGCTTCCAGCAGCCTACGACGACAAAATGGAACAAATAATTTGTGAAATTTCAGAAGCTGATTTTGTTGCTTTGACGACAGATACCTGGACTTCCAGAAACACGGAATCATACATGGCTGTAACAGCCCATTTTATCAATAAAGACTGGATATTAAAAACGCGCATGTTACAGTGCGTAAAACTTTATGGAAAACACGATGCAATTAATTTGAGAAATCAAATAATTCAGGTAGCAAAAAAGTTTAATATTGAAAAAATGATCAGCGCTGTAATAACAGATAATGCTGCCAATATCAAGGCTGCAGTAAATGCCACCGGGTGGCGTCAAATGTCCTGCTTCGCACATACGATGAACTTAATCGTCCAAAAAAGTTTAGAAGAAGTGTCACCTCTACAAAACAAAGTTAAGTCCATCGTAGAACATTTTCACCGAAGTAGTAGCGCTACCGAAAAGCTGATACAGATGCAAAAACAAATGAATACGGAACAGTTAAAATTAAAAATGGACGTAATCACCCGGTGGAATTCCACGTATGATATGTTTAAGCGGTTCTGTGATATACAGGAACCATTGGATGCCACTTTAGGAATACTCAGATTGCAGTTGGAGTATTTGAACACGGGTGAATGGGAAACGTTGCGTAATTGCGTTAAAATATTAGAGCCGTTCAAACAAATATCCACCCAATTAAGCGGAGAGAATTATGTGACGATTTCGCAAGTCATCGTAATGATAAGAGGAATGCAGAATACGCTTCGAACCATTCAAACAAAATTAAACAACAGTGATACAAGCACAAAGAGTTTCATTGAAACTATTATTAACAACCTCAACTCGCGTTTTCCAAATATTGAAAGAAATGAGCTCTTATCAAATGCAACATATCTGGATCCTCGTTTTAAATCAAAAGCTTTTGATGAAAAAGACGCAATAATAGCATGCAAAGATCGCATTAGTAATGAAATGAAGCATCTAAAAAGTTCACATCAAGAAGTCGAGGTGCCACAAGAAAGTATTGGGCCAAGTCAATCCGAGGACTTAATATTTGGTTATTTCGATAACAAGGCCTCAAAAAGTGTTATTAACAACACATCATCAGCCATAATAGAATTAAGGCAATATAATGAGGAAGCTTTAATTCCTAGAAGCCAAGATGTGCTAAAGTGGTGGAAGTCCAGGCAGGATATATATCCCACGCTTGCGGCATTGGCAAAAAAAAATTTGTGTGTACCTGCAACATCCGTTCCACGTGAACGGGTGTTTTCAAAGGCAGGTTTATTAATATCCGAAAAACGGAACAGGCTAAAGGATAAAAATATAGAAAAAATTTTATTTTTACATTGTAACAATGTATAATTTGATAATATTAATAAGAGACTCACAAAAGTCATGAGATTTACAAAGATTATATCAATATAAAAATTAAATAATGTATCCGTGTATTTGATTTGATTGAATTTAGCCTTTAGTATATATAGATATATATTAGTATAGTAGTTTAGTATAGTATATAATATATAAAATATTAATAGTATATAAAATATTAATTAATATATATATTGAACTATCAGTATTAGAATTGAAATTGAATTTTCTATATTTTGAAAAAATGAATGAAAAAAAAATTATTTTTAGAATGCATAGATCGTTGTAGAAAACTCAAAAAAATCAATTTATATAATTTTTTTGAAATAATCAATCATCAATTTAAATAAATAGTTTAATTTATTTTATAAGTTGTTTATTTAATGAATTTAATAAATTTATTTAATTTAAATTTAATATTTATATATTTATTTAATATTTATATTTAAATTTAATATTTATATATTATAGTTTAATGAATAATAAATGTTAATAATTATTCTATATTTGTAGTTATTTTATTATATTATACATTTGATATAATAAAAAAAAACGCTGCCAGGCAAACACCTGTAACAAGAAGCACGTATTGGTGGCCAGGGGGTACGGGGGAATAATTTAATGATGCAGTTTTGTAGAGAATTAAAATGAAGCATACCTTGTAGAAGAAATTTTTGGGCTAACTATAACCAATTCCGAGTAAATCCCAACGGAATCCCAATGGATCAAGCGAATATCTTCAAAACTCATTGAGATATACAAAAAACAAACAAGTCAAAAAGCATATATGAAATATACGTGCTTAATTAAATAAATAAATAATGATGATATGCAAAATACAATAGTTTTTTTTATATATATAATATGATAAAAAGAATGCATGAAAATACAATACAATAATATATTATAAAACATAGCACACATGCAAGGTAGGATACATATTAATATAAAGAAAATATGTAGTGGTAAGAAAATAAGCAATGAAACGAAAATATGTAATGAAACGAAAATATGTAATGAAACGAAAATATGTAATGAAGAAAAAGTAAGAAATGAAAAATAAGTAAGCAATGAAAATAAAATAGGTAGCAGAGAAAGAAATATACCATTTCAAAATTTATTAGTAAATATAAAACAACAAAATAATGTAGCCAAAACAACAAAATAATATTTTATTTTGTGTATATGTTTTATATATATATATATATATTTTATACATATTTTTGTTGTTACATTATTTTGTTGTTTTATATTATATATATATATATATATATGCATAAGAGAATATGAATTATTAAATCAAGGTTTATATTGTGTGAAATTATCAGTTTCTTGCTTCAACTAATATATTTCTATATACAATATTTTATAAAAACGTTAAGCTGTACAAATCCATATATGAAGAAAAGCTCTTATTTTCTTCGTTCTCGTGCAATAATATAAGGTTTTTTTGTATGTGCTTTTATCGAAAAATATAATGATGTATACAGAAAAAATGAACGAAAGCCGGGGAAAATTATTATTATTATGCAAGCTTATTCTTAAAAGTAACAGGAAAAGTAGTAGACACATATTTTGGTTGGTAGTTGTTACTTACTTATTTTTCAGTAGCTGTGACTTTTGTAGCTGTTACCTACTTTTTCTCCACCACTATTAATAATGACTATTATGACAATTGTATATTTTTCCTATATAACATAGTATAAATATGTAATTCTTTTATATTAGGTTGTCAAACCTAATTCAAACGATTTTTTTATATATTTCAAATGAACTTTATTAAACCAAATATGCGCTGTTTTGATCGATGACCCTTTGCCTTTTTTCTGGTAAAGACATTATCCCATCACTGTAGAACTTCTGTGTTTTCTGGGCAAAAAACTGATCCAAGTGCATTTTGCAGTCATCTGCGGAATTTAATTTTAAACCATTAAGGGAGTTCTGCAGAGACCGGAACAAATAATAATCTGAAGGTGCAAGGTCCGGGCTATATGGTGGATGCATTAAAACTTCCTAGCCAAACTCTCTCAGTTTCTGCCCAGTCATCAAAGATGTGTGTGGTCTGGCGTTGTCATGATGGAACACAACACCCTTTCGATTGATTAATTCTGGACGTTTTTTTTTAATCTCGTGCTTCAATCTTGTTAATTGTTGACAATAGAGATCGGAATCAATGGTTTGACCGCGTACTAGTAATTCATAATGAACGATTCCTTTCCAATCCCACCAAACAGTCAGCATTACCTTTCTTGGTGTTAATCCAGGTTTTGCTACTGTTTTAGGAGCTTCACCCTTCTTGGACCACGATCTTTTTCGTACATTATTATCGTATGTGATCCATTTTTCATCACCTGTAATCATTCGCTTTAAAAATGACTCGATTTCGTTCCTTTTAAACAGCGTTTCCCAAATGGAAATTCGGTTCATTAAATTGTTTTGTGTTAATTCATGTGGTACCCAAACATCGAGCTTTTTCTTGTATCCAGCCTTTGTCAAATGGTTTAAAACTGTTTGGTGATGGATGTTTAGTTCTTTAGCCATGTCATGACTGCTTACGTGTCGATTTTCTTCAATTTTTGATATGATTTCATCGACTTTTTCAGTGATTGGTCGACCAGAACGAGGTGCATCTTTGACATCAAAATTACCGGAACAAAATCGAGCAAACCATCTATAGGCTGTTAATTTTGATAAAGTTCCTTCACCGTAAACTGCACAAATTTGTTCATGTGCCTGCGTTGCATTTTCACCTTTTTCATAATAAAATTGTAAAATGTATCGAATTTTTTCACTAATTTCGCTCATCTTTAATGCACTACAACTTTTAAATGACTAAACAAATTTAATTTTTTTTTTTTTATTTTATCTACGAAATGTCATCTTTCGAACATATGTTAGTGTTACCTGATCAGATTAGTACTACTTGAAATATTCAATTATAATGACATCTATTTATAAAAATTATCAATACTTTTTTGACAACCTAATATGTATAGTAAGAAATGATTGTGATAATTATGGTTTAGGTTATGATTGTCCACATATCCACCTTATGTTTATTAAAGTTACTGATGATTCGCTCTTTTCCACTGGTAACTTTTTCATATAATGATTAATTATCATGGGATGGGTGTGCATAAGTTATAGGTGTGAGTTGGTATTGTAATTGGTTGATTAATGACGATGAATTTAGATTTATTCCTAATATGTTTCCAAAATCCATAGAAATATCATAGAAGAAATACCATAAATAAACAAATACACAACACCTTAACGTCAAGAGATACATCAAACTAGTATAGTATTATAATAATAACGGGGTAAGAAATGGCTAACAATCGTAGAATAAAGATCTGCCACATAAACATAAGAAGCATAAAAACGAACAAAGACACACTAGAGCATTACGCCAAAGAAAACAACCTAGATATAAGTATGCTCAATGAGCTATGGTTAAACCACGGGGAACACACAAAAATACAGGGATACAAGACACATACATTAAACAGAAATGACGGTTATGGGGGAGTTGGATTCCTTATTAAACACGAAATCATAACACGAGAAACAAAACACCACAAATATAAACCTCTGGAAGTCATCGAAACACAAACGATCAACATACCCGGATATACCCTGATAAGCGTATACATCCCGCCAAATACAGACAGTAAGAAGACCATAAAGAATTTCAACCAACTGATAAACGATTATGAGAACACAAACAACCTAGTGCTAGCAGGCGACTTAAACGCACATAGCGAACTCTGGGACCGGCACAAACACACAAACAATAGAGGAAACAAATTTGCGGAAATCATCGAAAAATCAAATCTTTTCCTTCACAATGACGGGCAACATACATACCACATCCCCACAAGACACTATTTTGCAGCAATAGACATAGTACTAACATCCAGAGATATAGCCGAACATACACACTTCCACATAGACTACACAGACATAGGCTCCGATTACTTTCCAATCATAATAGATATCAAATCAACAATTATCAGGCAACGTAAAAATACAACAAAGATCAACTACGAACACCTACAAAACGACATTAATAACTCCAGCTTGAGTGACACAAAAACCATAACAGAATATGAACAATTATTGCAAAAACTAATAAAAAACAACACAATAACGTACATAACACCCCAAAACAAAAAATATTGGTGGAACACAAAAATCAGCGACTTATGGAAAGTGAAACAAGAAAAACTTAGAATATATCACAAACATAGAACCCAATACACCATGCCGCAGTTTAAAAAACATGCAGCCAAACTGAAATACGAAATAAAAACATCAAAGAAAAATAAATTTACAGAACTCATAAATACCATCATCCCAAACACCAAACCACAAAAAATTTGGAACCAAGTAAATATCTTCAACAACAAAAACCACAACAATACAGAAACAATAATTAATAACCCCGAAACCATGAAGACATTCCTCCTTGAACAATTTAGAGGAACTGATCAACCAACAGAAGAAGCGAACTACACAGAGCCCACACCGAATAGAACCACGGATATGATAAAGCCGGAAATATTAATAAACATCATTCAAAACACCAAAAACACCACTCCCGGCACCGATAGTATCTCTAACAAAATAGTAAAACTAATGCCACCGCACTTCATCCAAAAACTAACCGAACATTTCAATACCCTATTGACACAAACCATACAACATTTTCAAGTTCGGAAAATATATTAAAAACTCCGATTAACAAATTTGTGTTTAATAATGGCAAAATTTACTATATTGGAATTTTATTAGTTAATTTGATAATTATTTAACCATTTGTCTACAATTTCCAAATTAGTATTGGAAAAATTATCCATATATTCCAAACATGTATATACTTTTGTAAACCATATACAAATTTATCCGTACACGACAGATGATTCATAAAACAATTATGAACGCATGTTATATACTATTGCATAGTATAGTTGTCGAAATTTTGCCACTACGTTGTTGTCAATAATAAGCATATACAACATATTGTAACGCCATGATCCTTTTTGATGGTAAATAAATATGCATATAAGAGGATTTAAATTAAAATGAAAGAATTTTCATTCAATGAAACACACCTATTACAAATACTCATAATTTAATAATTAATATAAATTTACGGTTGAAACCCAGGTATATAGTTTTTATTCTAGAATTCCTTTGTAATTATATTATAAATAAAAATATTATATTATAATAAATACTAACCAATAAACAAAACTAAATACGGTATTAAAAAAAATCAATAAAAGCTATATACATCATATATACTGGATGACGAAACGTAATGAATAACAATATGATCACCGCTAATGGAAAAAGCTTCGAGAATCACAGCTGATTATTATAAAAGGGGAAAATGAATTTGTATGAAAAAAAGTTAAGTTAAAGTCACGGCAAGGGACAGTCATCCCGATATTAAAAATTAAAATTAAAAAAATAAATTAAAGAATAAAATAAAATAAAAAAAATTAAATAAGTAATAAATTAAATAAAAAAAGTTAAAGAATAGAAAAAAATAAAAAGTTTAAATGAAGTACTATGTTAAATAAGTGTAAAAATTAAATATAAGTTAAAATTCATAAATGTTAAAATCAGTAGTAAAGAAAATAAAAGTTAAATTAAGAAAAAAGAAATAAAATTAAATTAGATAAAAAGATATGAAAGTTTATATAAGTTTAATAATGGAAATAAAATAAATGAAGGATAAATTAAATTAAAAAAAGGTATGAAAATGAAGAGTGGTAGATTAATGTTAAATAAAAGAAATTCATATAAGTTAATACAATAAATATTTTATATGAAAATTAAAATTAAAATAAGAGTGTTTTTATGTTCTTTTATAAAAAAAAAAAAACTTTTGTAACCACCACCAACACCCCTAGACAATGGATGGTGGGTTATAAAATGGGGGCTCGTCCGGGATCTGAATTTATAATTAAAAATTGGGATAATTTAAATTAAATATGAAATTCCTAAATTAAATAAAATAGGAAATTGAAATTAATATTGATATAAGAAAAGTGAAAGTACAAAAGTGAAAAAAAACATATATCATAGTGTAAAGTGGTTAAATTAATGAACTAACAATAAGTAAGGAAAAAAAAACAGAAAAAGTAAAAATTATACATATATTGTTATAATAGTTATATAACACTTCGTTCAATAATGTGTGTGACTGACACATAGATGGCGTCCCTGACTAAATTGACTAAATCAATATTTTTTTTCGCATTTGGCAACCTTTTTAGGCTTACTGTCAACATCATATGTTAATCAGATCATTTGTTTACAAGTTACAGTGCTATAAGTGACGCTATTTTTGTGTTTTAAAAAAAAATGAATTCAAAGCAATTCCGTGTGCTGATTTATCATTGTTTTTTAATGAAAAAAAATACTGTTCAATGCCAGGAATGGCTTGAAAAACATTACTCGGACTCTGCTCCATCAAAAAGAAGCATTTGTTATTGGTATGCCGAATTCAAACGTGGTCGTACAGACACCGATGACATTCCATCTACTGGAAGGCCAAATGACGCTGTTATTCCGGAAAACGTTGAAAAAACACTGAAAATCATTATGTCCAACCGTAAAGTGAAAGTGAGGGAGATTGCTGACATTCTGAAGATATCAGCAGGCAGTGTACAAACCATAATACACGAACATTTGGGTATGAAAAAGGTGTGTTCCAAATGGGTGCCGCGTTTGCTCACACCGGAGCAAAAACAACAACGAACCGATGATTCAAAGAGCTGTTTGGACATGTTTACGCGCAATAAGTCGGAGTTTTTGCGACGGTACATCACAATGGATGAAACATGGATCCACCATTTCACTCCAGAGTCAAATCGGCAGTCTGCTGAGTGGCATGCAGCCGGCGAAAGCCGCCCAAAGCGACCAAAGACGCAGCAGTTGGCTGGCAAGGTTATGGCGTCTGTATTTTGGGATGCGCATGGAATAATATTCATCGACTATCTCCAGAAGGGGCAGACCATCAACAGCGACTATTATATAGCGTTATTGGAGCGTTTGAAAGTCGAAATCGCAAAGAAACGGCCTCATATGGCGAAGAAAAAAGTGTTGTTCCACCAAGACAATGCACCGTGTCACAAATCAATGAAAACGATGGCAAAATTGAACGAATTGGGCTTTGAATTGCTTCCCCATCCACCGTATTCTCCAGATTTAGCCCCCAGCGACTACTGGCTCTTCGCAGACCTCAAAAGGATGCTCCGTGGTAAGAGATTTGGCTCAAATGATGAAGTAATCGCCGAAACTAACGCCTATTTTGAAGGCAAAGAAAAATCGTTTTACAAAGGCGGTATCGAAAGATTGGAAAAGCGTTGGAATGATTGTATCTCCCTAAAAGGGGACTATCTTGATGAATAAAAACGAATTTTGGCAAAAAAATGTGTTTTAATTAATTAGTCACACACATTATTGAACGAAGTGTTATATTGAGAAAAAATTATATAGTTAACATATAGTGAATAAAATTATGGAAAATTATATAAATATAAAAGTAAAAAGTTTACAATTATACATATATAGTTATAGTGATAAAAATTATATAGTTATAGTGAATGAATAAAATTACGTTAAAAAAAAAAAAAATAATATATAAAAAAAAAAAGAACTAAAATAAAAAGTATAAAGACATATAAAAAAAAAATGATATATATAAAAAAAAAAGTGAATAAAGGAAAAATTTAGTTAATGAACATAAAATTTTTTTTTTTTAAAAAATTTTTTTGATTTTTCAACAAAAAGAAAAAAAAAGACAAAAGGAAAATCATTTTGTACGTGTGGGTAAACCAGAAGATTCGAATTCAAAAAAAAAAAAAAAAACTTTCGAGAAATCGTCAACGGATTTTTTTTTTTTTTTTTTAAATAATCATTACATTGTTCAACATTCTAATCAGCATTAGTTTACTTCAAGTACCGCAATATCAACAGCAGTTAATTTTTTTTACCACTTCAAACATCTTCTACATCAGCAGCAGTTACATCAGCAGCAGTTTATATCGTCGCATAGCAGAACAGAGCATCTTTAAATTATATCTTATCAGCAAGGTCACCGATCAAAAATTAGATTTAGATAAGTACTAAAAAATAATAATTTATTAGCTTTAAATTTTTTTTTATTGGTTTTTGTAAACGGGGTTTCAACTGTTCATTTGTATAGTTGAAAATTTATTTTAATAATTTTTTTTTTCTTCCCTTATATGCAACATTGCCTCAAATAAATTTTTTTTTTATATATATATAGTTTTTCTATATAGATTCTGGAATTTTTGTTTCTTTTTACTAAAGTATAAAACAATTTTTTTTTTTATTTCGGTTTAATTCGTTTTTTTTCCTATTCTATTCATTCTTATAATGGCTGATAACCGAGAAAAAATGTTAGAATTAAAACACAAAATAGCGCAATTACCTTGTGAATTCCTAGATTACGAAATTTCTGGAAGGGGCGGTAATCCCAGCGGCAACATAGCAAAAAGAAGGGCACAATTATATCGTCTTATGGTTGACACTGAAAATACATCGGGGGCTTTTGTGTGCACAGTCGAACCACACATGGATATAGCCATTTGTCAAACTTACCTCCGCAAATGGATTGACAATTTTGGTCAACTGAATAATGTGACTGTTAATTCTATAGATGACCGTCAGGAATTACTCGAGTTTTTAGTAACCAGATTACGGAGAATAGCCAGCAACGAAAATACGGGCACCCACCTGATAGAACTAATTAAGGAAATCCTTACCAATGTTTCTGAATTCGCAGCCGAATTAAAACATACACCTTTCGGCGATAAACCGGTTACCACCTTTACACTTTCTAATACAAGGTCGGCTCACAACTTTACTAATGCTTTGTATAATGCTCCATCGTCGGCAACCGCACGAATAAACGATAATGCCTCTACCTCATCACAGCTTTCTCAAAACCTTGCCAATAACAATCCATCTGTAACAATTCCACGTTCACGGAATGATCGCACTATCTATGACCACACAGAAGATTTACATTCAAATACAACCAGCGGAAATAGGGTTTCATTCGGACCAGAATTAAACTCACCACCACAGCGCACCTCACATACGTCTCGACTTCCAAACGAATCGATGTTTGGCGGTAGTAATTTTTTTACTGCTTCATCAGCCACCGGTTCAATGCGCAATGGTCGAAGCAATGTGTGGAAATGGGACTTAAAATTCTCTGGGGAACCAAGGTCTCTCCCAGTTTCTGAATTTATTCGTAGGGTCACCGAACTTTCATTATCACGTGGTACCACCGAGGAAGAATTGTTTCAATCCGCTCCTGAATTATTTGAGGGAACTGCATTGAAATGGTATCGATCCATTATGAATAGCCATTTGTGTGAAACCTGGAACGACATCCGACAATTATTGATATCCGACTTTGAATCGTATGATTATGGTGAAAATTTGATAGAATTTATCAGATCACGTAAACAGTACACAACGGAACGCGTGGTTACATACTTCGCTATAATGGAGGATCTTTTTGCCAAATTGGAAACTCCACTACCTGAGGCCACAAAAATCAGAATGGTAAAGCGTAGTCTCCTTCCTGAATACGTTAAGGCATTGGTCCTGTATGAACCGCTCAATCTTTATGATCTTAAAACGGCTTGCAAACGCCTGGAATCCGATTTCCAAATTCTCGACAAGGCAAAAGCTAGAATGACGGAACCTGAACAGGTCCCACCAATTCGTTATTACGGTTTACCAAACAATCGCGGTCGTACAAATTATTACAATCCACCTCATAATTCGCAACGTCACAACTCTCGTAACTATGAACCCCGAACACAAAATGGAGTTGCTCGGTACGACAATCGCAATCCCAATCGGTCCATCAATTACTACGAACAACCTATAAACAACAATCGGAATTTACCGGCACCAATCAACAATCGCTTTTATCATCAGGGTAATCCTCCTATCAATAGTTTTTATAACAACTCCGGCCACAATCATTACTCAAATAGCCATGGCTATCACACCACACGCGGTATGATGCCAATAAATAATACCGCTACGCATACAACAAGCGGTGGTAATGGTTTCAATCCTGCTCTAAGAAATAACCATCAGTCTGAACTACTACCCCATAGAAATCACCAAATTACTGAAATATACCCAGTATTATCGGAACCTCAAACGGACATGGTCATCCCAAACCTCAACAGTTTACAAAATGTTGCCAATTGTCCATCGAATTACGGTAATCAAGATGGATTATCGGAAAACTAAACCTGAGTCATCACGTAGGAGCGTGTGATGATTCAAACATATCAGCTCCACATTCACCATCATTGCCTGTCCAACACATAAATTCAAAATCCAAATATAATTATTACCCTTCAAAGTTTCATGAAGAAATTTTCCATAGACCAACCGACAATCGTATGTACCTCAAATTAAGAATACAATTAAACACCGAACCCCACATTTTCGGTTTATTGGACTCCGGTGCCAGCATTTCATTGTGTAACAATGTTGGATCTTCTTTATTACAAAACTATGGTTTCAAAACATCAACTGCACCAATGATGAACATTTCTACCGCTGACGGTACGCGACACTGCACGAACAGCTCGTTCCTCATACCAATCATTTTTAATAAAACACATGTTACAATACGGTTTCTTGTGATTCCGGCGCTTAAACATGACTTCATTTGTGGTATGGATATATGGTCACAGTTATCTTTTTCTCTTTTTTCACCATTACCCGTTGAATCTGTTCCCCAACGGCGAAATAACGCTTCATCTCTGCTTCACCCTCCTAATGTCGTGAATACTGTAACCTCTGATCGAACAGAAATTCTTAATCCTCCGCAAATTCCTATACCACCCATTACGTCCAAAATTCCTTCAGTTACTGAAACTTTCTCTGCACACGATCCTGAACTCCGAAACAATACCATTCCTGAAAATCATGTAACGCGCATAAATCCTCACCTACAACCTTTGGACGCTTTGTCGAATACCCAAAGGGAAATGGTGGATAAAGTAATAAATTTATTCAAAACACTGACCGGCGATAAATTAGGTCGCACATCTGTCATTGCTCACCATATAGACACTGGTGACGCTGAACCGATTTTTCAAAGGGGATATCCGGTATCTCCCAAAGTGGTCGATCGTATGCGTAATGAAATACAGCGTATGTTACGTCTTGATGTTATCGAAGAAGCGTATTCTCCTTGGTCATCACCTGTAGTTATGGTGAAAAAGAAAAACGGTAAAGATCGCTTGTGTGTGGATAGTCGCAAATTAAATGAAATTACCAAAAGAAGCAGATACGCGTTACCTAGAATTGACTCAATTCTACAACGTTTGGGTAGGGCAAAATATCTATCGTCAATTGATTTGCAGGACGCGTTTTGGCAAATACCTTTGACGGCCGATTCAAAAGAAAAGACAGCATTTAACATTCCCGGCATGGGAATGTATCAGTTTAAAGTACTGCCCTTTGGACTCCATAACAGCGCTCAAACGATGCAAAAACTGATGGATCGACTATTTGGATCACTTCTGAACGAAGACACCTTTTGGTATATCGACGATATACTCATTGCCAATGAAAACTTTGAAGACCATATAAATTCCCTTCATACCGTTTTTACAATCCTGAAAAACGCCGGTTTAACAATCAATGCGGACAAATCACACTTTTGTAGGGGAAGCCTGCAATACCTGGGCTATCTTTTGGATGGTGAAGGTCTACGTACTGATCCTGAAAAAATAGAAACAATCACCAACTACACCTTGCCTTCCAATACTACTGAACTTAAACGCTTTCTTGGAATGTGCAGTTGGTACAGCCGATTTGTTTCAAATTATGCCGAAATTGCCTCACCACTACATGACTTAACACGCACGGTCAAGCCAAACAAGGGGGGTAAACAAGGTACACCCAAAAACACAAAACTTACCTGGAACGCCGATGCTTTTAACGCGTTTAATAAATTAAAAACGGCTTTAACTACTTCTCCGATCTTACGATCGCCGGATTTCACGAAGGAATTCATAATTCAATGCGATGCATCTAACATAGCGGTGGGGGCCGTTTTGGTTCAAAATTTCCACAACAACAACGGTGAACATCCTATTTCATTTGCCTCAAGAAAATTGCGGGGTTCAGAACTAAATTACTCTACAACGGAAAAAGAATGTCTGGCCATAGTGTTTGCGGTCGAAAAATTCAGGCATTATGTCGAGGGTTATAAATTCACTATTCAGACAGATCACTCTGCTCTACTTTGGCTTTTCCGACAACAAAACTTAACTGGTCGATTGGCCAGATGGTTAATGAGGCTACAACAGTTCGATTTTGACATTATTCACATTAAGGGAAAATTTAACGTGGTACCCGACGCTTTAAGCAGAATGGAAACTGACGTCAATTTACTCGACTTCCAAATTGATACGGATGATAAATGGTACCTTGATCTACAAAAAAATATTCTAGACTATCCGACCAGACATGGTAATTACAAAATTGATGGCGACAAAATTTTTATAAGAAATCAAAAACAAACAAATGGCAACAACTTTTACTGGCAATTGGTTATTCCTCCATCCGCAAGAAACGCAATTCTCCAGGAATGTCACGATGCGCCATTAGCGGCACATCTCGGAACCCGAAAAACATTGAAACGAATACTCCAAAGGTATTATTGGCCTGGTGTCGCACGCGATACAGAATTGTATATAAAAAATTGTGAGGTATGCAAAACTTGCAAACCACACGGAAAGGCAAATGGTCTAATGGGCGAATATAAGCGCTGCTCTAAACCCTTCCAGCTCATATCATTGGATCTCATGGGTCCACTATGCAAATCCTCCCCAGGTGGAAACTCTTACCTATTGGTAGTGGTAGATTTTTTTACTAAATACGCTTCTCTTTATCCACTAAGAACTGCAACTGCTAAACAGGTTACGGATAAGTTGGAAAATTCTTTCTTTCTTCAACATGGAATTCCGGAAATTGTTATCACAGATAATGGACCACAATTTACTTCAAGGGAATTTCGTAGTATGATAGCCAAGTACGACATTCCTAAACTCTGGTATAATTGCCTATATCACCCACAAAACAATTTTACTGAACGTTGGAACAGAACCATAGGAAGCATGCTCCGCTCATATATAAAGGATAATCACCGCAAATGGGATGTCCACATTAATGAATTAACAGCCGCTTTGCGTTCCGCGGTAAATGAAATCACGGGTTACACTCCATTTTTTTTGGCGCATGGTAGGGAATTCATACCTTCTGGTTCTGACCACATACTTTTTAAAGAAAAACCTGAAGATACCGACTCAATCTCCACATGCGCCAACAATTTAACCGATCTCCAACACATTTACAGGATGGTAGAAGCTCGAATTCGTGCCGCCTACCAGAAAAATAAAAATTACTACGACAAAAATAAAAAGCCTATTACATTTAAGGTCGGGGATACGGTTTACAAACGTAATCACCCACTCTCTAACGCTGCTGCAGGTTTTTGTGCGAAACTGCATCCCAAATACGACAAATGTGTAGTGACAAACAGGCGTTAAAATATAGCATATGATCTACAGGATGAAAAAGGAAACCCCGTGGGTTGCTACCATGTGAAGGATCTGCATGGTTAATCTAGCAATATTTAAATTTTTATTAAATCTTTTTCCTCCTCTTCGCTTTAACATTGTGTTCTTTCTTTTTATATACCTCTCCGTTGAAATGGTTGTAGAAAATTTGCAATTTACCCTTCCTGTGCAAATGAGTTTAGTCTTATTAAGTCCAATATGAATCATCTGGTTCAGTGGTTCCCCACTCACAGTAACGATTCGGTCAAAACAGTTAAACAATTTTACACTGGATAGGTGCCTTGTTCTATTATCTACTTCAATTTTCAATTCTAAATAAACGAGTATATCCTTTTATAAATCGTATAAATAACCAAAATATTATTCGCGTCGACCGAATAGCTGCCCCTGGGATACAAAACTATAATCGCGGTTTTAAATGGTGAGATCAAGTCGTCAAACGAATCACTATTTGTAGAAAAACGCAAGATACTAAATTAGGTCACAATTTTCATTGATTTATCGCGTTAGCGTCGCGGTGAAAATCCTACACGGTATCAATATAGTGGGTCATCTATGCTAAATTGCTAATATTTACGTCAACGTTATTTATAATAAGGAAAATGAAAGGAAGGGAAAAGAAAACGAAATAAATGTGTGCCGAAAATAAATTTCTCGTCTTCGGTGTTATAATTTTTGAATAACTCATTAGCGAAAAGAAAGGAAAGTTTCCGGATTGTATTGAAATTCACAGTAAAATGATCACGACGTTACCAAACATACGACTTCCCTCATACTAACGACAAAAAAAAATTGCAAGAAACAATTTTTTTTTTTTTCCGTAGTAAGGGGAGATTGTAACGCCATGATCCTTTTTGATGGTAAATAAATATGCATATAAGAGGATTTAAATTAAAATGAAAGAATCTTCATTCAATGAAACACACCTATTACAAATACTCATAATTTAATAATTAATATAAATTTACGGTTGAAACCCAGGTATATAGTTTTTATTCTAGAATTCCTTTGTAATTATATTATAAATAAAAATATTATATTATAATAAATACTAACCAATAAACAAAACTAAATACGGTATTAAAAAAAATCAATAAAAGCTATATACATCATATATACTGGATGACGAAACGTAATGAATAACAATATGATCACCGCTAATGGAAAAAGCTTCGAGAATCACAGCTGATTATTATAAAAGGGGAAAATGAATTTGTATGAAAAAAAGTTAAGTTAAAGTCACGGCAAGGGACAGTCATCCCGATATTAAAAATTAAAATTAAAAAAATAAATTAAAGAATAAAATAAAATAAAAAAAATTAAATAAGTAATAAATTAAATAAAAAAAGTTAAAGAATAGAAAAAAATAAAAAGTTTAAATGAAGTACTATGTTAAATAAGTGTAAAAATTAAATATAAGTTAAAATTCATAAATGTTAAAATCAGTAGTAAAGAAAATAAAAGTTAAATTAAGAAAAAAGAAATAAAATTAAATTAGATAAAAAGATATGAAAGTTTATATAAGTTTAATAATGGAAATAAAATAAATGAAGGATAAATTAAATTAAAAAAAGGTATGAAAATGAAGAGTGGTAGATTAATGTTAAATAAAAGAAATTCATATAAGTTAATACAATAAATATTTTATATGAAAATTAAAATTAAAATAAGAGTGTTTTTATGTTCTTTTATAAAAAAAAAAAAACTTTTGTAACCACCACCAACACCCCTAGACAATGGATGGTGGGTTATAATATACGAACAATTGTATGAATAAGATATACATTTAAATATAATACATAGTTGTTTTATATATTTCGATCATTCTTCGTCTTCTGTTTGTGCGTGCTAGAGGTGTATAAAATTAATTAAAATAATTTTTTGTTTTGTGATATATATGTTAAATTAAAATTATCAATTTTTATAAAAGTGTAGAATAAAAATGTTATAGTTTTGTTTTGTATACATTATATGTACAATTGTACATATGTAAAAAATTTTTTTTAATCAAACAAAAAAAAATAAAAAGTGGGGTTTTTGCAAATTTATATCATATATGGTATACGTATACACGAACACAATATTCGCGGTGCGGTTTGCAATTTAGGTTAATAAGTAAGTAAATCACATATATTGTTATTGAATTCTAATAATAAAATGTATAAATATTATTTTCTCTATACATATATATGTAATTTTTTTTAAATTTATAAACAAAGCTCAAATATTGTTCTTTTGGATATGCGTAAACCGTGAATTGAAAATGTATTTGCCACACTTCTCTGAACGGATTTTTTTCATATCGTACACATACACGCATATGTTCGTTTCACTTCTTTTGCTTATGTCGCTTTTTGTAATAATAATGTGATTTTCGATTCCAATAAAGTTTTTTTTTTAAATCCAATTACTTGATATTTCAAGGAACCGGTCCGATTGGGTATTTTGATGGATAATTTAATCAAGTAAGTTAATAATCTAAAATACAATTAATATTCATAGTTTTGGTTATTCTTTGTTATCTACTATTTGTGATCGCTCATACTATTATTGTTTTGCTAATATTAATTAAGAACTATCCAATTAAATAAAAAATTGTAATAATTTTTTATATCTAGAAATAAAAAGCGTCGTCGACGGGCGAGGCGAGAGGCCCAGCGGTATTTACAATTTCAAATTAATAAATCTGTGAAAAAATCCACATGCCCATCATTACGTGTCACAAACTTTCTTCCCATTCGCAATCCTTTAACATCGCTTGAATGCACAAATGCCGCTACAAATTGCACATTTAGTAATGGCTCTGACAATTTGGCAAATAATGACTTTACAGCTACGAACCCACCTACTTGCATCCAAAACGTAGAACAAACACAGAATATTGATCTGTTAAACATTAGTGCAACAGCAACGTATACGAATATTGGTATTCCTGATGCTTATATATCTAATAATGCAGTGATTAGAAATGATTGCCAAGTGTTACCAAATGATATTGTTGCTTCTGATGAATACAATTTACAATACCCTAATTCATGTATACAAAACCACATAGCATACAATCAAACACAAGAAGAAGAGTACCTATTATTTTCAGCTAGCACATCTGAAAGTGAGTTAGATGAAATTGGCGCAACATTAAATATGCCGTCAAAAACACAGGCTCTTGCGGAATGGGCCGTTGAAACAAAGCAAACAAGAGCAGCTGTTAATAAACTGTTAACTATTTTACGTCAATATGACCATTACCTTCCCAAAGATCGCAGATCGCTGTGCAAAACTCCGAAGCAAGTTGAAATAATTGATATGGACGGAGGTACCTATCTTCATATCGGTCTTAAAAATTGTTTAAAAATTTTTTTTTAATACACACACCCAGTAGCGACACGTTATTAATAGATTTAAATGTAGACGGTGTACCAGTTTCCAATAGTTCATCAAGTGTATTATGGCCAATCTTGATGAATATTGTCGGGTTCGAATTTGTCTTATTAATAGGCACATATTTTGGTACAACTAAACCGGTAGATATTAATAATTATTTAAAGCTTTTTGTGGAAGATTTTTGTGCGCTGAAGCAATCAGGTTTTAACTTTAAAGGTACGTTTTACAATTTAAAAATAAGATCAATTGTTGCCGATGCACCAGCTCGTACATATTTATTAAACGTTAAAACGTTTTCTGGTTATAGCAGCTGTCATAAGTGTAAAATAAAAGGCAAATATATTTTGCATAGATTAACCTTTCCTAACATTTTTTCTGAAAGTAGAACTGATACTGAATTTGAGAATAAAACTGATCCATTTCATCATAACGATAATACGACTTTAGTGATTGAAAATCTGGATATTGGATGCGTTTCAAATGTTCCGATTGACTACATGCACGCTGTATTGCTTGGTGTAGTTCATCAACTTTTAAATTTATGGATTTTGATACGTCTAAAACCAGCAAGTTTATGTAAAGCCAAAATTGTGGAATTTTCTAACATTATATTGCAAATTGGAACACAATTACCATGTGAATTTAGTAGAAGGCCCCCTAGCCTACAGTATTTAAAACGGTTTAAAGCAACTGAATTGCGGCAATTGCTTTTATACACTTTGCCAATCATATTAGAAGATATAATTGAACCAATATATTACAAACATTTTCTGCTCCTCCATTGTGCCATAAGATTACTATGTACTCCTGTATTATGTGTACAGCAAAACCACATTGCAAAAAAGTTAATTGTTGTGTTTGTTACAGAATTCCCAAAATATTACGAATCTCATTCAATGTCCTTCAATATACACAGTCTTCTTCATTTGTGCGATGATGTTAAAATTAATAATGCTCCTTTAGGCGACTACAGTGCTTTTAGATTCGAAAACTTTTTGCAGTACTTAAAAAAAACTGCCAAAAGTGGTTATAATGTATTGCAACAGATTCACAATAGATATGTCGAGCTTATGGAAATTAAGAAACCTGTTGGTTTATGGGGGAATCAAAACAAAAACAGCTCAAAATCAAATAATGGATTTTACAAGAATATATTTTTGGATTCTTACAAATATTCAATTCTGGAGCCTGATAACTGTATCTATATTCCAAATATATCGAAATTTATAAAAATAGAAAGCATTTTTGATATGGATTCAAAACAAATAGGGTTTAGCGGTCGAGAAGTTTTACCATTGGAATGTGTTTATCAATCACCTATAAGCTCCGATAAACTAGGTATATTTAAAAGTAAATACTTGAACCTATCGAAAGTTAGTCATTATGTATACACGAAAACCATGAAAAAAGCTGCAGCGATATACATCCGGCAAACATATTACTTTCTTATATTACTTCATTAAGTGAACTGTAGAATTCTTTGTAAACATTTTAAATACTTATAAATTCTTTAAAAGTAATAATACGTTTATCTTTTCCGTAGTATGTGATATAACTCTAATATAAAATATAAAAAAGTATTTGTAGTATACCAACAATCATAAAATGGTTATAGCTTTATACAAAAAGATGTGTTGTGGTTAGTCATTTATAAGCAAACTTCAAATTAATAGTCTTAAATAACAAATATCTTGGTAAAATGCCTGTAACTGCACAATATGCTGTTTGTGAATTCGATGATGCATCCGTTTCATTAGTCCCAAATGTGTGGATAAATTTTCAATTAAAAGAATGTCGCTGGCCGTCATCCAAAAATTCAACAACAATACGAAACTTTCAACGAAATTGTACCGAACCTGGCGCGTCGTGGATTTCTTACCGCTATAAAAGAATTTTAGCTGTTGCTGGTATGTAAATACTACTTGATTCTTTTATGTTTGCAATTAACTCTGATTAGCTATTTTATTTTTTTATGTGTAGAATCATACGAAGATGCACTAATAAAGGAGCAAAAATCGCAATATGAATCCGATTGTCCGACGGATTCGGAAAACACCCAGAAATTTACAACTGAATCAGCATATTTAAATCAGCAAGAAATCATCGATAACTCAACATTATACACATCTCAAGAACGTATACCTGAAATTTGTTTTGATTTTAATGAAAACGATGTATACGATGGTCTTTTAAATGACCAGTGGAATAATTTGAATCTCCAGACATCTAGAGAATCAGCACCAACGAAATCAGTGCAATCTGTACCGACCTCAAACAAATTGGTTCAGCAATCATCAAATAGTTCAATTTCTCCTGAAAGTGTGGATGAATGTCTAAACCTTGGTAATAATATTACTTTGACGAACGACACTAACATACAATTGTGCTTAATACAGAGTAATACTCCTGCTCAAAATGATAAGTCAACGCAAACAGAACCATCATATACGGATATTGAAATGATGAACAAAATTATACAAATGGAAAATAACGTTAAAGCAATATTGAAAGTTTTATGTGATTTTAAAACGGAAATAATCACGTTAAATCAAAACATGAAAGATAATAAAGAAAATTTCAATAAATATACAATTTTTGATAGCATTACACCAATAACGAATATTACTGAGTTTCTTCACAAAGAAACAGAATTGGCCAATGAAAATACATACGATGAATATGTAAGTGTAATATTATTTGTTATTATTTTTCATTTCTCTTTTGTTGTTTGTAATTTTTAATTGATTTTGATGTTTTATCTTATTCATTTTCAGAAAAAGACATTATCAGAATTTTGGGAGACCAATGCAAATCCCGATATTGTGACTGGTTTTAAAAAACTATTAAAAATGCTAATTTTAGTACAACTTTTTAAAGAATTATCGTGGAGTTCATATGAAAACAAAATTGGCGTTTCATCTTCTTTAATATTTAAAGCTGTTCAAGGTATGTCCAGTAATATTTGATATTGAACATAAAATAAGAATGTTAATTAATGTTTATCTTTACTTATTTCAGAAAGTTCCAAGATAGCACATAAAATGATAGAAAGTGATAGAATAAAAAACTTGAAAACAGCATTCCAAAAGGTCAAAGATGGCGTTAGAAAATAAACTTACTATTCAAATTGAAAGCAAAAGTATAACGCAGTTTGTATAAATACACCTGGTAATGAGAGGTCGGCCCAATTTTCGATCGACTCCGACTCCAACTCCAACTCCAACCAGAACTCATATATCGACTCCCACTCCGACTCCGACTCCGACTCCGACTCCGACTCCGACTCCGACTCCGACTCCAGCTTTATAGAATTTTATAATGTTTTAAGGGAAATAAGTTATATTTAATGATTTTACATATATGAATTAACTACATTTATAATTCTTATTAACTTCAGTTTCATTTTTATTTTCGGATTTCCATTTAATTTAATAATAAAAATAATAAATAATTTCATTTAAATAACGCATATATTCTTTATTCTCCCTTAAAAATTAGTTCTTAAAAATAAAATGGCATCAATCAAATCGGCTTTCATATTTGCTCTCAAATCTGATTTTATTATGCGTAAAGTCGAAAATAAACGCTCCACATTGACTTGGGTTGGTGGTAGTGCGGTGGCTAACAGTGCAGCATGTTGTACAATTTCTGGATATTTGCTTATCGCACTACGCGATAATTGATACAATTGCTGCTTCGATCGAATTTTTCCACCGTCTTTAGGCATTCATTAAATTCTAAACAGAATTTATCAGTTTCTGCCATGCCATTCTTTATAAAATACGCATATACAAATATTGTTATTGGGATTTAATATATATGCACTGCGAAGTGTTTATACGCGAATATACGATATTCTACATTTTCCATTAACAAATGCCATACCATTTTTTACTCCTATATATAAATTGGGTTTAGTACACTCAATTATTCAATATTTGTATTATAAAAGACAAAACCTTCTGATGTTTACTTTAATAATATGAGGAAATCAATGAAATTTAAAAAAAAGTGAAAAATGTAATTGATTATTAATGTGTTGGAGTCGAGGAGTCGGTCCAAATATTTCGACTCCGACTCCGACTCCACTCAAATATAACCGACTCCTCGACTCCGACTCCACACCCCTGAGTGTCACTATTATAACTAAATTTGCATCAACTTCACCTCATCAATTAAAATTAAATCTAGTGTATTCGTATATATCTTCCGCTGTATGTATAATTATATATATGCTGTTTGATTTTTAAAGTATATGTATATGATGACAAGAAATGTCATGATCAGAGCTTGTTTGATATCATTTAAATTTAAAAACGATTTATTTTCATTTATTTATTTTCTATTTATTTTTATTTTTTTCAATTCTATTCAAAAAATATTCCAATATATTATTATAAAATATATATATATATATTAGTTCGTGTTGTATTATTTGTATATGTATATAAATAAGTCAATAGTGAAACAAAAATTTATTGAATTGATTTATTAATTAATGTATAATTTAACGACCGATATTTAATTAAACATATAATCATTGTTCGGGAATCGAGTCAAAAACAAACAAACAAATGATTTTACATTTAATAATTTAATTTACCATCTTCGACATTAGATCATCATAAATACAGCTATAATTTTATAATTCCGTCCCTGTAGAGTGACGATCTTATATAAATTTGCGAAATATTATTATACTCATTTATAAAACAATGAAATTAGAAATAGCAAACAAAAAAACAGATAATTTTACATTATTATTAAATGTTGCGAATATCGGTCCTTAAAATATATAAGCTATAAAATGGGATTTTTTTATTAGATTATTAACATTATTATATGTATTATATTTATATTTAAGGTCTTAGGCTTAAAAATTATAAACTTTTTATTAAAGTAATAATTTAATAAATTATTAAAGTTGAAAATTAACAAATTTTCGTACAATTGTTTTATTGCGTATAATACCCAATGCTTCAATATTGTAGGCTACGCCCTTTCCCTTTAAATGTCAAATATGGTTAAAAGATTGACACATCTCCGAAGTAAACCTGGATATTTTTCACATGAGAACACTGTCAAATTTAGTATGAGATATCGCCAAGGAGAATAGTATAAATTTTGGTTGCAAATGCATACGATAAATGTGGTACAATTTAACCTGGAGAATACATGGTATTGTTGTCAAAATGTATACATTGGTAAACGGTTAAAAAAGAGAACACACCGCTAAGTCAAATGATATGGATATCCGATGGATATGCCAATCAGTTTTACTATGGAAAATAGGTAAATACATATCAAATCATTTGGAAATTCCATAGGATTTTCCTAAACGGTGTCAATAGGGTAACAGAGTCAACAATAGATAATACCCCAAAGAATGGAACCACATAAAAGTAAAACCAATCCTAAAAAAGAAGAGCGATGCATCCAACACCGCAAACTATAGACCCATAGCACTCCTGCCGGTAATGTCCAAACTTTTCTCCAGTTTATTGAAAAATAAACTGGAAGTAGAAGTACAGGAAAAAAATCTCATCCCAGAAAACTCTCTCGGCTTTAGAAAGAACTACAGCACCAGAGACGGAATATATATAATACTACAAACAATAGAACAGAATAAAAGAAAAGGACACAAAACAGCCATAATATCAACGGATATTAAAGGAGCCTTTGACAATACAAATCCAATAAAACTGGAGCGAATTCTAGAAATAATGCAAATCAACAAAGAAACAATATACTGGATCAACAAAATGTTAACAAACAGAAAATACATTCTAACGCACAGCAACCACACGGAAAGTATTTACACAAGTTACGGATTACCACAGGGAAGCAACACAAGCCCGATACTGTTCAACCTATATACCGCAAACATCATGCTAACCAACCTTCCAAATACAAAAATAATCCAATATGCCGACGACATAGCAATTATAATAGGTGGAAAAGACACAAAACAGCTAAACTCATTGGCCGAGGAAGCAACGCGAGCATTATTAAAAAAACTGGACGAAATAGACTTAACAATAGACATCATAAAAACCAACTACAAGATATTCGATGGAAAAATGAAACACCGCTCTACCCTGAATATTAACAACACCAGCATCCCAGAACAAACAAACTTAAAATATCCAGGTTTCACCCTCGATAAAAAATTAAACTTTAAGCAACACATAAAAGAACTGGAACTACAATGTAAAAGGATACACAATATAGTCAAAATCGTTTCCAAGCCAAACGGCGGCGCGCATCCCAAATCCGCTATCACAATATACAACGCCCTGACAAATAGCAGAATACAATATCATACCAGCGGCATTCAATTACACAAACGGCATACACGATACAAAAAATACAACACCTACGAACATGCATATGATATGCACGAACAACCCCAATCGCATCCATACTAAGTGAAACGGCCACAAAACCCTTCCATCTACAAAAAACAATAAACGACAGCAAATACATCACACAGCTACTACACAAAAATACAACCATAGCTAAAAACATACGTCAGCAAACAGCCACCGCGTTAATGAACACAACATACGACAAATACCCAATACTGAGCAGCACCCCTATAAACCAGAACAAATTACACGACTCCAAGAACCTGACCGTTAACGAACACATCATTACAAACCAAGAAACTCTAAACAAAACCACACACAAACGAATATTGAAACATCAAATGGAAACATACATCAATACCAGATACCCAAACACCAACAGAATATTCACGGATGCATCAAAAACATGTAATGGTACCGCGATAGGAATATACACCGAATTCAATAAAAACACAATCAATAAAAAAATTAAAAACATCAAAACCATAACATCAAAACCGCTGAAATCATAGCCATTTACGAGGCGATAAAATACGCCATACTAGAGAAAACCAACGATGTCCTAATTCTGACGGATTCAAAAAGCGCATGTATATCAATAAAAACACACAATCGGATAAAAATAACAAATTATATGAAAACAAAATAATAAACATCATAAGTAACAGCAACACCACAATACATATACAATGGATCCCTGGACATTGCAACATCGAGGGAAATGATAGGGCCGACGAGGGCGCAAGGCAGGGACTAGTGATAACCCCAGAATGTAACCTTAACACCGAAATACCTCCAGAAGAAATCATACAAGTAATAAAACAACAAACAAATATTGAATGGGAAGAGGAATATCGCGAAATGACACGAGATAGGGGTAGATACACATGGGAACTCAACCAAAAGAAACCCAGGAAAAAACCATGGTACCTAGATATACCACCAAATTCATCAGATACCAAATTAATAAACCGGCTTAGAACAGGACACAACTTCGACAAAAAATATAATAAAATCACCAAAAAAGAAAACGAAATCAAATGCGAACTCTGCAAAACTGACGACGATATGGAACACATAATAATGAAATGTTAAAGATACAATAAAACACGTTTAAAATACAAATACATCACAAATCACATCACAACAACTAAAAGACATATTAAAATTAAACCAAGCCGATGCATACCAGGAAATCATAGCATTCCTAAAAGAAAGCAACATGCCCTCATAAAAAAAAAAACTACGAACTCCTTACGGTGCTCCGCGCCGAGAGTATAAATAAAAAAAAAAAAAAAATGTAATCATCTTACGGGATTTTAAAAAGACGAATCGATAAATATATGTAAGGATATATATAATTGGATTACAAAGGAAAACACATGTTATTAATGAAATATGAATTATTATAAGTGTAGCGAAAAAGTCAAACTCAGCGGTTTGCCAATTGATATATGAAATATTGTATGGAAAAAGGGGATACAATTTAGTATTTAAACCCGGGTATTTTTAAATAAGAGGACAGTAGTTGGGACAGTAGTTGAAATTATAGTGATAAGTTAAAATCGGATTTTGGCCAAATAACTAGTGGCCAATTATTAAGATAGGCTTTTAGCCAATAATTGTTATAATTGTTTTAAATCGGATTTTAGCCAGAGCAATTATAAACTGTAACTATCGGCTTTTAGCCTTACAGTTCACATACTAATTATAAGTATAAATAAGAATATAAGTGAATATAAGTTATATATAAATTAGTAAAAAGTAAAAGTAAATTGTAAATTATAAGTAAATTATAAATTTGAAATAAAGTAAGTTTTTATTATATTCTAATGGATTAATATTATTATTTTTGTCTTAACCTTTTCCATAAAATATCGGCTTTTAGCCACATGAAATCAGCTTTTAGCTGAACCCAAGGTACTCTGGTCTGGTGGTTCCTTGTAGATAGCGTGGTGCGGAAGCGCCGCGTTACAATGTCAAGTCAAATGTTTGTTTTCAAAACATTGTTTATTATACTTTTCTTTGCTACTATTATTAGTATTAAAATATAAAAATAAATAATAAATATTTCATTATAATTAAATAAATTAATTAATTTAATTAATTTATAAATTATATACATTAAAATAAGCAAATAAAAAGAATTATTGATGTTGTGTTTTATTTATTTTTCAACACGCTTGCCGCTTTAATAATACTGAAAATACTAAACAATAAAATATTCTATTTTTCATTTTAATTTGCAATAAATTTTAAAATTCACCGATATTTTTTCGGTGATAAAAATTCATAAAAGTGTACACCGAAATTTGTGTACATTTATATTTTGCGATTACGCAACTGTGAATTTTAAAGTGTACACCAAAATTCGTGTACACTTTAATACTCACAGTTGCGTAACCTAGGCCCATGTTTCGGTCAAAGCATATATATCAGCATTAGCAGCATTACTAGCAGAATGTAATAGACCACTCGTCTTAGTCCTAAGACCACGAACATTCTGATAAAATGTGGAGCACTTATTTATTGTCGCTGAACACGATTTTTCATTTGATTTCGAAAATTTGGACGCAAAAATTCATGCAAAACAACGCCATTTAGACCCCATTTCCGATGATCTAATAACATATCAAAATCATCCAAAAGCACAAAAGCCTTAAAAGAAGTGTAGCCAACCGCATATTTCACATTCGTTATTTGTTCAATTCTTACACATCCATCATAACCCATACTATTAGTTAAGTGAAGATTCACCATTTCAACCGTAGTACCTGGATGCAACCGGGAACTGAACAAACATTTAAATATTTTGGCAGCACGCAGAACCGGACATACAAGATTAAAATCACCCATTGCACCATCGTTTCCGTTATTATTATTAAGATTATTGTGGGCATTATGGTTATTATTATTAATATTGTTATTGTTATTACCTTTATTACCTTTATTACTTTTATTATTATAATTAGCACTAATAACACCATTATTACCTTTATTGGATTTATTAATTTTATTATTATTATTATCATTCAAAATCAAATTAATGGGTTCAGGAACAGTAGGATTTGTTGGTTCATTCACAATTTGGTAAACCATGTCATTATCCACAATCAGTTTTTGCTTTAAAATGCCAACGTCAGACATTAAGACCACATGCTGCGACTGCATTTTACCCAACTGTTGGATCAATTGGTCATTATTTTTAAACAATGCTTTATTCTCTACACGCAATTCGCCAACTGATCGTAACTCATTAACAGCCAGAAATAATTCAGCCAATCTTGTAAATAACGTATCATAAGCATCATTATAAATACCATTTACATTTTGATTAGAATCAATAATATTATTATTGTTATTGTTGGTATTAATATTAATCGAACCTTCATTCACATCAGCTTCACTGACCATGGATACATACAGCACGTTGGGAGATTTAATATTTGTCTGGGTAGTATTGTTATATAGCCATATAACAAATATAAACAAATATATAATTAATAGACATAAAAATTAATAAAAATAAATAATCATATATCACATATTAAAAAATCCTTTGATCCTTAAATATGGTAAACATTAAAATACATGGGAAAATAAAAACATAATTTTCCCATACATCGAGGTCATGTAGGAGGTCAAAATAAAATAAAAGAATATTAAAATAGTACATAATAAAAATATATATTAAAAAATCTAATATTTAAATAAAAAATGAAATTAACAAAACAATTTAAAATAATCCAAAATTAAAAATAAATAATAAATATATATATAAAAAATATAATGTTTTTAACAAATAGATAAAAAATTAAATTAATAAAACATTTTATAAAATAAAATAGAAAATACCCCATGCATTGAATACCAGGGGCCTATTGCACCAACAACTTATCACTTATCGTTTATCAACTTATCGAAAAATGATTTTTTTGATAAGTGTAAATGATAAGCGTTGCCCAAAGAGAAAAAAAAATCACTCACTTATCAATTGTAAATTTATCAAATTTTTGCTAATGATAATTGATAAGTGTTTCTCCAAAAAAAAATTACTTTTAGCAACATTTGCTTTTTTAATTAAATTGATAAGTTCGTTTTGTTACTGTTTTTTTAATAACAAAAGCCATTGTGATTGTTGCGTGTGTATTGTATATATTGTATTGTTGTGTGTGTATTGTGTGTATTATATATAATAGAAGTGAATAACATTTTGTAACAAAATTTCATAGACTCTCGAATCATGCACACATCCTGGCCAATTTTCACATACTGCGTAAAAAGTATAGTCCGGTCCACACACCACCATGGCATTAATTGCATCAACACCGTGACGATTAACAAAATTATCTTCATTAACCTTAGGAGCATCTATATTTATCATTGTTTCATAAATGCATCTGGCTACCTGGGGAAAACCACCGATATTCAAAAAATTTTAAAGCTATGTTTTGTGTGTTTTCTGGCCACCTAATTGTATCATTCATCAACACATCAATAATGGTATTGGTAACCCGATAAATGGCTCTGCAAACTGTTGATTTGTGAACACCGTGCATTGTTGCAAGTCCATGGTATTGTGCTCCATTTCCAAGTCAATGTAATGTGATGAGCAATTGCTGCAGTGGACTTAACGGGTTATTCCTGTCACTACAACGCTCTAACCTTCCACCGATTTTTTCTATCACATATTCTATTTGAATTCGTGTTAGTCGAAAATTTTCTAATGTATCACCATTAGTTAATGAAAAATTAACACGCGGATTTACTACACGATTTCTTCGCACTTCTTCATTTTCTAATAAAAATTCAAATCGGAACCTTTTTTTTTTTTATATCCACCACTAAAACTGAATTTATATTGAAAGTTATTTAACAATTTTTTTGATTATTTTTTTCAAATCAAAATTTTTGATAAATTTATCAATATTTGTTTTGATAAGTGATAACTGAAAATTTTTATGCAACCAAATGATTAAAAAATTGTCAAATTCTTATAACTTATCGGTTATCCAAAAAAAAAACTTATCAACTTACATTTTACAATTTGATGCAACAGAAATTTGTAAGTTGAGTGCTTATCACTTATCATAATTCAATTTATCGCTTAACACTTTCCATTTTGATGCAACAAAAATTTATCAAAAATTTTGATAAGTTGATAAATAATAAGTGATAGGTTGTTGGTGCAATAGGCCCCAGATGCATTAATACTACAATACCACATACAATAGAATTACATAAACAAATTCAAGATGATTATATATTATACATAATGATAGTTATTAAACCTAAAAAAGAATTTATAAACAGACAAATTCATTATAGTAATTAAAAATTATATAAACATAATTTTCCCATACACAAAGTCATGTAGGAGGCCAAAATAAAGAAATAAAAATATATAAAATATAAAAAATAATAAATAATAACAATATCCATTAAACAATATAATATTTTTAATAAGAAACTAAATTAACAAAACATTTTAAAATAAACCAAAATAGAATAACAAAAAAATAATGAAATAATAAATATTTAAAATATAATATTTTAATATATAAGGTAAAAAATTAGATTAATAAAAATATGTTATAGATAATAAAAAAGAAACACAAAATACCGCATGCATTGATTACCACATACATTGATACCACAATACCATATGTCTTAAAATATATAACATAAAAAAATAGTTATTCTATACCTGAATAACAATACATAATATTATATAAAAATAATACATATGATTAAAAATACTCGATATAGTTTTAATCCAAATGTTATAAATAGAGGGATAAAAATTATATTCGAGGAGTCTGATTTAAAATTTTAATAAAGTAACACCTAGTAAAAATTAGAACTCCAAATAATATAAATTTAAAATAAAATTAAAAGGAAAATAAAATTCAATAAAAGTTTTTTAAAATATTTAATAAATTTTCAATCAAATATAATAATATATAATTTTCAAATAAAGTAAATTTTTTTAAAGTGGTTATACAAATTAAAATAAAAATTAGTTATTTTAGTGAAAATAAATTTAAAATTACATTTATAATTTTTTAGTTTTTAAATATAAATTAAAGTTATAATTAAATAAATTAAAAATTAATAAAAATTTAATTAGTGTTTTTACTTTAAATAAAATAATTTTTGTTGAGTTAATTCAAAAATATCATCCACTCGAGGATGTAAGAGAACAATTTAATATTGTTTCACTTAAACAATTAAAACCCAACATAAATTTGGCGCACCCGGTAAACCCTACGATTTGAAGACACCAACATAATTTGACACAGTCGGTAAACCCTTCAATTTTAATTTTTTATTAATATAACTTTAATATATATTTACTAACGAACTTTAGTTCAGTTTTAACATTGGTTGACATTGGTTGAGAATAGTGTTTTAAATTTAATGTTATTTTAATTTTAATTTTTAATTTAAATTATTTATTTATTTATTTTAATTTTAATTTTAATTTTAATTTTAATTTTAATTTTAATTTTTAATTTTATTTATTTTATTCTCAGCTATTTTAATCTATTTTAATTTATTTTATTTATAAGTTTTGTTTTTTTTTATTGGTTTTAATTATTTATTTTTATATATATATATATATTTTATTTATTTTTATTTTAATTTAAAAATCGTTTTATTTTATATATATAAAATTATACTTGTTATTGTTATTATTAAACTATAAATCATAACATGTCTTCAAAAAAATGTTTTGATTGTAAAGTTTTTCTACCGCTATCTTCAGAATTTGTTGTATGTGATGGTATATGTAAACGCTATTTCTGTATAAAATGCATCAAATTCTCTCGAATCGAATATAAAACATTATGTGATAATTCAAATTTAAAATGGTTTTGTGATAATTGCTGTGATATAAATTTGTTTATGAAATTTAATGATTTAGTTGCTGAATTTAAAAAAGTAAATGATTCTATTCAAGAGAACAATGCAGAAATTAAGCATATTTGTTCAAATAATGTAGAAAAGGTAAATTCGTGTATCAATGAAAATAAAAGTTTCATTATTGATGAAATGAACAGTTTAAAAAAACTAATTAGTATTAATCATTTAAAATGCAATACCAATTTATGTGATAGCATGTTAAATAATAATAATAATAATAATAATAATAATAATAATAATAATAATAATAATAATAATAATAATAATAATAATAATAATAATATCAAAGATAATGAAGAACATATTATCATTGAAAATGATGTTAATAATAATAATAATAATAACAAATCAAATACCGGAATTAATAATAATAATAATAATCGACCACGAACACGTAAACGAACACAACACTCAGTTATCCAGGTTCAACAACAACATTCAAAAAGATCAAAAACCGATATTCAAATGGATTTGGAACATCCAACAACTCCTAACCTCCATGAGCTAAAAAATAATGATGGATTTCATACGGATGAACCAATTTTAAAGGCGGCTCAACGTTATAAATGTGTATTTATTTCTGGTCTCCATCCTGAATCAACCGTTGACATGGTCAAAAAACATATATAATTTATTTATTTATTTATTCAAATCAATGTATTTGTTGTAACATACATTTGAGCATAAAGCTCTTTACAAATTATGTACATTAGTACTAAATTAAGTAAATCAAAAAACAATGTAAAATAAGATAACAGCTAAAAAATTCAAAAATTCAATTTTTTTTTTTTTTTTTTTAAAGTAGAGAATAAGGAATTAAGGAATATACGTCAATATTCGAAACGATAAAGGAAAAAGATGTATTTAAATGAATTTTACTTCAACCCAAAGTAACAAGTTGTTAAAAAAATAGTAAAACGGATCACTTCAAAAATAGCCACACGTCCTTTTAAAATGGCCAACATTATTGGACAATTTAGCGTGCTTGGGCAATGCATTCCACAGATTCACACCATACACGAATAAGGATAAGGAATAATGACGGGAAACATGTCTGGGGATGATAAGGTTGCCAGTCCTGCCAGTAGATGTAAATCGCAATAGTTCAAACAAGTAGCCCGGTTCACCGCTTTTAACTAATTTAAAAATGAAAAGCACGCATCTGCAATTATAAAATTGGGCAAGCGAACAACCCAATATACTATTGGCACACTGAGACACGTGATCGTATTTGCGCAAACCATGAATATAACGAATACAGGAATTAAAAATTAGGTTCAATTTGATTCGACAAGAGGAATCGAAAGGAGCCAAGACTACGTCACAATAAAGGAAATGAGGCATAATTAGGGATTTTACCAACATCGAACGTAATTTAAAAGTAGCAATACTTGAAAACCTCCACAACCGTAGGAGCCAACCATAAACCCTCCTTGAAACCAAATTTACATGGTCATTCCACGTTAACGTTTTATTGAAAATAATACCGAGGTTTCTAACCCTCGGGAGAAATGGAATAGTGACATTATTTATCACAACATTGGGTATCGGTGTTACGTCAATATCTCTTTTATAAATAACAATACATTGAGATTTAGCCTCATTTAATTTCAGCCGATTCCGATAAACCCAATCAGATATGACCCTCAATTCAGCATTTACCGATGCTATACAAAGTGCCACATTCGCCAAGGTGCTATGCCGGTATAATTGAACATCGTCGGCGAACATGTGCAAATTGGACGACATTACAGAATCGGGTAGGTCATTAATGTAGAGACAAAATAATAGCGGGCCAAGTATAGAACCCTGCGGTACACCTGATAACACACATGCCGGTCGTGAGTATTTATCATTGGAAAAAACAATCTGCGAGCGGTTCGCAAGATAGCTCTTGATGAGATTCACTGCCCCAGATGAGAAACCGAACTGGTCGACAAGCTTTTTGCATAAGATAGCGTGATCAATGGTATCAAATGCCTTTGAAAAATCGAGCAGCACCAAAACCGTCAAGAGATTATCATCCATTGCACGGCGGATATCATTAGTAATTTTAAGGAGAGCCGTCGAAGTGCTATGACCCCGGCGAAATCCAGATTGAGATTCAGAAAGAAGCAATCTAGCGTGAATAAATGAACAAATTTGCATTTTCATAAGGCGCTCCAACGGCTTGGAACAACATGATAATAGGCTAATGGGACGGAAGTCGGACACATCATGAGATGAGGAATTGTTTTTGGGAATGGGAACAATTTTAGAAATCTTCCACTCGATAGGGAATATCGTATTGTAAATGTAGGTGATATGAGGCAGAACAATGTACAGAATAATTTTGATGAATCGTAAAGGAATACCATCAATACCGGCCGAATTAGATTTCATAGACAAAAAAGCATTGTAAACATCAATAAGTGATACGTTAACAAAGGAGAATTTGGCCCCAATTTCTGGGGAAAAATCATCCGCCATCGACCCAGGCACACGCATTAATACAGCCGGAGCAATGGGTGCCGGAGCAGTGAACGAGGCCGAGAAAAAATCGTTGAACTCATCGGGGGAATGGCCCCCATAATCAACATCATCAGTCGACAAAATGCCCATATTTTTAATATTACGCCACAAGGAACCACCAGTCCGATCGGAGGCCAATTTAGTAGAAAAGTATACCCGCTTAGCATAACGAATGAGAATGGTAACGCGATTTCTTAAGGAAATAAAAAGACCGCGAGAAGTCACAGTGCGATAACGCCTCCAGGCCTTATAGCTTACATCACGAACAGCAATAGCATGAGCAATTTCCGCGTTGAACCATGGGTTAGTATTATTGTTTACGCGACGTCGTCTAGTTGAAATGTGTTTGTCAAATAATAATTTAATAAAATTATTGAAAATCTTGAGTTGGGCATCCACGCCAACCACACGGTAGAGCGATTCCCACCCCAATTTTTCCGTATCAGCATATAATGATGGAACATTACACCCGTTAAAGTCCAAATACGAAATCACGCGATCATTATGCCCCAGAACAGCATCAATAGAATACGAACAACAGATAAGATCGTGGTTCGAGACACCGGGAATTGAAACCTGGTTAAAAAGCAACAGCCTGTGCATTTGGGATTCAAACACAATAAGCAAGTCCAATAGAGAGCTTGAATTTTGCGAATAATGGGTTGGGACACTGACATTATGAACCACCAACCCAAATTGGGACAACATGTCCACAAATCCGATGTATGGATATGCCCTGGCGACAATGTTTATATTAAAGTCGCCAAACATGGCAAGATTATCATATTTGGGAACAAGCAACTTTAAGCCGTGCCTTAATAACCCGATCGAAGCAATAGAGACGGGGGGAGGAAGATAGACACAACCAATTAGAACAGAGCCATTTCCAATTGAAATTTCCACAAATAGGTATTCACATCCGAAAGCAGAGCACCGACCAACCACCCTTGCACACAAATCCGATCTCACATAAACAATTACGCCACCACCACGCCCGGCCCTGTCACATCTGTACGACTTAAAATGAGGAATATGAATCATCCTACTAGTTATGACCTCACTCAACCACGACTCAGTTACGCATATCGCATGCAAGTTAGCGGATGACACAATATTGCTGATTTCATCTATTTTATTAAACATTGAGCAAGCATTAAGGTGACATATATTAAAGACCGCAGGCTTGACACCAATGCTGGATCTTAGCACCACATTAGGAATGCATATGGTTGTAGAGTTTGTAGAATGCAACGAGTCCAAATTAGCCATGAGTAAGATTAAAACAATCCCGACGTGTGTTATATAGAGAAGTGTAAAAAGTAAATAGTGAAGAAAATGAAGTGCATATAGTATACCTTTTTAGCAAATAAAAATAAAGGAAAAAGTAATTTGATGAGAGGAACTTTAAAGTAAGATAGTAACATACAAAGATAAATTGACGGAATAGGTAGGTGTTAGTTTTAAGTGTAAGAATTGTACAAAAAAAAATTAACAATAATAATAAAAAAAAAAATATGTTGGTATAATTTTAAACCCCAAGTTATACCACGATATACAATAGATATACAAATATCCATAACAAACAAAAACAAAAACAAGTAACTTAATCCTATTGAAGAACGCGCATACAAATGTGCTAGACCGTTGAAGCAGTTGGTAGGTCATTAACCGTAACAATCATCTTAAATTTGTCACTTTCGTTGACCTTGATGTACACCAATCCATGTTTAACACTAACTTTACAAATTTGTTTATTTTTAAGCAATAACAAGCTTTTTTTTTTTATCTCAGCATTACTTTTGGTTAAAGAATCATTGATGTAGATTCGATTAGGAGATAAGAAGCCAATATTATTTAGAGATAAATGTTGAAATTTGATGTATTTGGTGAAAAAATCTCTTTTTAAAAAAGCACTGCTGAATTTACATATAATGGGTCTATTAATATTTTTCCCAGGTAAACGAAAGACACTATTAATGCCCGTATCTGTAAGTTGAAAACCAATAACTTTTGATATTTTTCCAATTATTTCCAGAATATTTTCGTTAACGTCTAATGGTACACCCGTAATTAAAATGTCATTTTCACTAAGCTTACGCTCAATACTATCAATTTGAAATCTAAGACCATTTACGTCTTTATTGGTGTTATTGATTTCACATTTCACCTCGGTGTAAATGCTATTTAGCTTACCCAGCTAACAGAATGAGTGTCAGGGACTTTACTCATTGTGAAGGGAACTTTATTTCGGTGATGGGAACAGTCTCTTCACTTAAATTGGAACTGTAAAGTATTTGGAATTTTAAAGTATCGAGCAATAATAACTACAACGTAACAGGAACCTTTCATAAAATGTTAAAGTGTTATTCACCTCAAATTGAAATATATTTGTGGTGCGAATGTGATGGGAACCTTTGCAAACACTTTAAGGTGACTAAATTTAAAAGTGCCACACATAAGTAGCGCAAACGTCCCTGACACTATCGTTGGGATGTACAGGTGACGAACACCAATGACTATTTTCTAACTAGATCTATAATTGGAACTTTTTGGTGGCAAACACTTATGTATGGCACCATGAAGTGAGCGGATAATTGAGTTTACCAAAACACTTTCACCTATAAGTGACGGGAACGCATTTTAAACCATAATATATAAAATCATATTTATAAATATACATGCACTAGTTAAATATCAGTCATTTAAGAACATTCATATAGACAAGCGTGCTATTGTTTTTTTTAATAAAACATGCCCAAGATAAATCTCAAAACGAGTCCTAAAGTTGTTCCATATAGGTTTACAACAACATATTATAGAAGGTTTCGGAAACATTATGTATTAAACAGAACCGTGAAATCCAATAATTTAAAGATTGAAAACAGTCGGAAAGTGTTAAGTGGTATATCTTCAAATAGTGTTAATTTTGAAACCCATTGTACAAATGAATTGCTTGTAAATGAGAGAAACAATAACTTTGTGAATAGTTTACATAGTGAAAATAAGGATGACGATTCAATTTGTTTGGAAATTGTATCTTCTAATGAATCAGCATTAAAATTTGGTGAAGAATACGATAGAGATGCAGTCATTTCAGCTGAACAGAACAAATTATTTTCGCAAAATTCGTTAACAAAACAACTACGAAATTGGGCGTTAAATCATAAGATTTCTCATGTTGCAATTAACAATTTATTAAAAATATTTAATACAATAGATCATATTAAATTGCCTCATAATAGCCGAAAGTTGCTACAGACACCAAGCGCAATAAATATCTCACCAATGGGAGATGGACATTTTTGGTATAATGGTATCAAAAACTGTTTGTACACATCATTATGGTCGCTTGATAGTCCAATTACAATTTCATTAATATTTAATATTGATGGTCTGCCAATATAACATATAACAGTTCATCTATAGAATTCTGGCCGATATTAATGGCAATTGAAAGCATGCCTTATTTGAAACCTATGGTAGTAGCAATATATTGCGGTAACACCAAACCAAGCCTTCAACCGTATCTGAATGATTTCGTCGATGAATTAAATGACATTTTGAAAAATGGATTTTTTATAAATGGAAATAAAGTAATTTCGAAATTACAATATTTTGTGTGTGATACACCAGCCAGACACTTCATTAAGGGTAAGTATTATAAATGTATTTACTTTATTTATAGAATACACCAAAGCTTAGATGTATACATTGAATACTTCTGTTATATTTTAGGAAGTAAGTTTTGTAGATTTTACAATCGTAGAGCGCTATAATTTTTTTTGTCTGTTTCTTCTCAGGGACGGTAAATTTTAATGCATATAACGGTTGTATAAAATGCACAGTGGTTGGTGACTATGACAGAGGCGGAAGACATATGAGTTTTCCTAAAATGGAATGTCCACTACGTACTGATCAGACATTTCGAAACAAAAGCGATCCTGATCACCACAAAGAGGATACACCTTTAACGCGTCTTCCAATGGATTTAATACAGGATGTAATCGTATCCGATTCGCTACATCTCATTGATCTCGGTTGGTATATCGTGTATTCATCTAAACCTACCTTATACAACTTAACCATAACAAATTTTTTTCACGAAATAAACAGGTGTTATGCGGAAATCATTGTACGCATGGATTAATGGCAGCTACAGCTTCCAATCCAAATTATCGGCAAGAAATATTGACTTAATGTCAAAGATGCTAGAGAATGTTAATAAAACCAGACCAGCAGAAATTCATCGTTCGATAAGAAAACTGAATTTCATAAAATTTTGGAAAGGTGTGGAGTTTCGAACATTTTTATTATATGTTGGACCTGTTATTTTAAAAGATTTTGTTCCAACTGAAATATATTTAAACTTCATAACACTTTCATGTGCTGTGACCATTGTGTCTTGTAATGAATACAAACAAATTATGCATGTTTCGGAGCAGCTCTTTAAAGATTATATTGAACAATACATCCATATTTATGGAGTAGATGCAGTTAGCAGCAACGTGCACAACCTGATACATGTTGTTGATGATGTTAAGAAATTCGGTAACTTAACGGAAATCAGCTCCTACAAATTTGAAAATTATCTAAATTATTTAAAATCTTTACTTCGGGGAGGAAGTAGACCGCTAGCACAAATAGCAAAACGCATAACTGAATTGTCAAAAATAAACAATTTAATGGAAAACAATACGTTATTATCGACAAAATATCCACTGGTATTAAACCAAATACGCAATCAATCCCATATTTTAAGCAACGATGTTTACAGTAGAATATATTTAGCAGCCGGTTTCATGTTATGTGCTTGCCGAAAAAATAAATGGTTTATGACTACAAATTAAGAGATCGTTGCAATTATGTATGCGATGTACATTGATGAAAAATTTTATATATATGGAGCTGTTATTAAGACTAAGTATGACTTTTTCGAAATTCCTATAAAATCATCGTATCTTAATATTTACGCATCAGATGGAGTATTCAGTTCATGTTCATTATTTGAATCGAATGAAGTGAAATGCAAATTATTTTCTCAGATTTATAATAAAGAAGTAATATTTTTCCCTTTATTACACACCTTGAATTGGTCAAAATAAATATTACTTTTAATATGAACATCATGGGTGTCGAAATGAAGGCATATACCTATTCAAGGTAACACGGATCATTTATATTTATATTTCAATATTTAAATTATAACAAAAAATTAAAATTTACAAGTAATATATAAAAAATGTTTATTATAATTCATTAGTAGTAATTAATAAAATAAATAAAAATAATTCAAATCAATAAATAGTTCAAAAAAAAAATAGTATCATTGTATCATAAATAGTAATTAAGTCAACCAACAACAATTTTAAAGAATTCCTCCATATAGTTTTTATTACACTGAATATTGGTGTAGGAATAATAGTTTTTAATTTAGGTAAGTAAATAATTTAGTTCATAATTTATATAACTTCATTATTGGTGTCCTCATTATCTTGGTTTATAAACTCCGCGAACAGTTCAGCATTTGGTGTTATTTGTTCCACATTTTCTTTAGTTTTTTTTGTACTACATATTTATATATATATATATATATATATATAAATTAATGGATATATTTGTACGACATTATTGAATAAATAAATAAATGTTTGTATACCTTTGCCGTAGAAATCGTTTACTCGATTGCTTCAAAACTTCTTTTATTAATTTTTCATTGTTATCGTGCGTATGTCGATTATCTATCGCAAATAAAACATCGAACACCAAATGTATAATAGTTTTAAATCTACTAAATGCTCCTTTTAGCTTCCGTGGTTCGTCAATACTACCCCTTCTTCTATTTACACCCAAATAGGTAAAATTACATAATAATTCCGGTGTAAATAACGCATCAAAGAGTTTGTAATAAAATTTTGAGGCGTCTTTGACGCCACTCTTGCCGCCAATTAAAGCTAATTTTTCAAACTGTATTGTATATTGTTCATAAAGATATGTTATTCTACAATTAAAATTTCATAATTTCGAATTACTCACTAGATCATTTCTAAAACTAACGTTTTTTAAAATATCCATTTCCAATTTGTGTACATCTTCTTCAGTTTTAAGCGGTAAATTATATTCAGTTAATAAATTTTCGTTTGATGAAATAACACCACTTTCTGAATTTGAAACAGTAGGTGTACAGGTTTCAGTAATTTTCATCATTGAAAGTAGTGTAACAAAGCCGATTCTGGACCACTTTCTCCATGTAAAGTCCCATAAGAGAATTTTTCACGATTTCCCATAAGAGCGCTGCAGAGTGAGGGAGATCAGGCCATCTCTTTCACTCCCATTGATTTGGTGAAAGTGGGTGTGTGAGTGAAACAACAATATGGGCGTGTACTTGTGATATATAAAATGTGTATGTGTGTGTGTCTATATATGCAAAATGGTGGTTATATTTAAGTATGTGTATGTATATGTGTAAAAATGTTAAAAATGGTGGTTTAATTCGCTTTGTTTACATTAAGGTTATTTATATGCAACAACACCTCCTTTTTTTCGTCTTTGTTTATATTAAGATGATATATATATATACCAATGCAGTGATAGATATGCTAATTCTTTGTTTAAAAATGGTGGTTTAATTCACTTTGTTTATTTTAAAGTTTTAATTATATTAGAAAATGTCGCTAAATTATAGTATTTACAACAGCACCTCCTTTTCTTTCGTCTTTGTTTATATTAAAATGATATATATATATACACCAATACGTTGATATATATGCTATTTCTTTGTTAAAAATGGTGGTTTAATTCACTTTGTTTATTTTAAAGTTTTAATTATATTAGAAAATGTCGCTAAATTATAGTATTTACAACAGCACCTCCTTTTCTTTCTTCTTTGTTTATATTAAAATGATATATATATATACACCAATACGTTGATATATATGCTAATTCTTTGTTAAAAATGGTGGTTTAATTCACTTTGTTTATTTTAAAGTTTTAATTATATACAACAGCACCTCCTTTTTCGTCTTTGTTTATATTAAAATGATATATATATATACCAATACGGGTGATATATATGCTAATTCTTTGTTAAAAATGGTGGTTTAATTCGCTTTGTTTATTTTAAAGTTTTAATTATATTGGAAAATGTCGCTAAATTATAGTATTTACAACAGTGCCTCCTTTTTCTTTCGTTTGTTTATGCAAGTGTGTGTTGTTTGTATTTGTTTTAATAGGATTAATTTGCTTGAGGAAAAAAAGAAAGATATATATTCTGCAAATACTTACCCACATACACATTAACATTTGCACATTCAATAAGATGAGATAATATGATATTTGATTGTATTAAAGTGGTAAGTAAGTAAGTTAGTAAGTAAAAATTTAATATTTTCTGTTTATGTTATATTTTGTTTATTTTGTGTTTATGTTTACGTTATCTTTATAACAGACTATGACGTGATTATGTGAATTATATATTTTTTGTTACCCACATACACATTAACATTAGCACATTCAATAAGAAGCGATAATATGATATTTGTGTATTGAAGTGGTAAGTAAGTTAGTAAGTAAGTAAGTAAAAATTTAATATTTTCTGTTTATGTTTATATTGTGTTTATGTTTACGTTATCTTTATAACATACTATGACACGATTATGTGAAATTTATTTTTTGTTTTGTTTTGTTTATCGATAAATCGCCGTATTAAATTATTGAAGTGAGAGAACTGAAAAAAAACTCATTCGGTTTTAAAAAAACCTCCTTACAATTACGTCTGGCAAGCCTAATCATAACAAATGGTTGAGGATTAGTTTTTGTGGTAAATAAAAATTTAGGAGAATCAACTCAAATATTATTAAAGATTACAACATTATTTATATATTTAAATTTTTTTATTCGAATAAAATTAAAAATGAATTAGATTAAAAACTTATATACTTATAAAATTAAAAACTTATACACTTATAAAATTATACTTATCTTATAAAATACTTATAAATTAAAAACAGCTGAATTTTAACTATTTTACCACAAATTATTATACATGTTTGCACCTCCTGATTGTTCTTCTTCGTCTACCTCGACTGAACTTCCCTTAGAATTATACTGCAAATCGCTCTGATGTATAAATTTTAAGTTATAGGCATTCGATCCTAAAACTTTTCCCTTATTTACCAAGAATATTTTTTGTGATGTTTTTATTTTATCAATTGTGCTAGTTGGTATGGTATTGTATCTCTCTGGTAGGGTGATTAAATTTTTCTTATCAACTTCTACTGTAATACGCCGTCCAAATTTGGTAACCATTGATTTAATATCAAATATTTGATATAGTTTGTTCATTTCCATATCACTGATTTTTAAAAATACTGGAAATTTTGCGTTATCGTTTATATCTTGAACACTTTTTTTTAATTCCAAATCCATTTTATTTTTTATTATTTTGTTAAAAATTTAGGATCTTAACTTGTCAACGTTTAAACTCTTACTAATTTTTTGCATTATTTGGGTATCGGGGAAAAAATGTAATGATCAAATTATGTTAAAAGCGACTATCATATATTTCAAACATGTTTAAACTTGTAACGTAAAGAAATGTAGATATACATTTATATAGGTATATTAATTTGCATATTTGCAAATATATAGGATAATTTTATTATATAAATATATACTACTATTGAATATGATTTTTTAATTTAACTTTTAACATAAACAATTATATCATAGAATATCTTAAAGATGTTTAACCAAAATTGTTTATACTATTAAACATAAATAATAGATAAGGAATATACCAGATTATCACAATCATCTGTATTTGGGGTGTTTATATTAAAATAAAAATACGGATGAAATATCTTAAATATGTTTAACCAAAATTGTTTATACTATTAAACATAAATAAAAGATAAGGAATATAAGTTAAATTTATAACATAAACTTGTAATATGAACTTTAACATAAACAAATATAAATATATCATATAATATCTTACATATATGATACGTATTTTGATATAGATATAAATTTATATATGTATATTAATTTTGCATATTTGCAAATATACAGGATAATTTTATTATATAATAATAGATATACATATACTACTATATTGAATATGTTTTTTTAATTTAACTTTTAACATAAACAAATATAAATATATCGTTAAACGGGGACCGTAAAGTTATAGTTAAACATTATTAGTTTTTCATTGTTCTATTACATCACATTGATTTATCAAATATTAATAAAATAATTAAATGAAAATTAAATAAAATAATTAATAATAAAACAATAATTGTAAAATGGAAGTAGTGAAAATAAGTGAAATTCGTGAAATTTTAAAGAAAATATCGTGTGTAGAAAGTGATCAAAAAGTGATATTGATAAAAAAAGGAATTACGCTATGTAATAAACTGATAAGAATAGTGAACAAAAAAAATCGTGAGTTACATTTAATGCCTGGTGTGTATCAACATAATATATGCACCATAGGTTTGGTTAAGGGATATCGTCTGCAGTTAAAAGACAAATTGGTTATTGGAAGTGGACACCCGCCAATTAAAGAAACGGCTTGTAACCGAATCAAATGGCAAGACATAGAAGGTGCTTTTAAAAATCGGTAAGTAAATTATTTTTTATTTTGTTCACTGTATTACTGTAGTTTTTTTTATTGACTGTGTTTTCTGAACTTTTCTTTTGTATCAATTTATTGTTGTAATTAGTACTAGAACCAGTGTATTAATTAACCGTAAACATAAAGACATCAATGCATTTTTAGAAGATTGTGGAATTTTGTTTAAACGGAGAATGCAAAGAATGATAAAACGTGAATGGTTAAAAGTGAATACCACCTTTTGTGGAGAATTTTTTGTAATAAAAAATGATGAACACATATTCGAATTGAAATATTTTAATACAAAAAATTATGTGATCGAAACTCATTCGAACATAAGTGAATGGTTTTTGAACAATGTTCAGACACCAATTTTAAATCATTTAGAACAATTTCAAGAACGTGACAGCGGTTGGTCACTATCATCAATCATCAATCTGGAGGTATGTGTAAACACGTACAATCCACAACGAATATCATCCTACATCAGTCTCTCCATTTCCATTCAAAACAAAAAAGCATGCATCAACGTAAAAAATAGTGATGAAGCATGTTTTGCATGGGCTGTCGTATCTGCGTTGTTTCCAGCAGACAAGCATGTTACTCGGGTAACAAAATATCCCCATTATTCTACAGTGTTAAATTGCTCCAATATAACATTTCCAATGTCGATGAACCAAATCTCAAAATTCGAAAATATTAACAATATATCAGTAAATGTTTACATTTTAATAAAAAAGAAAGAGCTTAAATTTGATGTATTGCCCACATATCTGACAAAGAAAAAAAATGAGAAACATGTAAATTTATTGTTGATTCAAGACAGATATGTGGTTACAAACAATGAGTACGGAAATTTTGAAGATGAGGATGAAGATGATATAGATAGTCAGCCAATCAATTACCATTTCGTCTGGATTAAAAACCTGTCACGGCTTATTTCATCGCAAGTATCAACACACGGTCATAAATTGTTTGTTTGTGAACGGTGTTTGCATTTTTTTACTGCAGATGAAAAGTTAATACAGCATTCAGAAGATTGTGTAAAATTGAATAATTGTAAAATTATAACACCAAAACCGGGCGACAATATTTTACAATTTAAGAATAACCATCATAAAATCGCAGCGCCTTATGTAATATATGCAGATTTAGAGTGCATATTAAAAGAATATGATGTACATAATGCGTACCAAAAACATATTCCAAGTAGCATAGGATATTATGTTCAGTGTTCTTATGACCCTACACTATCGCTTTTTAAACAGTACCGAGGTGAGGAGTGCATAAATTGGTTTGTAGATCAATTGCATGATTTTGCTTTAACATTGGAATCAATATTTATGTCACCCAAACCAATTGGTCCAATTGATGCAAATTATGATAATGCCAAATTATGTCACATATGTAGCAAACATTTCACCATTGCTAACTTTAAAGTGAAAGACCATTGCCACTTGACAGGGAATTATCGCGGACCAGCTCATAACGACTGTAATTTAAACTACGTAGACAGTCATACTGTACCAATACTGTTCCATAATTTAAGCGGATATGATTCACATTTTATAATCCAAAATTTAGCCCAACGGATTATTGGTCGTATACAATTACTTCCAATTACTAAAGAAAAATATATTGCCTTTACCAAACAAATTCAAAATAACATCATAAATTTTCGTTTTATAGATTCCTATAGATTCATGTCTAGTAGTCTAGATAAACTAGCCTCTTATTTACCATTTCATCCAATATTAAAATCACAATTTAAAAACTTAAACGATTCTAATTCGATTAAACGTGTCTATCCTTATGATTATTTAAATACTTTTGATAAATTTTTGGAAACATCTCTTCCATCAAAATCAACATTTTATAATAAATTAAATGATTGTAATATCACAGATGAGGATTACATACATGCACAAAATGTTTGGAAAGAATTTGATATACAAAATCTTGGGGAATATTCCGATCTCTATTTAAAAACGGATGTACTACTTTTAGCCGACATTTTCGAGCAATTCCGAATTAGTTGCCACAAATCGTATGGATTGGATCCTGCACATTATTATACGCTACCAGGTTATACTTGGGATGCAATGTTGAAGCATACACAGATAACTTTAGAATTACTGACGGACATTGACAAAATTATGTTTGTTGAGCGAGGTATCCGAGGCGGCCTTAGCCAATGCTCAATGCGGTATTCAAAGGCTAACAATGTGTATGCACCTAACGATTACGACCAATCTAAACCCCCAAAATTTTTAATATATAATGACATAAATAACCAATATGGATGGGCAATGTCACAGTATTTACCGTATGGTGAATTTGATTGGGTTCCTGACCATCTGATTGAAAAATTCGATATTTCAGATATACCGAACGATTCTCCGTTAGGATATATTTTAGAAGTTGATCTGGAATACCCCAATGAGCTCCACGATTTACACAATGAGTTACCATTTTGTCCAACTCACGAAAATGCGATCGGTAATAATAATAATAAAGATAAAAAATTATTGGCTACCTTGTTTAATAAATATAAATATATTATTCATTATACCAATTTAAAACAAGCAATTAAACATGGTATAAAGCTTATAAAAATACATAGAATTTTGAAGTTCAAACAATCACCATGGTTAAAATCATATATTGATTTAAATACCAAATTACGAACGTTATCTAATAACGAATTTGAAACAAATCTATTCAAATTAATGAATAATGCCGTTTTCGGAAAAACGATGGAAAACATTCGTAAGCATAGTATCGTAAAATTAGTCACCAAATGGGGTGGTCGATATGGCGCTGAAGCACTAATATCATCACCACAATTCAAATCATCTACAATTTTTAATGAAAATTTGGTGGCTATAGAATTTAACAAATCTCAATTGTATTTTAATAAGCCCATTTATGTCGGTATGTGTATATTAGACATTGCGAAAACCAAACTATATGAATTTAACTATGAATATATGAAACCACAATTCGGTGACAACTGTACACTTTTATATACATAGATACAGATAGTTTACTGTATGAGATTACATGTTCGGATTTATATAAAGTAATACGTCGTGATTGTGTTAAATATTTTGATACCAGTGACTATCCTTTAAATAATACTTGGAACATTCCTCTTGTTAATAAAAAAGTAATTGGACTAATGAAAGACGAATTGAATGGCAAAATATTAACTGAATTTGTAGGATTAAGATCCAAAATGTATGCATTACGAGTTGATGGTAAAGATAACACCAAAATTGCAAAGGGTGTAAAAAAATCAGTGGTGCATAATAGGATACATTTTGATGATTATTTAAATTGTTTAAATTTTGGTGGTGAAAAAACCGTAACACAAAACTTGATCAAATCGAATAAACATCAAGTGTGCTCTATTTCTCAGGTTAAAGTCGCTTTGAGTTCAAAAGATAGTAAGAGATATCTCATAAAAGATAGTCATAAAACGTTAGCGTGGGGTCATTACACTATTAGTTAATATTAAGTTTTTTGTATTATAATTAATTAATATTTAGTCTTTGTATTATAATAATAATAATAATTTTAGATGATATTTTATATAGATTTTAAAAATAATAAAAATCGTAATTGTTTTAGTATAATCGGATATTTATTTTAAGGTTTTTGTATTATAATTAATGAATTAATTAATATTAATATTATAAATAATACAAACATTATGATAATTTAAGGTGATATTATAAATAAATTTTAAAAATATTGAAAATTGAAATTGTTTTATTATAATCGCCTTTTTATTTCACTTGTCAATGGATTATAATCAACGATTCGATCATGCAACAGTAAACAATATGCTGATGTATTAGCAGGAATATTTTCTGTAGTCTTAAATTCAATTTTAACATCAACCGGTCCAGATTTAATTGATTCATTTTGACGACTGCAATCTATAACGACGATAGGCGCAATAGATTTATATTCCCCCAATTTTAACAATGGTTGATTTAACTTTCCATTGTAGTACGATTCTTGAAATCGTCCATACATTGAGTAAAGCAATGCATACTGGTTTCGGTTAAACATAATATTTAAATCATCGTACGGAAATGATTCTGAATTTAAGTTAACTTTCACATTTGCCAGATTACAATGATCAAATCTACTCGCATTTTTATTTAATTGATATTTTCGATCTGTTTGTAATGCTAAAATTATATATCTAGGTTTTTCTAATTGTGTAGCTGTTTTAACCATCCATACATGATGAGACGTTTCTGTTGGCAGTATCGGATATTCATACAGATCCCAACTACGAAAACTCATTTGAACCGTTTGCCCACTTTTAACTACCTTAAGCAATGCAAGTTTATATTCATCGCTTACATTTACATGTGGTACTCTCCACGCAATTTCGTCACAGTGATTTTAACATCATCATCAGCTACATTTGAATTAATTGAGTTTAAATCGTTTCTAGAACGAATCAATATCAATTCATGCTTTGCATTCATAATAATTTTTTTATAGTCTTCGGCGAACCCCAATAGCATTTTCAATGGTACACAGTAATTAAAATGACCTCTTGTTTCATGCACATTGTGTCCGTTAATTGACCAACCCGCATTATATAACAATTTGCTATCATTTTCATTAAGTGAAATCAAATTTTTTAATGTTGACGTTATACCCAGATTTCTTGTTCTATCAATTTCGATACCATTTAGTTCATATCGTATTTCATCAAATAAAAATGCAAACATATTATTGGTCAATGTTGCCGTACTTCATTATATTCTGATACTTCATACTTCATTATACTTCATTATTTCATTATTGCGTGTGGTTAGACTCCCTTCAATATAAATAAAACTTTCACTTGGTAGAATATATAAATCTTGATTTTGTATTGAAATTCGAATTTCATCATTATTGCTGAAAGCTGGTGCATAGGTGTGATATTCAAATTTTGTTAAACTATTATCATAATTAACAGTTTGTGATACGTTTATTATGTCACTCATTTTTTGTTTTGTTTTCCGTCTTTGCACTTCAATCTAAATCCAATTGCTGATAAATATGATTTATTATGTTTAGTAAGCTTACAATTTTGTTTATTTATTTTAGAAATTCTAGCTTTTGATGTGCTTGGTAATGTGCGTCTTACTGTTTGATGACTACTGATGATATTGTTAGCTGCACCATTTATTATATTATTATCATTATTATAAATTAACATTGCAAATTATGTTAAAAATATTATAGCGGTTTTAAATGAAGTCTAAGTGTTATTTTTTCACCGCGGAAATTTATTAAATCACCGTTTTGGTCTACAAGCGTAATTGTAAGAGAACAAATTCGTCTCACGTTCACTGGTAAATAGATTATGTTTTTGGGGACTTCTACTATTTTATAGCCAGGCCCAACAGTTGGCGAAAATTCATAAATCGTATGAACCGGCGTATTATTTATGAATGAATTGGTTATTATATTGCATTCTACACGAACCGCATTTACGTTAATAATATTCACAGGTATATCTGATGTATGCATTATTTTAGACGCTAATACTTGTTGACTAAATCCTAATAATGAACCAATAGATCTTTCTCTATTGAAGTATATTATTAAATCTGAATAAATGGAGCATTTTAATGTATTGTTATTTGCTTTAATTTCAAACTTAACATTATCATCATCATGTTTTTTCAACTGAGCTCTTAAGTAAACATTTATATCATCAATTTCATAAGATCCGATAGGTATTTCAATAACTCTGTCACCAATGTGAAGTAAATTATTATTTTTGTCAACATTTGGTATCGAATTATAGGTTTGAAAATCAATTAACCCACAAATATAATCTGTTGCCAATTCTATTGGTGGAAAATATTCAGCTGATAGAATTGAAGAATTACCATTAAGAGCAAGTGTTAACGTCATGTTTTATAATAATGTACTAATCATATTTCAACATAAAACCATTTATTTATATGAAAAATAACAATTATATAAAAAATTTAAACATAAATGTCCACAAATTACTGAATCATAACTTTGATATGAATTGTAATTATATTTTATATTATTATCATTAAAATATTTAATAATTTCAATTGGTGGTTGAAGATTCCCAAAACTATCAAAATACATAATATCTGTATGGTTTTTATAATATGCTACCCAATGTGTACCCGGACCACTAGATGTATCTAAATTAACGATGCCACATTCATATTTTTTAGGTTTCATTGGTAAACTATCACGCATAAATACACCTCTGAAATGCGGAATATTTTTAGTATATTTGTACAGATCCAATTCATTTAATGGTCTATTGGGTAGCATTTTTAATAGTTTTTTGGTTGATGTAAATAAAGTCCTAGCCCCGTTTTGTATGGTTTTAAATACAATCCCCGACCCATTGCGATAGGTTCCAATGTTTTATTAGTGTTTGTAGGTTTATTGAAATCATCATGCGCTTGTTTAACTGCTGATACAGCTTTAGCAATTCCAGTTATTCCTCCAGATATGGCTCCAATAGCTGATAATCCAGCAAATAGTGGGATTAAAAATGGTAAAACTCCACCAGTTTTTGGTATTGTAATAATTCTTGGAGTTAATTTGATATTACTTTTTTTTATTCCTTTCACAGCACGTTTGGCTATTTTAAAAGCACCCTTTATAGAATCATTTAAGTTTTCTATATTTTTTCTCGATTTTAGAAATTGCTTTGTTTTCCGTATCACCTTATTAAATGATATTGATGATGATAGATTTTTACAACACCCCATGGATTTCTTTTTGTTTTTTTTATTCTGACGTTTGACGCCCATACCAACTTTAATTTTTGTATTCATAAGATTTGTAACTAACCAGGCATTAGCTCTTTCACTTAAGCTACTATCAAATGATTTTACACGTTCCCAAGCTTTATTTGCTAATATTTGATCTGCAATATGTCGGTCTTTTGTTTCACGATGTTTTGAATATGCGATATCGTGATCTTTACAAGCTTTGTCTAACAAATTAATGCCTGGGTCACCTCGACGTAATCTCTCTGTTAATTTTGTACCAGGTCCGCAATATTGATAGCCTGGTAAATGTAACTCTATTGGTAACTTGTTAATTAAATTATTTAATAAACCACTTCCTTTGTGAGCACCGTGATTTCTAATAACTTTTTTTTTATTTCTGTTATACTCAATCATATCATAATACTTTTACAACTAACCTAAAAAAGGCAAACACATAAGCTTATATATATGCATAGGTAGTAACGTTCAGATATTAGTTTTGATTAGCCATGCGTTTCATAAAGCAGCAAAAGACATTACCGATCCGTAACGTTGAAATCATTAACAATAATAATAATATTCAAAATAAAAGACGGCATAGCTTTCTTTTACCTAATAGTATTAGAGGTATTATTGTTGGACCATCAAATTGTGGTAAAACAAATGTTATGATTGGTTTACTTGAACATCCGAATGGATTGAAATTCGAAAATGTGTATGTATATTCAAAGTCTTTACATCAACCGAAATATGAATATTTAAGAAAATTAATTACATCTATATCCGGCATCGGTTATTATACGTATTCGAATAATGATGATGTAATATCACCAAACGATTCAAAACCAAATTCAATATTTATATTTGATGATGTTGCTTGCGATAAACAAAACCATATGCGATCATATTTTTGTATGGGGCGCCATCACTACATTGACAGTTTTTACCTATGTCAAACATATTCACGCATACCAAAACAACTTATTCGAGACAATGCAAATTTCATAATAATTTTCATACAAGATGATATGAATTTAAAACACATTTATAATGATCATGTAAATATGGATATGTCATATAATGCGTTTAAAAAAATGTGCAAACAATGTTGGTCAGAAAGGTATAGTTTTTTAGTTATAGATAAGGAAAGTGAAATGTGTATGGGGCGGTACAGAAAAGGATTTGATACATACATAGAAATATAAGACCACTGACATGGCTAATATTGTTTATTCTTAATTGTGAATCAACCGATGGATCACTTGTAATAATAATAATAATAATAATAATAATAATAATAATAATAATAAAATAAAATGAATGAAAATCTGGTAAAAGATATTGTAAATACTCAGAATTTTATTAGAAAAAAATATAATGATGTTAAATTACAACGAATGGAATCTGAAACTATGCTTAAAAACACTTTTAAACCTATAACTAATTCATTAAACAAGTTGGCTAAAAAAGAGAAATTGGTTGCCACATCACACAATGTATATTGTTAATGGTGTTGATCACAATGGTGTTGTTAATGATGATGTTTTATATGAAGATAATAATATTAATGATGATGATGATAATATTAATGATGATGATTATGGTGAAGTGAAAAATGAGGTCGAATCAGATGATGCATTATTGCCACAAATTGATAACACTAATATACCTAATGAAATTAGGAAATATTTACATAGACATCGCCTCGAAGGTATACCCGAATATTATCTGAAAAAATATATTGCACACAATTCTGAAACAGATTCTCTGTATGGATTATATTATGACAATGTACATAAAGGATGGAAAATTGGCAATGCAGCGGTTAAAATCGATAACGACAATTTAATTGTCAATAAACGAGTATACCCGAATAGTGATGGTTTATATCAATTAATTACTATGAAAACACCTAAAGATTATAACGAAAACGATTTACGTGCATACAAAGAGATTTTACTTGAAACCAATTCCTACAAACGGCATTTTAATCCTAATGGACAAATCTTAGGTAACAAAGGTTACAAATATACCCGTATTATTTCAAAATTAATACATCAGGGAAAAGGATTGCATACAACTACAATTTCAAAAATGGATTTAAAGGATACACATAATACTAATAATAATAATAATAATAATAATAATAAAAAATTATTTGATTATGTTTATTGGGATAACCCGAATGAGTTAGTAGATAGACTGCGAATACTCATTGCATCGGAACAAGCCGGGAATACCAATCATAATAATGAAATTTTGTCCATCGTAGAAGAATTACGAGAAGCAAACATTATTGAATAACGAAAATAAATTAATATGCAATAAATATCATTATCATTTAAGTATAATCGATCATATTTAAAATGTCTGTTGATAAGTTTGGTCGTTATTCAAAAAAAAATACGGCTGGTGTTGAGGGTCGTAGAGGTCCACCAGGTGTTGCAGGACCCATGGGTTTCCCTGGGTATGGTTTTAATAAAGATTTAGAAGGCAATTATGTATTAAATAATAAACGACCCATGAATGTATCTAATCCAGTCAGTGATTTTGATGCATCAACAAAACATTACGTTGATGAACAATTTCAGATTATGCTTAAACATTTAAATAAAGAAATCGAAGCGATCTATAATATAGTACATACCATACCATACGATATTTACCCTAAAGACATACCAAAAAAAAAATAAACAACAGTTATGACTAAAATAAAAACAAAAATAAACGGAGCTAATAACAAGAATATTAATAATCACGAACATAAAAGAAAAAGCATTGTAGATGAGCTACATAAAACACCACGTAAAAATTTTAAACGTCGTCGTGTGATATTAAAAGGAATTGATGATTTATGGCAGGCTGATTTAATAGAAATGGGTACATATGCACAAATAAACAAAAAAAATTGCTTCGTATTAACAGTCATTGATTGTTTTTCAAAATATGCTTGGGCCGTACCACTTAAAAATAAAACAGGTATAACTCTTGCTAGAGCATTTCAATCAATATTACAACAACAACAGCAAAGTCAAGGTGTTCGTAACAAACGGTTATCGGTTGATAACAAACAGGTACCCGTTGATAACAAACAGGTACCCGTTGATAATAAACAGCTTAATGTACCACAACACAGTATACCAAAAAATCTACAAACTGATTTTGGAAAAGAATTTTATAATATACATTTTAAAAAATTAATGCAAAATTATAAAATCAATCATTACTCAACATATAGCATAATGAAAGCATCAATTGTTGAACGATTTAATCGAACATTAAAAAATTGGATGTGGAAAGAATTCAGTTTAAATGGTAACCATCGTTGGATTAATATATTACCACAATTAATACAAAAATATAATAATACACGGCATAGAACAATAAAAATGAAACCGAATATGGTTTGTCTTGAATATGAAAAATATTTACTTGATAACGTTTACAATAACATAAAAATACGAATTGATCCAAGAAATAATAAATTTCGAATCGGTGACTTTGTTCGTATTAGTAAATATAAGCATATATTTGAAAAGGGGTATACACCTAATTGGACAACGGAAATTTTTAAAGTTATAAATGTTCAAAATACAAATCCTGTAACCTACCTGTTAGAAGATTATCAAAATCAACCTATAAAAGGGGGGTTCTATGAAATGGAATTACTAAAAGTAAAATATCCGGATGTTTACCTTGTTGAAAAAATATTAAAGAGGAGAGGGGACACTGTACTTGTAAAATGGCTTGGTTTTTCAAAAGAACATAATTCGTGGATTGATAAAAATGCAATAGTATAATTTATATATTTAGTGAATGTGAACATACAGTAGCAGCAGCACCATTTTGTATATAATATCTTAAGATGTTAAAAATATGTGTTGCACAGTTTTTAAATGAATATAAGTGGTTATTATTAACTGAGCATAAAGATAAAATATTTCGATATTATTCATTTTTAACTTATCATAAGGACATAGAAATGATAATTTCAAAATATGGAAAACATTATATCACGTGTCCATGGTCTAATGATGATGCAAGAGATGGTCCAGATACATGTCAATGTGGTTTTATTGAAAGAAATACGAAAGAGATCAGCAAAATTATGAATTTATATAGAAGAATTAAAAACAAACAAAAGTGAATTCGAATTTTACTCGGATACACAATTATGCTTAAATCTAATCAATATAATTCTATAATATTAATAAAATACATTTACATTTTATTTTGCGTCAATGTTTTTTTATTTTGATCATATATTCACAGTGTCTCTTTAATAAAAATGCATTTTGTTTTGAACAGCTTGTATTTGCATCACTATTTTCATGAGCATTACAACATTTTATATTTTCGTATCGATCTCTTAATTGTCTGAAATTCAAGGGAAATTCCATATCCTCTAAATTCTGTACTGTTGCTGTACCGCCAAGCATTTCATTAATCCATGCACATTTTTCTATACCTTTTCCTAAGAGTATTTGGTTTTTTAATGCGGTTGTTAAATATTTTTGAACCATATTAAAATCTGCATTTCCCACATTCCAATTTAATTTATGGTGATTGTTGTATAGCCAACAAACTTGACGTTTCTCCGATACTGTCAATTTCTGTAATCCACACGGTGGTTTGAAAATATAATGCTTAAGTTGATTCCCTTCATTTACAATTGCTAACTCTTTGATAATAAATCTATTGGAATCTGATTTGTAACCCTGAGCATCGAAATAACATATATTTTGTTTATGGGGCATATTATCTCGAAAATTATAGGTAAACATCGTATTGGTTGACCTAAAATAACATTCATAAAATAATTCAAAAATTTAATACGGCGATTTATCGATAAACAAAACAAAACAAAAAATAAATTTCACATAATCGTGTCATAGTATGTTATAAAGATAACGTAAACATAAACACAATATAAACATAAACAGAAAATATTAAATTTTTACTTACTTACTTACTAACTTACTTACCACTTCAATACACAAATATCATATTATCGCTTCTTATTGAATGTGCTAATGTTAATGTGTATGTGGGTAACAAAAAATATATAATTCACATAATCACGTCATAGTCTGTTATAAAGATAACGTAAACATAAACACAAAATAAACAAAATATAACATAAACAGAAAATATTAAATTTTTACTTACTAACTTACTTACTTACCACTTTAATACAATCAAATATCATATTATCTCATCTTATTGAATGTGCAAATGTTAATGTGTATGTGGGTAAGTATTTGCAGAATATATATCTTTCTTTTTTTCCTCAAGCAAATTAATCCTATTAAAACAAATACAAACAACACACACTTGCATAAACAAACGAAAGAAAAAGTAGGCACTGTTGTAAATACTATAATTTAGCGACATTTTCCAATATAATTAAAACTTTAAAATAAACAAAGCGAATTAAACCACCATTTTTAATAAAGAATTAGCATATATATCACCCGTATTGGTATATATATATATCATTTTAATATAAACAAAGACGAAAAAGGAGGTGCTGTTGTATATAATTAAAACTTTAAAATAAACAAAGTGAATTAAACCACCATTTTTAACAAAGAATTAGCATATATATCAACGTATTGGTGTATATATATATATCATTTTAATATAAACAAAGAAGAAAGAAAAGGAGGTGCTGTTGTAAATACTATAATTTAGCGACATTTTCTAATATAATTAAAACTTTAAAATAAACAAAGTGAATTAAACCACCATTTTTAACAAAGAAATAGCATATATATCAACGTATTGGTGTATATATATATATCATTTTAATATAAACAAAGACGAAAGAAAAGGAGGTGCTGTTGTAAATACTATAATTTAGCGACATTTTCTAATATAATTAAAACTTTAAAATAAACAAAGTGAATTAAACCACCATTTTTAAACAAAGAATTAGCATATCTATCACTGCATTGGTATATATATATATCATCTTAATATAAACAACGACGAAAAAAAGGAGGTATTGTTGTATATAAATAACCTTAATGTAAACAAAGCGAATTAAACCACCATTTTTAACATTTTTACACATATACATACACATACTTAAATATAACCACCATTTTGCATATATATACACACACACATACACATTTTATATATCACAAGTACACGCCCATATTGTTGTTTCACTCACACACCCACTTTCACCAAATCAATGGGAGTGAAAGAGATGGCCTGATCTCCCTCACTCTGCAGCGCTCTTATGGGAAATCGTGAAAAATTCTCTTATGGGACTTTACATGGAGAAAGTGGTCCAGAATCGGCTTTGTTACACTACTATTGAATAAATTTTATCCAAATAGGTCATAATTTTGGAATGATTTATTTCCACAATGTCTTTAATTTCGGCAATTTTTATTCGCAATTCTTTGATTTCGTTATCTTGCTGGGGTTCTGGTTCCCATAACGTTTCTGTAACAAAAAACATTATAAAACAATTATAAAGATTGTTATAAAATATACATTTTCCGAAACATTTTTTTTTTAATTTTAACAAACACAATTTTTTAATTTTTAAACAACATTAATTTTTCAAAACATTATATTATCTGAATACCAATACCATAGAAATTATTCAAACACAACGCACTTAGACACATTCTAATTTCTAATTCTATCAAAGGATGTTTTTAAGTAAGCGAACATATTATATATTAAAAAGTTTAATCATTACCTTGCAGTAAGAGATTTTTATCCATTAAATCGTCGTCAGGTGGTTTTAAAAAATTATCACATTCGATGATGGGTTCTGTTGTTGGTGTGTATTGCACTGCATTATCAGATGCACCACAATTATCGCTAACTATCAAAGGTGTATCTTCAATCTCCGTCACGTGATATGGTAATAATTTTTCATCTGAAATAACGTGTATAACGCTGCTTTCATCGTTAGTGGGTGTTATGCATTTTGTTGCCATCACAGTTGCAATCATGTTATTCCGATCTGGTATAAAATAGTCTTTAAAACTGTTGTAGGTTGATTTAATCCGGCGTTTATTTGTTAAATTCTGTACCAGTAAACTAAGGAAAATCGTCATTTACTATGATACTAAAAAATTCAAAAATGAAAAATTAAACCATTTACCTTTCTTCTTGCTCCGTGTCCGTGAACTCACTATATTGTTTTTCTAATTGTAATGCCTCATTAAAAGTTGAGATATTTTTATATTTTAAAATGCAGTCATATTTTATCCAATTTTCGGATGGTATTGATGCTGGGTTGGATCTAACCTGATTCCGGCTTTTATGATTTAAATGTTCTGGCCAAAATAACGTTCCATTGCTTTCCCATTGATGTGGAACAGCAGTAAAGCAAACACCCATCTTCTCTTTTGTTGATACAATTTTAAACATATCCATATTTTAAACAGCTTTTTTAATTTAATGTTTTTAAATAAAAATTCTATTCTATTTATTTTTTTTTTTAATTTCAAAATTTTAACAATAATTTCACAATAAAAAGCAATTTATAAATATAACGTCCGTAAACCGTACACAATCACAATATATAACACAATGAATTTTGCTTTTGACTTTTGAAAAATAAACAAAAAAATACATGACACTTGGAGGTGACGATTCAAATGGACTTTAACTTTAAAGTGGCACTTAGTGTCGGGAACCTTAATAGAAAATGTATATGGTTTCAGGTACTTTGGTGTTGGTGAACGACACTTTAAAGTGTCATTGTTAAGTTTCTGGCACTTTGAGGTGTTAATGAAAATATATCTGGATTTTTTTATTAAAACATGCCACACACATGTACATACTCCTTTCTGTAACACTATATAATAATTATTAGCAAATAAACCCGTATGCGAAGTGTGGCTGAATGGTAAATGCGAAGACTCAAAATAAAACAACTGCTGAGGTTCGTGGTTCGATGCTCAAGGTGGGACACACAGATAAAGTAAGTACAAAATGAATTATAATTTGATATAATAGAATTTCATTTAATAAAATTTAGTTGAATTAAATAAATAATAAATTTAAAAAAAAATCAATAATATAATAAAAAAAAAAAAAAAATTGATAATTGCAATTAAAAAAATTGTAAAAAACTAAACAATTGTTTTTTTTTTTGGAAAAAAATTATTGCAGCAGCAAGGTTTATTTCTTTGTCTTTTGTTTATGTTATTTACATTTGTGAGGTTTAGGTAAATCTTTTAACAGCAAAATTATATTTTGGTTTTAAGTGATGAGAACTTCCCCGACGCTTGCTTGGAACTAACCCTGCCACTTAAAGTGAAGGTTCCCTTCACGACGCAGCGCCAGTATTTCCACTTAAAATTCATTGCCCACTTTGGTGAATGGGTGGTATTGATCACGGTCTATTCAATTACCCGTCACTTAAAATACACAGTTCCCGCAACCTCTATAGGGAAATACGAGGTGGCGAACACGTTACAGCCACTTTAAATGCTAGCTGGGTAGTGTTTACGTCATTGACCACATTATTAATTTTTTTAGATAACGACAATTCCAACCCGTCCAATTTTCCTGACAGATTTTTGATGAGCATTGCCAAATCTTCCATACTTATGTCATTTGCTGCACCCCCTTGCATTTGCTCTTCCTTCCTATTTCTGGTCACTTGCGGCATTGAAATTAATTGATGTTTGTGATTTAAAAAATTTTTTAATTTATCAGAAAGATGATGACGCGAGCAATAACAATAGCAATACTAATAATAACATGAAATAATTTATTTAAATTTAAATATAATAACAATAATATAACCGTTTTGATGTATTTTTGAGAAATAATTTAGAAATAAAAGATAAAAAGTTATAAAAAATGATGATAATGATAAACAATTTTTATATCCTATCCACTATATAAACAGCAATCATGTGCATTGATTAAAAAAAAATTTACTATTACAAAAGAGATTATATAACCACTATTTACGTAAATACAATGGTTAGTAGAAAAACACAAAAAAAAATTTTTTTTTTTTTTTTTTTTCCTTATAATTCAACAAGTCACTGATTTAACTTTTTTTAATAACAATTTAATAGATTATACGTATTAAGGTAAATGTCGAATTAAATATTATCAGCAGAAACACAATATATGACTTTGGATAACTTATACGATCATGAATTAATAAAATAAAGGGTCTAGCAACAAAACACGTCTACACTGTTGTACACATATTGAGCGAATCATATCACAATAAATATGAAGTACACCGATAATATAAGTGTTGTGAAAATAAATAATGTTAAGCATGTTGGCAGTTATTCGTCATTTAAAATATTTGTTCCAGTCTTACACTTTCCCTTATTTATTGATCCTATGGAAAATCGATGGTGTGATAGCTCACGAATTCCATAACAAGAAAAATTTTCGGAATCGATTGTTCACTCTATAATACCATGGTGCAATATATCGAGTGTGTTTTGAATGATATATGTAGTTCAAATGATGAATTGGTTATAATTGGTGACTTTAACCTTCCCCGCATTAATTGGATCATGTCGGATGATGCAGATTGCATGATCCCTTTAAATGTGGTTGGTGATAATGATTCGTTATTTTTGGATGATATGTCTGCACTTGGATTAAGACAACTAAACAACATAACGAATGTAAATAATAAAATATTAGACTTAGTATTTGTATCTGAAATGTTGGATTGCCACCTAATCGGCACAGGCAATTGCATTGTTAATGAAGATGTGCATCACCCAACGCTATTTTTGACATTACATTCTAATATGAATAACTTTTTTAATGCCGATAAAAGTAGTATTTTTGAATTTGATTTCAAACAAGCCGACTTCAACAAATTAAATAATAACTTGGAAATTATCGACTGGAATTATCTTAACGACTGTTCTTTGGATAATGCTGTAATTCATTTTTATAACACTTTATTTGACAATTTTTTAAGCTGTATTCCTTTAAAACAATCCCACATTACTTTATCCCGTTATCCATGGTACGACAGTGAGCTTAAAAAATCAAGAAACTCCAAAATAAATTTTGGAAAATGTATTGTGCATCTAAAAATGAATCGGATTGGATAAGACATCGTACTGCATGCGACCAATTTAACTTTCTTGTTGCACAAAAGTACTATTCTTATATTGATTCTGTACAATCCGACATAGGTATTAACCCTAATCGATTTTGGGCATTTGTTAAAAACAAACGATTGTTAAATTATTGCCCATCCTCAATAACATACAATAATGTTGTATGCACTGATGATAACTCTATATCAAATTTATTCGCTGAATTCTTTGAATCATCCTTTGATAATGTTAAGCTTGATTCTTGCGAATATGATACTCGTGATATTACATCTTTCGACTACCTTTCTACAATAAATTTTTCAATTTCTGATTCGGATGTTTATGAATCTATCCATTCTTGTAAAAATAAGTATTCCTATGGACCGGATGGTATTCCAACTGTGGTCCTTAAACGTTGTATTGATTTTATTTCAATGCCACTTGCAATTTTGTACAATAAATCACTAGATGCTGGGTGTTTCCCTGATCATTGGAAGTCGTCATTCATTATTCCACTTTACAAGAAGGGGGGTAAAAATATGGCAATAAATTATCGCCCAATTGCCCGGTTGTCAAGTATTCTCAAGATCTTTGAAAGCATTATTACGAAGATCTTGGCATTCAATGTTAAATCCATTATTTGTCCAGAACAACATGGATTTCTTCGCGGTAGATCTACCACCACAAATTTACTTGAATTCACGACTTATTGCTTTGAACAATTTAATGTCGGCTCTCAGGTCGACTGCATTTTTACCGATTTCTGCAAGGCTTTCGACAAAATGTCACACGGTATTCTATTGGCTAAATTGCTTTCAATGGGCTTTAGTCACAAATTCGTATCTTGGATTCGGTCGTACTTGCATAATCGTTCGTGTAATGTATTATTTAATCGTGTTCAATCAAAATGTTTTACTATTACTTCTGGTGTTCCGCAGGGTAGTCATTTGGGTCCAATTTTATTTGTACTTTTCATTAATGATTTACCTAATGTATTTAAACATTCTGCTTGTAAAATGTATGCTGATGATGTTAAAATTTACAAATCTGTTGCTACGCCTGATGATGCTTTGTCATTACAGGCTGATCTTTGTTCTTTCTATGATTGGTGTTGTCGCAATCGTATGTCATTAAGCATTGACAAGTGTAAGATTATGCGATTTACGCATAAAATTAAACCCTTATGTTATTCCTATTGCTTGAATGGTACCATTTTAAACATTGCTGACAAAGCTCTTGATCTGGGTATTTACTTGGATTGTAAATTGACGTTTAAACCCCACATCGATTATGTGGTTAATAAGGCAAATTCAGCACTTGGATTTATTATTCGTATGGGTGCTGAATTCTCTAACCCCTGGTGTCTCCGAACCTTATTTTATTCATTTGTTCGATCAACCTTGGAATATGCCTGTCCAATTTGGTCGCCTTATTATTGTAATGCTAAAAATAGACTTGAATCTATTCAAAGAAGATTTATTAGATTTGCACTACGATCTCTTCCTTGGTCTGATACATTGGTTTTGCCAAGTTATATTCAGAGACTGGCTTTATTGAATATGCCTACACTCGATAAACATAGACAATTTATTGGGTTATCGTTTATATGCGGACTAATAAATAATAATATAGACTGTACTTTTTTACTTGGGAAGTTGTCTTTCAAATTAAATTTTCGAAGTTTGCGGGTTGTTGAATTTTTCAACATTGAATGTCATAATACCAATTATGGTCGTTTTAATCCCCTCAATTCCTTGCTCATGTCCTATAATTCCTTTAGCCATCTGTTACTTGATAATAATGTAAATAATTCGGAATTTAAAGTAAAATTTTATAGTGTCACATTTTAATATTATACTATATTGATTCGGTAATATAATGATTATGTTAGGTTTCGTTATATACCATAAATGCTTTTTTGTTTTAACTATATTTATTTATAACGATATATTGTATTATATTGATATTTTATTTTTATATTATACTTTTGACATATATGATTTTGCCAACGTTTGCACTATCAACTGCGGTTGTTATTTTATGGATGATTGATATTTTACGGCGATGTCCGTACTCTTAATTTTAAATTTCTTTCTTTTTAAGTTTATTTTTAATTTCATCTTGTGTCTGTTTTGACAATACGACAACCTATTTGATAATGTTAACGGTGGCTTACATTCATATTTAATTGTTGATCATTATGGTCATTATACGTATTTATTGAATGTTATTTATGTATAAATTTAATATAATATATTTAATATATGTATTTATTATATTTTTGTATTAAATATTTATGTATATGCATTAGCAATTAATGCTACTTTATTAAATAAATAAATAAATAAATAAATAACATTTTCATACATATATCAATTTGATATATCATTTCCTACAATTTTTTTTTTTTTTTTTTTTTTTTTTTAAACGAAGGAGGGGAAATCTTGCATAGACACGTCCGAAGACGCGTGTCAGATTCTTACTGACTAAAACCCCTCCTCCGGCTGCGGTATCTTCGAATCAGACCATTCTTGGGCCCCTTTTCGTACCTCCGATTGACACCTACTCAATTTGCCACTCAGGTCTCCCCGATTGCTCATCGAATATAGTGTCCCTCGTTATCTCAAGCATCTCCTTGAAGGGTATCCTTCCCAGCTCGCTCTCTGCGAGGAACCGGTGACCGGTCACCCCCATCCGTATGCTCTGTAAAGCCGGACATTTGCACACAATGTGTGCAGCCGTTTCCTCATCCTTTAGGCAGAGTCTGCATGTATCATCTGTAAGGATTTTCATCCCCACAAGATGATGTCTGAAGCCTCCATGCCCTGATGTGAGTGCCACCAGTTTCCTGAGAGTTCCCCGTCCTAAGCCAAGAACCTCCCGATTGGTGTTTCCTACTCTCAGCCCAAGTGTCATCCTGGACTGTCTGAGTCCTTTCACTTTCTTCCATCTTTTCTGATGTTCGGAAATGGCCCAATTCTCGACTATGTCCCTCGCCGTACTTCTGCTAATCGCAGTGTACGGCTCCGGTCCAATGAACTTATTGGTCGTTCCGCCTTTTGCCAAAGCGTCCGCCCTTTCGTTCCCGTCGATTCCACTATGCCCCCTGACCCAAACCAGTGTGACCGCATTCTGGGTCGTACACTCTTTAAGCCTGTGAGCAGATTCCAGTGGCAGGGATGAATCAAACGTCCCATATTTCATACACCTTACCAGTTCCTTGCAATCAGTGGCAAAAAGGATTTCCTTCCCGCACACCCCGTTGCCCTGAACATGTTCCAGCGCATGAATTGGGGCCATCGTCTCCGCCTGGTATACTGAGGCATAACTCCCCTATGTTTATCTGACAGTTCAAACCAAGTTCCATCGAGTAGTACCCGGCCCCGAAGCTGCCATTTTTCATAGATCCGTCCGTGAAGATTTTATCGTTTCCGACCCCACTTCAGGGAGTGATCCGTCATCTATGAGTACCTTATGGCACATTTCCTGTACCATAACTCTCTTAATCCCATCCATTGGCATGTCCAGTTCCCTTACTCACTTGACAAGAGTCAGGATCCTTCTGTGCCCATAAATGGTGCCTTTATGGTACCATGTTTCGTTTTGTACCATTCTTCTTGCCGTGTTTACCGCCCCTATTTCCTACAATTACAAATATATATTCAACCTTTGATTCATTTTAAAAAAAAAACAAAAATACATATACATATCTCCTATGTGACCTTGACTCAAGGTCAAAACACACAACCATCTTATGTCCCCCTAGCCACTGAACAACTTTTGTCTGAAACATTTTTCTTAAAAACGCGTAGTTTCCGAGATATGCCATTGTCTCACGTTAAAAAACTCACCCTGTATATAAATATAAACAAAAAATAAAAGTGAAACCAAATAACTTATTTTCAAATTAATATAACCAAAAATTAGAAAACTAAATAAACTTATGAAAAATCAAAAAATTGTTAAAAAATTAATAAAAAAAAAAATCCTAGTTAAATAAATATAAAATAAATATTTACGAATGTAGGGCCTCATAAACACATATAAAAACCAAAAAACTTAAAACTTAAATATCTTTTGAACAATTAACTTTATTAACTAAAAATATATTGATTTAAAATAAAAATACTTCCACATTGCATGGTAAAATACTGATTAATTCTATATTCAAAAATGATCATATGATATATTGTGTTATCATATTGATATATATTTATGCATTCTATATATTATATATAATACTGATAATACATAGCGGGATAAATCCAACTATGCCAGTTTATATATATATGTATGTACAGAGTGACCTACAATTCGGCCATCCTGGCCTATAATCGCCCCCGATTATCGTAACAAAATTTTCTTACAATATATAACATATATGATAAAAATTAGATACAAAATTAAAAATATTTTAAGAATTTAAAAATATTCGTCAATTTAAAAATATATTTTAAAATTTCGTTCACAGAACACATTTGCAATAAATACAATTATTTAATTAAATTTACGTTCTTTCATGTCCTTGCGAATTTTCAGATTCCTTCGTATTGGTATCCAATAAATATGGTTTCATATTCTGCGGTGAAAAAATACCCTGATATGGCATTCTAGATATTTGCATACCCGGTATATCAGTAATGAGATATCTGTCATTATCATACACTTTTATTATCTTATATGGACCCTTAAATTTAGTTTGAAACTTTTGATTAACACCAGCTGTTGATATATGATTTTGAATCGATAAAAAGTCTCCAACAACGTATTTACGCGGATACCTATGTCGGTTATCATAATATTTTTTATTTAATACTTGGTTTTTTATAATAACATTGGACGCTGTTTCCCTTATTTCCGGCAAATTAATATTATTATCTAATGTTTTTCAAATATTATCGTCTGACAAGTATTCCATTACATAATCACAAGGATTTCCCTTTTGTGCGAATCCAAACACCAAGGTACTAGAAATTGTACCAGTGCTTCTATTAACTGTATTATTAATAGCGAATTCAATTTTTGGAACACTTTGTGTCCAATTATTCGTAGAATTTGTTTCGCACAGTTGGAAAACTCCTATGTTTAAGTTGCGATTTATTCTTTCAATCTGTCCGTTTGCCTGAGGCGTAGCCGTAGCAATTTAAATGCGTCTAATTGAATTCTTATTTATAAAATGTATAAATTCGTTAGAAGTAAAACCAGTACCTCGATCGGAAATGATTGTGTTTGGGCGATTATAATGCTGGAAATATCCCTCCAATGATTTATAGCTTCTTTAGAATTCGTGGTTTTTACTGCATAAAGTTTAACGTATTTTGAAAAACCATCTATCACTTCAAAGATATATTTCTTACCATTCGAGGGTGGCAAAGGTCCGTAGTGGTCAATATGTATGACATTGAATGGTATTTTACCCTTTGGTAAGCTGTGTAAACACCCTTCTTTCTTTCCAGAAATCGGTGAATATAACAAGCAATGAACACATGTATCCATATATGATTTAATTTTGCCCTTCATATAAGGAAACCAATAAATATTTTTGATATAATTATGACATTTTTCCGCACCCAAATGACATAAGTTTTCGTGGTGAATTTGAATAATTTTCTGTTCCATAACTTCCGGAACATAAAAACATGCGTTATTGTCTACCTTTCTATATACCAGACCATCAATAAGTGCGTATAATGGACTTTCACATCCTTCTAATTCAGATGCTATTTTTGAAATAATGGGATCACGTAATTGTGACGCGGATAACATTACTTCTAATGGATCGTCCATATCAGACGTTGGAATTAATAAATCATCCATATATATGAATAATTTGTCATTTTTAATAAGATCCCTAAATATGTCGTTTATAAATCTCTGAAAAACACATGGTGCGTTCTTCAGACCAAAAGGCATTCTAACATACTCGTACTGTCCCAATGGTGTAACGAATGATGTAAATTTAATCGAGTCTTCTGCCATTCTTACATGGTTGAAATCTCCTCATAAATAAAGAACCGAAAAATACCTCTTCCCATGTAAACGATCTATCAAATCGTCAATCAATGGCAATGGATAATTATCCCGTACCGTTTGTTTATTCAAAATTTTATAATCGATACATGATCTGATTTCCTTGTTTTTCTTTCCAACAAGAACAATCGCGGAAGCGTATGGTGACGAACTTTCGCGGATAATTCCGTTTTTTAATGAATCGTCCAAAATTTTTTGTAACGTATTTTTTTGTGTATAAAACAATTTACGCGGAGTACAATAAAAAGATTTATTTTCATTCATTAGTGTAATGTTCATTACAATAGGATTTACATCCGTTATTTTCTTAACTGTCTTATCAAATACCATGTCATTAATATCCTTCATAATTATATCATTGACATTTTTCTGAATACTCATAATCTGTTGTTCAAAATCGGCAACGGAATCGTTTATTGACATTTTAACTTTATTGCAATTATGTTCCACAGGATATTTTATTACAGGATATTTACTACTATTATGATCAACAATAAAAATATTTAAATCAATTACTTTTTCCTTAAAAACTGCACTACATTTAGTTTTACCCATAATACGTAAAGATCTGTTGTTGATAGAACTTGTAGCTGTCATCTTTAGTATAACTTATGTAACACTCTGGAATGAATTGTTTTTCCATGAAGCTGATTACACTTGAAGCTGAACATGTACCTAATATTGTGCTCAAATTCATTAATATTTAAAATGAAATCTAATACTTTACTGTAGCTATTTGGATTGTTGTGTTTAGTATTATCGACAACCAGGGTTGATTGAGCTGTACAACTCTGCATTTTATGGCCAAATTTTCCGCATTTGAAACACGAACCTCGTTCACGTTTCCGTTCTTTACAGTCTTTACTGAGATGTCCGGACCTGTTGCAATTATAGCATTTCATAAATGTAGAATTATTTGTTTCTCTGGTTGTGGTTGGTTGTTGTTCTTTTAATGTGCTTTTATTATAATGCTTATATTTAAAATTTCCGGTATGGTTTCGGTTGTTTTCTAAAGTTTAGCCGTTCCGGTCATTAAACGTTTTGCAATAATTATTTGTAGCTGTGTACTCCATCCATAAACATCAGATGATTCCTTAAAATTTTGTAAAAATTTATTTATTGAATAAGTATCATCACCACTAAACTTTTGTAGAGATTCATCAATATCCCGGATGTTATAATGTGTTGCTCTGTTTTCTATAGCAGTTGGCAAATTATTTTCGGTTAATCGTGCTAGCTCCATTTTTAATGTTGCAATTTCACGTGTTTTTGCTACTGTTTCACGTAATTTTATTAACTCGTTATCCAGTTCACCTTCTTGATCGATTTCATTATGTTCATTCATTTCAACATTCTCCCGTGTATAATTATCATGAACCGAATTACTATTACCATCTAAATCAATAAATTCGCGTAACTTTTCTTCAAGAAATTGTAATAATGCATCTCGTAAACGCATTTTTAATGTATTTTTCATTCCGGCTGTATTTAAATTTAATTGTATTAATATTTGTTTCAGATCGTTAACGGTGGCTCTATTTAAAAAACCATCTAATAATTCGGTTATATCCACATTCATGATTTAAAAAAAATTTATGATATAATATGTGGCAAACAAATTTTATTTTATTTTTTTTTCAATAAAGTACAATACATATTTTATAAATATATAACTGTTAGATTTAATTGTCTGTCGTAGTTTATAATAATGATTATAAACTATTATAAAATTTAATTTCACCGTTTTAACTGTTTTTTTTTTCGATTTAATTCGAAAATAGAGGTTCTATTTTATTCTAGAAAATTTTAGAAAATTTTCTTATCAATTAGGTTCATCAAAATTATATATGAGAATCTAATACACATAATAAAATAACTGTTTTTCAATTAATACGAATGCCCAATGTTCAAAAAAGTTTTTCTTATCACTTTCAACATAAATTATAACATAAAATTTTCACATAAGACATATATCACAAAACGTAAATCATAAATCATAACTAGTAAATCATTTAATCATAAGTAATAAGTCACAAATCATGAATCATAAATGGTAAATCGTAAATCGTAAATCATAAAACTTTAAACTTTAAATTTTAAACTTTAAACATAAATCATAAACATAACATAAGCGGCAACATAACACTTAAAAATATTTGTCATAATTAAAATGTTAAAGTTTTTTTTTCAAAATAATCATAAAAGTTACGGTTTTCTATAAATCATATACGTGGATTTAAATTATATATAAACCACACCACATAACACTTGTAAAAAAAAAAAATTTTTTTTCACAAATTTATCTTATAATTTGTTCCATAATTTGTTCTATCCTTTGTTCAATCCTTTGTTGTGGGATACCACTTCTGAATTTTTGTAGGGCCGCATAAACACATATAAAAACCAAAAAACTTAAAACTTAAATATCTTTTGAACAATTAACTTTATTAACTAAAAATATATTGATTTAAAATAAAAATACTTCCACACCATTGCATGGTAAAATACTGATTAATTCTATATTCAAAAATGATCATATGATATCGTGTGTTATATTGATATATATTTATGCATTCTATATATTATGTATAATAATGATAATACATAGCGGGATAAATCCAACTATGCCAGTTTATATATATATGTACAGGGTGACCTACAAGAAATACATATTTTTTATATAAACAAAAAGTTAAATAACATACATATATATATATACATTTTATAAAGAAAATCTTTTTACTCTTATATTATTATTTTTATACCCTTATAAAAACTTATGGAAATTAATCGTATTAGAAATTATAGAAAACAATTAAAAAACGGCATAAAAAATTTTAATGAAAATCTTTTAACAATTTCCAAAAATTTAATTATTATTAAACATAATATAAAGAAATTAAACAATCAATATCATTTAATTACGACACTTTAAGTAAATTAGAAATAAGTTTTTAAATATTAAATACCATCACAGAAAAGAAAATCATTTATTTTTAAATTCAATCGAACATATTAAATTTATCAAATCAAATTAAAAACCATTTATTAAAAAATAAAGAACTTTTTCAACTAACAGATAATCAAATTTTAAAAAAAGAAAATATCATATCGGAATCGCAAATTCAAATTAAAACCTGTAATCAAAACGAAATACTTTTACAAAATACACTATTTAAAATAAAACAAAACAGAGAAAACTTACAATCAATATTAAATCAAAAAAATAATACAACAACACAAACCCAATTAGAATCCTATATCTATAAATATAAATTAGAAATAAATTCTTTACAAGAAGAAATAAATAGTGTACAAGAATTTCACCACATTCATTCAAAAGGTTTAACTTTCTACGAAATAACCATAAAAGATATAATAATTTTAATAAATAATTCAATTAATAATTTCCCTCAAAATAAAGAAATAAAAATAACAATGGATTATCTTAAAATTGGTAAACTCATTTCAAATTTAGTACCACGTTTCGGGTGAACCACACCCATCACTTACAAACCATGTACATGCATTCATTTAATAAGAAATGCAGAAATTACCACACTAGCAGAATTCACAACTATAGATGTATTTCTAAACAATGTCTAGAATCCCCTCAAAACGAATTAATTAAGAATTAAGAAACACGGACTTTTCTAATAGATATGACGATAATAATAATCACAATAATGAAAAAATTTATGTTAGGCTACCCTTAGATATATGTAAAAATTTCATCGACTTTTTGAGTGATTGGTCGACCAGAACGAGGTGCATCTTTGACATCAAAATTACCGGAACGAAATCGAGCAAACCATCTATAGGCTGTTAATTTTGATAAAGTTCCTTCACCGTAAACTGCACAAATTTGTTCATGTGCCTGCGTTGCATTTTCACCTTTTTCATAATAAAATTGTAAAATGTATCGAATTTTTTCACTAATTTCGCTCATCTTTAATGCACTACAACTTTTAAATTACTAAACAAATTTAATTTTTTTTTTTTTATCTACGAAATGTCATCTTTCGAACGTATGTTAGTGTTACCTGATCAGATTAGTACTACTTGAAATATTCAATTATAATGACATCTATTTATAAAAATTAACAATACTTTTTCGACAACCTAATATATATATATATATATATATGTAGTGGTATGAATAATGTAATGAATATACGGAATAAAAATGAATATATAGTAGAAAGGCATAATTATAAAATGAATTAATTAACCGGTTGATAATATAATATAATATAAAATGAATAATATGATAAATATAAAATGTAATAAAATCGAATTTGAATTTAGGAAAAAAAAAGAATTTAATAATCAATCATAAGTCAAAGTGATAAGTGCAATAAGTATATTATATAAAATAGATAATCGAATATCTATAATAGTTATTTATTTATTTATTTATTTATTTATTTATTTATTTCGAAAAAAACATTAAATTCTAATGCATACAAAAAAATTTTTTTTTTTTTTTTTTTTTTTTTATCCAATAATTTCGGAACAGTCACTAACAATAATACAAAATATATGTTATACATTAAGTATAATCATTTCATATTTCATAACAACAATGTTAAAATTAAAAATTAAATAAAATTTAAAATTTTAAAATTTAAAAAATAAAAACAATCAAAATTCGGTTGCAATCACCGATTATTACAATAAAAATGTAATTTAAATTGGGGACTTTTTACATTATTATCAATTAACACATGGCTATATGAGTTATATGACATCAGTAAAACGTTATAAGGATTGAAATGACCATAATTGGTATGATGGGTTTCAACATTAAAAAATTCAATTGACCGTAGACCGCGAATATTTAGTTTAAAATTTAATTTTCCCAATAAGGAAGTACAATCAAATTTACCATTAATTAATCCGCATATAAACGACAACCCAATATATTCTCTATGTTTTTCTAGGGTCGGCATATTTAATAGCGCAAGTCTATGAGTATATCGTGGTAATAAAGTTGAATCAGACCAAGGAAGAGATCTTAAAGCAAATTTTAAAAATCTTCTTTGGATTGATTCCAATCTTTGTTTAGCATTTGAATAATGCGGCGACCAAACCGGACATGCATATTCAAGAATCGACCGTACCAGCGAATAAAATAAAGCCCGGAGACAATACGGATCCGAAAATTCCTTACCAACCCGCATAATAAAACCAAGCACAGAATTTGCCCTATTAACCACATAATCAATGTGGGGCCTAAAAGTTAGTTTGGAATCTAAATAAATTCCCAAGTCAAGAGTTTTGTCAGAAGTATTTAAAATCCTACCATTTAAATGATACGAATTAATTAAGGGAGAACGTTTACGAGTAAATTGCATAACCTTACATTTGTCAATATTTAAAAACATATAATTATCGGAACACCAATCATAAAAAGCAACAAGATCTGATTGGAGTGCATGGACATCGTCAAGATTAAAAACAGACTTATAAATTTTCACGTCATCTGCATATATTTCACATTTGGAATGTTTAAACACAGTCGGCAAATCATTAATGAACAGCACAAATAAAATAGGTCCCAAATGACTACCCTGTGGAACACCAGAACAAGCATTAAATGGTCTGGATAAAATATTATTAAAAAGCACCTCACAAGAGCGATTATTCAGATACGAACGAACCCAATTAATGAAAGCATCACCAAATCCAATTTTCTTCAATTTGAAAAGAAGTAAATTGTGTGAAATCCTATCAAAAGCCTTACTGAAATCAGTAAAGACGCAATCAGTTTGAGCACCACAATTAAAATTTTTAAAACAATAAGAGGTAAATTCCAACAAATTCGTAGTCGTGGATCTACCAGAGATAAATCCATGCTGTTCGGGACAAATAACCGATTTAACATTAAAAGACAGCACATTAGCAAAGATGGATTCAAAAATTTTAGGAATCACAGATAATTTTGCAATTGGCCTATAGTTTTTTACATCGCCCCTGCCACCGTTCTTGTAGAGTGGAATTATAATTGCCCTTTTCCACAATATAGGAAAGCAACCCTCTACTAACGATTTATTAAAAAGAATAGTAATTGGCAAAGACAAACATTCAGCGGCACCAATTAAAATTGCAGATGGAACACCATCCGGGCCATATGAATACTTATTTTTATTATTATAACCCACTAAAGAGCCTAAAACTTCATCACAATTAAAAGAAAAATTGATTGCGGACAAATGATCAAATGAAGGAATACCATGGGCATCAACATTAACAGAAGAGGTAGGAGAGTTAATATAAGAAGTTTCAAAGAAATCCGCAAATAAATTGGAAATGGTCACAGAATCGGAACCAATCACACTACCGTATCCAATATGCGATGACGAACCACCGGTGGAACGTTTAACATTAATAAATTTCCAAAAATCGCGAGGATTCCCGGTTAAACCGGATTCCATACGAAAAATATATGATCGATATTTCAAAGAAGAAAGGCTGTTAAATTGATCACAAATAAGTTGATAGTTATAGAAATCATCAGCACCCCTTGAGGCGCAATATGATTTCCATAACCTATTTCTTTTATTACGAATCGAACGAAGTTCGCCATCATACCAAGGATGAATGGATGACATAGCAAAGGAAGGTTTGAGAGGCACACATTTACAAAAACATTTGAATAAAATATTATAAAATAAAATAACGGCAACATTCATAGTACATCCATGCAGACAATTCCAATCATTTGCAGCCAGACCCTTATTTAGGCCAATAAAATCGGTGTGTTTGAAATCAAATTCATAAAATGTATCCGCAGGCATACCAGCATGTCCGTCATTGGTAAAATTTATATTTAAAATTAAAGTTGGATGATGAATATCCTCCGTCACAATAAAATTTAATGATCTAACAATTAAAAAATCCAATGTGTCAGGAACAAAAATCAAATCAAGTAGTCTATTATTATGGTTCTTAATGCCGTTAACCTGCAACAAACCAAACGATGAAAAAATAAATAAATATAAATAATAAATAAATATTTTATTAGTTATAAAAGTTGTATTATTGTAAAAAAATAATAGAATAATAAATAATGTTATGTTATGAAAAGGTGGTTCTAAAGAGTTATTAAATATATCACCGCAATACCATAACAATTGGTGACCCCGCTGAAGGTTGAACGTGCGAGAACGTTATAAATTGTTCTAGAAAGAATACACACAACTGATCACCGAGGAAATTAAATAATTATCAGTTACCACCAAGAAGACATCTGAAGTCAGCACATACGATAACTCCCTAGTTTTATACATTTTATGTTCCGATCTGGACATTGCATTGCGTAAGTACATCGTTTAAGTTTTATATGATACACCAGGAGCAGACTGTTTTTAATAGAGGTCATCGGGTCGACTTAAACATATTTCAATGCTGGGGGTAAATTAACCAAAAAAACAAATAATAATATATTTTAATTGAAAGGTATTTTATTAGCTATTAAATTAGATATTAAAATTTTAATTATTTTTATGTGTGTGAACTATATAAAATCATAATTCGTATGGATATAGCTGTTTTTCATAAAATGCTATATATTATCAATATTATATATGTGCAGTTTTCATTTCTTTATATTAATTTTGGTATTGTGCGATAATCGAATATTTATTTTATATATATACAGCGTGCACTTTTTATGGTTGTTACTTTGATTTATTTAATTCCGGGTTAATAATTATTGATATTACTATATTTTATTAATATTGGTAAAATTGTTTTATTTTACTTATATATTATATTATAAAAAGTGATCTCATGGTTTAAAAAAATCGTTTTTGATTTATTTAAAATTTTGGTAACCAACATAATTCCATACAATACTTTTCGTAATACAGAACATTCTTGATATAAAATTATTTGTTCTATTAATCAGAAATATTCTATTAACCGTACGGAGGAAAATTTATTTTTGCATTGTTACCAGTTGTAACGGAAGCGTTAATTCAATTTGATTATATATACATAGCATGCACGAAAATACGAAGGCATAGATGGACGTTCAACGTTAAGCTGTAATCTGATTTTCCTGGCCTTTTTACTAGTTTTTAGTAACTTGTTGGTATATTACATTTGTTATAAGAAACAATTTTTAACAGATAGTTGATAGAAAAAATACTTATATTGGTGTATGTTTCGTTCTGATGGAACAATGCGATGTAAACATTTAGCATGTGTAACAAATTATCAGGTCATAGCTACACATAAATTTTCAATTTTCTTATATGTGAAAAGAGGTAAATATGTTTCGTATAACAAATGTAATAAATAAATATGTTAATATTATGTACTACTTACAATTAGTGTTTTCAGTGTTCTTTAAATAATAGAAATCAATTCGTAATTTTAGAAACATTATTTATAAACCAATTCCGTTTTCGAGTTGTTTTAACGAATTCGTCTATGACCGCTTTGTGGAATTGTGGCTTAGATTTTAAATATTTCAATATTCAAAATGAAAATTGAAGTAATAACTTAAAAGATAAAAAAAGCTAATAAAATATGATTTTAGTATAGGACGAGCGACGATAATTAATTATGAAACTAAAAAATAAAATACGTCTAACAATAAATGAATAAATGTAAATAGAATTTTTTATTCAACACTATATTTTTAATTTTGCATAAAAAAATCACGTCATCTGTTTGAATGAATAGAATATAAAGAATGAATTTTGAGGAGAAATGAAATAAATAATAATGTTGTTCAAATAAAATTTGAACAATACCGGCCCATATATCGCGCTTATATACCTCCATATATTCGCATTTTCTGTGCTATATATGAAAGTATATAATCAGCGACACTACGATGATTGTTCAAACAATTCATTGAACACAAATTATAGTACATAGTAGATTAGTAGACGAAAGACGACACAGTGAAAGGGGAATTGTTGACGATTTTTTTTTATGCTGAATGCGAGTGTAGTACATAATGAAACCAAATATAAATATAAACAGTCAGGCAGTCAAGCACGCATATAGAAGTGTTGTTCAAGCAAATTTATGAACATCGGCACAGTATATATAAATACATATGATTTGGTATTTTAAATGTATTTAGCCCGTCTTCTATTTTTAATTCTATAGAATTTTTACATATTATATTGTTCATTGTGTTTCTTGAACATCAGAGTATTCAATTGTATATTCTCAAATATTTGCTATATATCTATACAGTATGCCGAGAAAATGCATGTTCACTTTTAATATTTTTATTGAATGGATGAATTAATGATTTAATTAAAATGTTAGGATATTATTAGGATGTTTTGGACGTTATTCTTGAGATTTCTAGGGCGTTCTAGAACACTTTGAACAATACTAGGATTCGTCCTTGATACATAGATAGATTATATATATATTATATATATATATATATATTACACTTTTATTACATTTAGTGGTATTTTTATTTTTGGATTTCGATCAAAAATCATCTCTTTTTCGAATATAATTAATCACATATAATTCATTATATATTATATCAATAATTAATTATATGTATATTAATTGTATATATACAACAATTAATAATTTTTTTTTTAACAATAACAATTTAACAAATAACAATATTTTTTTTTTTTTTGACCGTGTAACCAATCAGAATGACCGGCGAAAGTAAAACATTTTCTGGCGAGGCAGGTCCCAGTAGTGGGAATAACGATAACCGCGACATTGATTCACTCCGTGTGCGTTTACCTCCGTTCTGGATTCAAAACCCAACCACTTGGTTTATACAAACCGAGGTGCAATTTCAAATGTATCGCATAAGTAGTGATGATACAAAATACTGTCTAACGGTAGCATCTCTTCCTATTGATACTTGTGATTCGGTAGTCGACATATTATCAAATCCGCCCGAAAACAACAAATATAATAGTTTAAAAGAAGCACTAATAAGTAGACATTCAATATCCCAAATTAAACGATTGGAGAGTTTAATTGAAAAGGAGGGAATTGGTGATATGAAACCATCCCAAGCATTTCGTTCCATGCAACAATTGGCCGGACCAGAATTCAATGAAGGAATTTTAAGAAATCTTTGGTTAAGAAGATTACCACAAGTGGTATATCTGGCAGTGTTGTCCCATGGCGATAAGCCTTTGGCTGAATTAACGGCGTTAGCGGATAATATGTACGAGGCATCAAATATTAAATCAAACGTGTATGGTATTTCGCGTAGGTGTTCTCCAATCAACACTAATATTAAACAAACTAATCAAAAGTCCCAGGACAATGGTACCGGGTTTGACGTTAGACTGTCACGTATTGAAGTGATGCTTGAAAAAATCAACTTACGACCTCAATATCGCGGGCCAAGATCTGGCTTTAATAATTTCAGGGCGCGTAGTTCAAGTCGTAGCGGAAATTCAACTCCTATACGCAATCGATCAAGAAGTTATAACCGTACGGATAACAAACAATGTTGGTATCATCGTAGATTCGGAGATCGCGCAACAAAATGTTTATGTTCAACGATGATAAGAACCCCGCAATTAAAAACCGATAATGTTAACCCAAACTAATAAAACCGTCTATTAATACGGCTAATAGGCGGAATACATTTAACGACCGTCTTTTTGTTACAGATAAGTATAGTAATTTAAGTTTTTTAATTGACACGGGCGCGGATTTATCGGTGATTCCTTATCAAAAATCATTTTTACACCATAATACACCCGATGAGATTCTTTTAACAGCAGCTAATGGCACAAATATTAAAACTTATGGCACGAAACTTATTAAAATCAATATTGGTTTAAGGCGTGATTTTATCCATAATTTTATACAAGCCGATGTGGGTCGTCCCATTATTGGCGCTGATTTTTTATCCAAGTTTGGAATTGTGGTTGATTTAAAAAACAAACTACTCGTAGATTCGTTATCAAACATTTCTATAATAACGCCAACTGTTAAAAGTAATACTCCCACTCCTCTCCAATTCATGGTTAACACAGGTTATGGTAGTATATTAAAAAAGTACCCCACATTAACACAAGCACCAAATTATTTGCAGCCTGTTAAACACACTGTGGTCCATCACATATTAACAAAAGGTCCATTGCCCTTTTCCACTTCACGTAGACTCGATACATCTAGGCATAATACAGCAAAGAAGGAATTTGATTTAACTACATATGGTAAAAAAGAAAAATAGTTCTGAATATAGACCTTGTGGTGATTACCGTAGGCTCAATATCATAACTACACCTGATCGTTATCCAATTCCACACTTGCAAAATTTTTCATTAAATTTAAACGTTTGTAAAATTTTTTCAAAAATCGATCTTTGCCGAGCTTATCATTTAATTCCGGTTTCGGAAGATGATATTCATAAGACCGCCATAACAACTCCATTTGGAATGTTTGAATTCTTACGTATGCCTTTTGGGCTTAAGAATGCAGCGCAAACGTTTCAGAGATTTATGAACGGTATTTTGGGTGATTTTAATTTTGTGTACGTCTATATTGACGATATTTTAATAGCCAGCAAAAATGAAAGCGATCATCGTGTGCATTTAGATAAAATATTTTGTCGATTGTCCCAATTCGGGATTACTATTAATTTATCAAAATGTGTTTTCGGGGTTAATACTCTTAGTTTTTTGGGCCATAATATTGGAGCAGAGGGAATTACACCATCTGAAGATCGAGTGAAAGTTATTACATGTTTCCCTGTGCCTAACTCTATCCGCCAAATCCAAAGGTTTATAGGAATGATGAATTTTTATCATCGGTTCATTCCAAACCTTGCTACCATATTAGAACCGATTCATACACATTTGACAATGCTTTTGAAACGGCCTAAAACTGCTAAACATTTTTCGTGGCCTGATCATTTGAACAAAGCGTTATCGATTGCAAAGCGAGCTTTAGCAAATGCTACGTTATTGGCTCATCCTACAGACAATGGTGTTTATAATATTACCACGGATGCATCAGATACGGCGATTGGTGCTATGTATTACAGGAAGTTACAAACGGAGCATGGCAACCTTTGTCATTTTTTTCCCGTAAGTTATCACCAGCCGAACGTAAATATTCGGCGTTTGATCGGGAATTATTGGCAATTTATTTGTCCATTAAGCATTTCAGGTACTTTGTTGAGGGTAGGCAATTCACAGTATACACCGATCATAAGCCCATAACTACGGCAATGATATCAAAATCCGAGAAAAGTCCTAGACAAGCTCGTCACCTGGATTTTATATCGCAATTCACAACCTCAATTGAGCACATTACTGGGAAAGATAATGTTGTCGCTGACAGTTTGTCAAGAATTGAGGAAACTATATGTAGTACAAATGAAGTTAATTGGAAACTATTAGCGGATTATCAGAAGGATGATTCCGAATTAAAGCAATTATTATCCACACCTAAATTACGTGCATCCAAAGTTAAATTGGAATTAATAAAGTTAGCGGATTTACATTTGTATTGCGATACATCTACTTCCAAAAACAGACCGTTTGTACCAAAGCCGTTACGTAAATGTATTTTTGACCGACTACATGCTCTATGCCATCCGGGTATTCGGGCCACTAGGAAATTAATAACTACTAGATATTTTTGGCCAAATATTAATACCGATGTATCCTTTTGGGCCAAGGCTTGCATAGCATGTCAAAAATCAAAGGTGCATAGACATACACGTTCGGTACATGGGGAATTTGTAATCCCTGAGGGAAGATTTGAACACATACACATGGACATTATCGGTCCATTTGAATCATCACAGGGAAACAAATACATATTAACAGTTATTGACCGATTTACACGCTGGCCAGAGGCATATCCTATGGCCGATATTACGGCAAAAACTGTGGCACTTGTTTTTGCTCAGAATTATATTCCTCGGTTTGGTGTTCCATTGCGATTAACAACAAATCAGGGACCGCAATTTGAATCAAAGTTGTTCAAAGAATTAACCAACTTATTGGGAATTCACAAAATTCATACATCACCCTACCATCCCCAAGCAAATGGATTAGTAGAGCGTTTGCATAGGCAGCTTAAAGCTTCGCTGATGGCACGTGTTAATACTATAAATTGGACATCAGAATTGCCTATAGTTCTGTTGGGAATTCGGTCGGTTATTAAGGAAGATTTAAAATGCTCGCCGGCAGAGCTCGTTTACGGTCAAACTTTACGACTCCCTGGAGACATATTTGTTAAAGATACCATAGAAGTTCAAACGGATACCGATACGTTAATTACACAATTAAGGCAATCCATGCAAAATCTTGTACATACGCCAACCAGACAGAGTAAACACAAAACATTTTTCATTCCAAATGACCTCGATAATTGTGAACATGTGTTCATTAGGAATGATAAAATAAGGGCTGCTTTAATTCCGCCGTACGATGGTCCATTTAAAGTTATTAAACGTCTTAGAAAAGTGTTCGTGGTACGCGTTAAAGATAAAAATATTTCGATTTCGATTGACCGATTAAAACCCGCATTTATGGATTACGATAAAAAGTAATTTTAGTTTTGTTTTGAATTACATACTGTTTTTATACTAAGCATTTTTTATACTGATTATATTTTTTTTTATTTGAATTTTATTTTTTTTTGAATAATTGTTTGAAGTATGAAGTATTGAAGTTTTCTATATACTTTCTTGATATCCTGTTAGTTACATCGTTTTACAAGAGTCGTGAATTCATATGGTTTTATATACAAATTGGTATAGATAAATTTGCAAGAATTTATCATTTCATTATATTTTACCCGAGTAAAATCTTGGAGGAGGGTGATGTAGTGGTATGAATAATGTAATGAATATACGGAATAAAAATGAATATATAGGAGAAAGGCATAATTATAAAATGAATTAATTAACCGGTTGATAATATAATATAATATAAAATGAATAATGATAAATATAAAATGTAATAAAATCGAATTTGAATTTAGGAAAAAAAAAGAATTTAATAATCAATCATAAGTCAAAGTGATAAGTGCAATAAGTATATTATATAAAATAGATAATCGAATATCTATAATAGTTATAAAAATAAATAAATATTTTATTAGTTATAAAAGTTGTATTATTGTAAAAAAATAATAGAATAATAAATAATGTTATGTTATGAAAAGGTGGTTCTAAAGAGTTATTAAATATATCACCGCAATACCATAACATATATATAAAAAATAAAAAAATAAAAAAAAAAAAACACATATATATCTGATATTATGTTAAATTAAATATAAACTTAATTTTTAGAAATATTTATATCAGTACACAAAATTTAAAATAAAAATTATTACTTTCCATTTAAAAAAAAAATAATCTTGTTGTTATTATTATTATTATTGTTGAACGTTGTCTTTTATGATTTTTTTTTAACATTAACAATATGGTATGGAGAAATATCCCAACCTCGATTTGAACAACAAATAAAACAAAGCATTAAACATTTCAATGAAAATCTAATTATTACTTGCAAAAATAAACTTTCTGATAGGGATTTGAGAGAAATAAACCGATATTTAAGTTTAAAATACGATTCTATTAAGGAATTAGAAACCACAGAATTTATAATCGATAAATTGTTAGTACAATCAGAAGCAGAAAGGGATAAAATAATTCAATCTTTGAAATATGAAATTAAACATTTAAAAGAAAGCGAAAAAACAAATACAATCATACGTAAGGATAATGAAAATATAGCGAAAGAAACAGAAAAGCATATAGAACATTTAAATAAAAAATTATCAATATTATCACACACAGAAAACACATTAAAAACAAAAATTCAAATATTACAAACTCAAAATAACGATTTGGAAGAACAGTTAATAAAAATTTGGAACACTCCCACCCGATATAAATTCAGAAGAATATACAATATTAAATAAAAGTTTAACTGAGGGACAAATTGCAATATACACATTACAAGAAGAATTAACCCAACTAGAAATCAGTCAAAATTCTACATCAGAAAATTTAAAATTCATAACAACCACCCATAAAGATTTACAAAATATAAGAAATCAAATATCAAACAGTTTAGAAGAAGTAGAAGATCCCCCTCCAGAAACATTAATAATAAATATTTCCGAAACAGAATATAATATAAATATACACAAAATGGATCCTCAAAAAATTGGTAAATTAGTATCATCTTTGATACCGCGCTTTTCCGGCGAACCAAATCCTAGTTTGGTTAACCAACTGCATGAATTCATTGCGGCATGTACATATGCTGGTAAATGCATAGAAAGGGAGAACGAAGAAAGTTTTATAACTGCCTTATGCACACGATTAACGGGTGATGCATTCGAACTAATACGCAACAAAACCATAAGCACATTACAAGACTTTATTAAATTATTAAAAGATAGATATATATCGAAAAAATCATTAGATATAGCCACAAATGAATTGCGTAATACATATCAATTACCCAATGAATCAATTACCTCTTTCGGAAGAAGAATAGATAAAATGGCAAAAATGGTAAATGAAATAATTCGTGCAAACTATACCAAAGAAATATCACAAGTTTTATCTTTAGAAACAGAAAGCAACAAATTAAGGGTCTTAAAATCTGGATTATTAGACAATTCTTGCATTAACGCTTGAGGAAATGAACTTTGATCAAGCAATAGAAATGATTTCAAATGCGGAGGGAATATTAAAAATTAATCATCCATATCAAAAACCCATTACAAAGCAAAGCAATTTTATTGTAAATACCAATACAGAAAACCAAAATAAAAGTAATGATAACAACATTATAAAATGCGGATTCTGTAATAAATTATATCATACGTATGCTGATTGTCGTTTAAGACAACGCACCCCTTTTTGTACTAATTGTAGAGTATACGGACATAACTATCAAACTTGTCCCACGAACAAACATTTTAATCAACAAAATCCAATATCTAATCATTTTTTCATGAGAAATAACCAATCAAATTCTAATGCATATAATAATACAAGAACACCAATAAATAATAACAGAAATTTTAATTTTAATAACAATTATAATAACCAAATACATGGTTATCCTCGACAAAATTATAATAATAACAATTATAGTAATAGTAATAACAACAACAATTCCAGTAAACAAAGTTTCAATAATGATAATTATAACGGTAATAAATTTAATGGTAATGGTTATAGTAATAATGGTGATGGTAACATTAATTATAGAAATCAATCAAATTATGTAATGTAGTTATTGCAACCGACCTGGCCATACTTTCTCCAGATGCAATAATAGGTGAAACATGAGTTTCCAAAACAATAACCCCACTAAACCAGCGATTATACAACCTGGGTATAACGAAAATAAACAAAATTCGCAACAAAAAAACCAATAACGACCGAACTAGAAAACCGTAGTTCAGGTCCAAATAACACAATGAGTAACCTACAACTATTAGAAAACAGAATTAAATTATTAGAAGAAAAACAAATCACAAAAGAAAATATATCACACGTAAAACATAAAATCATCTGGATGCCGGCTAGTATGGGACATAAAGACAGAAAGGAAGCTGAAAAACTGGCACGGATGGGGGCAGGGAAACCATATATTGGACCATTACCCCTCTGTGGATTTACAAAGGCAGACAAAATGGAAACAATCGATAGATGGTCCAATGAAAAAACTAAGGGAAACTGGGATAACATCAGGGGCCTTAGGCATTCGAAAAAATTTATAAACTTAAATGCAAAAAGAGCGGAACAAGCCCTGTGCCTGCCGAGAGAACAACTTAAAGTTCTCTGCTGGGCGCTCACGGGGCATGCGCCATGCAACTACCACCTCAAAAACATGGGGGTGGTCGAAAACGAGGAGTGCAGGTTTTGCAATGAGGACAGTGAGACGATGGAGCACGTACTCGCAAAATGCCCAGCGCTCTGTGTGAAAAGGAGGTTATATATGGGGAAAAACTTTATAGGAGAAAGTGGATATAAAAACCTCGCAATAAAAGCGGTCATCAAATTCCTAATTGAGGACTTGTGAATAAAAAGAAAAGAGGAGGGGCACAATAGATCTTTATGGTCGTGGTGCAGGGGGTACGTAAGACCCAACCCTAGGGGAGAGGTTTTAGTCGGTAGGACGTCTCAATGACGGGAGTCCGACACTTAGTCTATAAATAGATTTCCTCTTCCAAAAAAAAAAAAAAAAAAAAAAAAAACATAAAATAAATCAATATATAATTAATAATAATACAGAGAAAATTTTTATACGGTTACCCATAGACATATGTAAACACGGTGAGAACATATTCTTAATTGACACGGGCGTAGAGATTAGTTTAATTAAAAGTAATACATTAAAAAATATTAATTCCATAGATTCGTTAAATAAAGTATAGATAGGAGGAGCATTCGATCCGATAATACTCAAGGTTCAATAGTAGGCAACATTAGTGTGCCAAACCGGAAAAATAAGTTATCAATTACTTTTGGTGTTATAGACAACACTGAAAGCATACCTGCATGTGGTTTAATTGGAAGAGACTTTCTAAACGGAACCTCTGTAATCAATGCCATTGCTAATACATTGTCCATGTTTAGCCATGATGGTAAATTATTTTTGAAGTTACCAATGAAAACTCTAAACGATTTCTCGCATGAAATGTCCAATAACTATGCATCGTTATATGATAATTTTCCAAAAAATATTGAATATTTGAACAATTCGGCTGAAGAATGCACAATAATTGATGACACGGAGGTTTTAAATAAAGATATTAAAAAAGAAGATATATATATACGAAAAAATACAAGAGACGAAGATAGGAAGATAGAAAATAATTTTAATGAAATTAAAGAAAAAGAATTATTATTGAGGAACATTGAATGGGAAACAAATTTGGAAATAAAGTAATCAAGAAATCCAATAAATAATTTGTTGATTGATTTATTTACTAAGACGCTCGATGCGCTCCCAAGTAATTACAGAAATCAATTATTTAACAAATTACAGGTCAGTACTGAAACAGATTCTTCGCACGAATCACCCAAAACATTTCCAAACAAATCCCAAATCAATCATAAGGTAAATAAAAGAAGTATAACTAAACAAAATATTAATGAAGATGATAATAATAAATGGGAACACAATTTAAATGGTGCAGACACAACCACCAATATTGAAGCAAATGAAAATAATGCAAATAAAGAAAGTGTATATACCGTTACACAGGTAATTAATTCACACAAAAAAATAATGCAGAAAGAAGGAAAACAATATAATACAAAAACAAACAAAAGAAATGAAAACGAATCAATCAATAAGAACCATGAGGATATTTATAAGATACCTCCGAGGTGTAAAATGATATTAAATATAAAAATGAATATACGTACAGGATTTATTTTAGTCGAATCTGAAGAGATAGAGGAAGGAATTTATATAGGAAATACTATTACGAAGGTTACAAATTATGAAGCACCAATAGCAATAATTAATATACATACAACGGAACAGATATTAAATAATATTAAAATAAATTATAAATCATTAAAACATTATAATATAGAAAAAAGAACAAACATTAAACTAATCAATACAAACAAAATAAAAGAAAATAAAGAATATGGAGAAAGAATTAAACAATTATTAAATCAATTGAATACAGATGAAACCATAAATGAGGAAGAAAAACAATCGTTATTTCACCTATGCATCAGATATAATCCCATACAGATGTAGTTCGTCATAATATCCAAACATTGCAAGATCATCCACCCATTAACCAAAAAAATTACAGATAACCTGAAGTAGATAAAGAATTTATTAACGAGGAAATCCAGAATATGTTGAAGGACGATATCATATGTCCCAGTAAAAGCCCCTGGAATACACCTTTATTGGTCGTGCCCAAGAAAAGTGATCAGGATGGCACAAAACACTGGAGACTTGTTTTTGATTTTAGGAAACTAAATCAAATAACAATTAAAGATGCGTTTCCTTTACCTAGAATCGAAGACATTCTAGATCAACTTGGACATTCCCGTTACTTTAGTACTTTGGATTTAGCCAGCGGATATCATCAAGTATTGATGGATCCCAAGGACGCGCCTAAAACTGCATTCAGCACACCATATGGACATTATGAGTTTAAAAGAATGCCTTTTGGTTTGACGGGTGCCCCGGCTACATTCCAACGGATAATGAATTATGTATTAATGGGACTTCATGGCATAGAATGTTTTGTATATATAGATGATATAGTAATTTACGGAAAAAATTTGGTGGAACACAATGAAAAACTATCAACAATATTTGAAAGACTTCGTGGATTTAATTTGAAACTAAAAATAAAAAAATGTCAATTTTTAAAAAGGGAAATTATATATTTGGGACATAAATGCAACGAAGAAGGAGCAAGACCAGATCCATCGAAAACTTCATGCGTAAGAGATTATCCCACACCCAAAAATATTAAGCAACTACAAGCATGGTTGGGATTTGCAAATTATTATCGCAAATTCATCCCACATTTCTCAAAAATAGCTCAACCATTACATAACTTAATCAAAAAATCTTCAACCTATACTTGGTCTAATGAATGTGAGGAATCATTCAACGAATTAAAACGGGCACTTATTTCGCCACCAATTCTTATTTATCCCGAATTTAAAGAACCTTTTATATTAACTACTGACGCAAGTGGAAATGCACTGGGAGCAGTACTATCGCAAGGAAAACCCGGTAAAGACACACCTATCGCATATGCCAGTAGATCACTTAATGATGCAGAACAACGTTATTCAACCATAGAGCGAGAACTTTTGGCAATGGTCTGGGCCACCAAAAATTTCCGAAGCTACTTGTTAGGACGTAATTTTACCATATATACGGATCACAGACCATTATTGGGAGTATTCAACATAAAGGATCCCACATCACGGTTATTAAGATTTCACCACAAATTATCTGAATACAATTATAAAACCGAATACAAACCCGGTAAATTAAATACAAACGCAGATGCTTTAAGTAGAATAAAATACGATGATATTCCTAAAATACAGAACATACAAACTAGATCAAAAAGCAAAAAAGAAAAAATATTACAAGATGAAATAAAACTAAAAGACACAAATAAAAATAATGACAAACCTGAAAATGAAGAAAACAATGATGATAATGAGAAAAATTATTTAAATAAAATAAAAATAGATGATTTAAATATAGAGAATATATCAAATAAGGAAGATATCCAAACAATATTAAGAGATTTTCATGACACACCATTAGGTGGTCATCAAGGCGTATTTAAAACCATGAACAGAATTAGAAAACAATTCAAGTGGAAAGGCATGGGAAAGGATATAAAAAATTACATAAGAAAATGCAAAAAATGTCAGCAACATAAAAATTCTAAAAATATAAAAATGCCCATGATTATAACCGATTCACCAAAATTACCATTCGATAAAGTTTATCTCGATATAGTTGGGCCATTACCTGTAACATATTCCGGAAATAAGTACATACTAACATTCCAAGACAATTTATGTTTATTTATGTATTTATTGCTATGCAATTCCTGATGCTACAGCAGAAACGGTAGCACAAACATTTTACAATGAAATCATTTCACGGTACAGAATACCAAAAATATTAGTAACAGATCAGGGAACAAATTTCGTTAGTAAACTATTTAAAGACATTTGTAAATTATTGAAAATCAAAAAAATCCAAACCACGGCATATCACCCACAATCTAATGGTATGTTAGAACGAACACATGGACCATTAGCCGATTACCTAAGATGTTTTGTTGACGAAAGTCCACAAAACTGGGATAATTGGTTAAGGCAAACATCCCATGTACATAATAATACGTTACATAGTTCTACGAAACTCACACCATCTGACTGTTTATTTGGCTTTATAGCAGAAATACCTACAAATTTACAATAAATACCTGAACCAATTTATGATCACGAAAATTATGAAATTATGAATGAATAATTAAACTAAAACAAAAAGTACAGAAAATTATTTTACACTAGTTTTAATTAAGTTTCCCTACAAAATACCGTTAAATTTTGCACCATCGACGAATCCGTGAAAATAAATTAACTCAAGGAAAAATAAATAAAGGTAAAAAATGGGAGAGAAATATGAACAAAAAAAAAATAAATAAAAAATAACAAGTGCAACACTATTCGACAAGTGTTACCTTAAAAAAGAATTCGGTCATAAATTATAAAATACATAATTTTATCTATATAGTAAAAATTAAATAAATTTAATGATGTATGTAAAGATAGATTAAGTTTATAAATGGGTAGAATAAGTAAAAAAAAAAAAAAAAAAAAAAAAATAATCCTTATAGCAATCAAAAAATAATCATTAGAATTAATATTAAAATTATAAAAATAAATTAAAATATTTATACAACAATAAAATATAAATAAGCATAACAATTTTAATTTTACAAAGGTTACACATTACACGAATAAATACAAAAAAAAAAATGAAACAAATTATCCTTTACAAATCATTGCAAAATTAATAATATCGAATATCATAAATAAAGAAATATATTTTTACATTTTTGTATTAAACAAAAATTAATCAGTAAACATTTTTTTTTATATTATTATATTAAGGAAAATTAATTAATTCACAATTTTTTTTATTCTTATATTAATGAAAATTAATCAATTAACATTTTTTTTTTATTTTTAAACATTTGATAATAATTACAAATAGGAATTAATAAATGAATAATACAATGTTAACCGAGTAATATAATTTGTTTTTAGATAACTTGACATAGGTTTATAGTATATTTTATAAGTTTATATCATTACAAAATTTTGATTTATATAATTACAATTGAAAAAGAAATAAAAATATATATATACAAAAATAAAAATAAAAAAAAAAAAAAATATATCTATATATATTACCACATTCAATAATAAGCATAAAAAATTAAGTAATAAGACGATAGACAAAAAAAAATTTAAACAAAAAAAAAAAAAACAAAACATAAGATACAAAAAAAAAAAAAAAAAAAAAAAAAAAAAAGGGATGGAGGGATGTCATGACACCAAAATGACATGCCTTGTTTCAATAAAAAAAGTGAACAAATATACATCATATAACCGTACAAATGTTTAACGACAATCACATTTCCCCTATTTATATAATATCCAAAATAAGTCGTATATAAATACAATAACACCATACATGAAATCATAAATTCCAAAACATACCATCTACGTCACACATACGTTATCACCAATGTACTTATATATCATAACATATGATCAAACATACATTTACTACTACCGTATTAATTTAAATAATAATAATATTATATAATTGTCCAACAACAATATGCTAGTAAAATTTTCAAGATCATTACGTATATTATATGAAATATGAAGATACTTAAAATATGAACAAAATTTAATAGACCGATATATACATTATAAAAAATTACGTATATTGTATAATTATCAAATAAAAAATACATTTATAGTAAACAAAATTATAAAAATATATTATATGAAATATGATAATATTCAAATGATAAGGAAAAGTCATTCATTATGAAAAATAAATATATATATGTATATATATATATATATACTAATGCTAATTATTCTATTATATATCAATCATATACATACAATAAATTATGCATTTTAATATTAAGCATTTTAAATAACAAATCTATAAATCAACAATTAATGTGTGAACCCAAAATATAATTTGACACCCCATACATATCGAACATATACACAATTATCGCTGATAATATTTGGACCGAAATGCTTATATTCATAAAAAATCAATGGGAAATTAATAAAGAATTCGATTAATGATTTCAATGACAATTTAATAAATATAAGAAATATATAATTTGGGAATGATGAATACATAGATAATTAATTATGACATATATATATATATATATATATATATATATATATGATTAACTAACCTATACAACGACTATACAAACTACAGTAAAAGAATCATCCAATAACCAATTACAACTGTACATCCTATGCATATAATGAAAATTATTTGTTATATATTTGTTACATATCATTGGCG